>JAKSZT010054489.1:24289830-24640388 GCA_026826555.1 Tolypeutes matacus
TAATTCAATCATAATCACTAATAACAGTAATCCTTATTTCTGGAATTCTGGTAATACAACATTTACTAACAGCTCAATAAACTGGTAAAATGAAAATACATCCCACAACCATGGGACACTAAACTTAATAACATTCAATGTTATTTACAAGATCCTCTCGAAACCTGGACCATCAATTATCTCAATATTCAGGATGTTTACTTCTGTCCCAACTCCACCCAGGGGCGTTCATACTGCAATCAGCCCTTGCATTACTATTGTGCCTATTGGGGATGTGAAACATTAGCTACTGGATGGTCACCCCCAATTGCTAACAAGTTCCTCATGATACGATTCACTCCTGCTAGATGCGTTCGACCCCCTAACCCATCGTGGGGTCTTCCTGCAAACTTCAAAAAACGAAATGAAAGAAACCTCTGTACAAACCTCACTCTTTCCGTTCAAAACCCTGCAGATCCTTCCTGGATCATAGATTGAACCTGGGGAATCAGGCCATATGTATCCGGCTCTGACCCTGGCACACTCCTGCTTATAAAAAAAGGAATTGGCAGAAGTAAATCATGGTCCAATAGGCCCTAATAAAATTCTGTCCCCTCCTTTGCTCAGCTCAATTTTACCGCTTCTACCCCAAACCCAACCGTCAATAATCCACTTTGGCAAATACTTAATGCTACCTTTCTTGATCTGAACGCTTCCCACCCCAACCTCACTCGCAATTGCTGGTTATGTCTTTCTGTTACACCCCCCTATTATGATGCTATAGCCCTTAACGCCACCTTTAACACTTCCTCTAATAACAATCCTCCACAATGTCAGTGGAACGCAGACAAAACTGGCTGCCGTAATCTTACTATCCAATCCGTCCTGCACACCGGATGGTGTGTCGGCAATGCCTTCGGTAACATGTCCACCACCTTAACTAAGTCTTGCCTACTTTTATCCCCTCCGTCTCAACATAAATTTTACATTCCCCCTAAAAGGGCAAAATGGCTGTGCTCCTCATCAGGGCTTACCCCCTGTGTGGCCACAGCAGCCCTTAATAGCTCCAGAGAGGTGTGCGTCTTGGTTGTTGTCCTCCCCCAGGTCCTTTACCATCATGAGGAAAACCTCTATCGGCATTGGGACGATCAGCCTTCTGTTACCATAACTAGATGAAAAAGAGAAATTATTACTGCTGTTACCATTGCTTCTCTTTTAGGTATTGCCGGACTGGCCACTGGAACCACACCTGCCATCCTCCAACATCAAGGTCTCTCTCACCTAAGAGCCGCAGTAGACGAAGACTTAGCCCGCATTGAAACCTCCATCACCCATCTTGAGAAATCCCTTACGTCCCTATTGGAGGTTGTTCTCCAAAATAGGAGGGGCTTAGACCTACTTTTCCTTAAACAAGGAGGGCTTAGTGCCGCACTGGGCAAGGAGTGTTGTTTCTATACTGACCACTCAGGAATAATTAAAGATTCCATGACTAAACTTAGGGAAGGAATAGCAACTCGCAAACGCGAACGAGAGGCCCAAGGAGGCCCTTCTTGGGGATTCAACGAAATCCTCCCTTATTTCCTCCCTATACTTGGTCCCATAATATCCCTACTTCTTATACTATCTATTGGACCTTGGGCTATAAAAAAATTAATACAGCTAGTTAAGGATCAAATTAATTCTTCCCTAAGTAAACCAATACAAATACATTACCACCGACTTCACCTCGCTGATCAAGGCCTAGCACCAAACATGCTAGAAGATGTCTGCCCTCTGTAAGTAACAACATCCTCCAACCCTTCCCGCCTATGAGCAGCTGAGTGCGAGGCAAAGCACTGCAGGAGACAGTTAAAAGTGAGTACAGCCTAACTGTTCTCTGAGAAGCACGCCTCATTAGCACAAGGGCTCGTTCTAACTGAGCAAAATGCTCAATAAAACATTGGGCTGGCTAGCCAATGACGGGCAACTGGACTGACCCATCAATCAACCTAAGACAGGGACATGGCCTTCTGCTGCCATGTTTCCCAATGACGGGTAAGACTGATAGGGTGCAGCCCCGACCTAAGACAGGCACAGACCCTCCCTCGCAAATAGCACATTTGCATATACGAAATCCCTCCTACGATGAGGCCTCTACTTCCCTCAGCTAGCTATACAATAAATAAGGCTCAAATAAAACAAAAAGGGAGGAGATGTTGGAGGCAGCCAGAAAGAGGTGAAGCTAAAATGGCCGACCGACAACAAAGAACAAGCCTGATCCTATATTTAGCCTTCTTTGAGAAAGTAGCTCACCCTGTTCCCGCGCCCGCGAAACCTTCCCGCCTTCCACAGATAGCAAACCCTCCCTAGCAACCAACTGTGCCCAATACCAGCCTGCCATATATGCCTTACACGTACTTCCTCTTTTTTCATGCCCTACCCCCTATACCAACCCTCACCCTACTTATAAAAGGCTGTGCACTTCCTCAATAAATTAGACCTGTGTACTTACCTCGTCTCCGCGGTGGTCTTTCCTCCATGCGCCCTCCACGCCATCTGGGCCCCCGAACGCTGGTTGCCGCTCAGCGTTCCCCTTCCGCCAACAAGTGGTTCAGAACAACCACACTGACTGGTCACAATTTCTGGGGAAACTTAGGAGTGTTGATGTGATGAATGACTGTGCCCCCGCCCCAGCTGCACTTGGTTCCAGGTCATAGCTGTTACTCTTTATCCCCTCTTACCCCCCTTCTAGAGCTCCTCACACTCAGGTAGCACTCCTGCTGGGCTATGTGGCTTCATGGGAAGGATGATCCAGACATTTACGCTTAAGGGGGCTGAACTCAATCACCGTGGCTTATTAAGCTATGATTTTTGTATTTTCCCATTTGTAGTTATAAGGCAGGAGCCAAGAGTTGCCCATGTATCACCTGACCGACATCCATGTCCCTCCCTAACCCCATCTTACAGAAGCAGGTCTACTTCTCATGCTGGTTAGAGCCAATTACTCCTGCCAGTATGGTAACACCTTGATGTACCTGCTGCTCTACTATTAGAAGAACTCAAAGTGAGTAGGCAACAGCCATAGCTTTAGATTTGGTGGGGTCTTACTCTCTTTCTGGCTAGAAGCATCCTTTCCCCCACTTTGGGAACAAGACCTCAAACCTCAGAGAGGCTAAAGTTGCAGGGAATTGAAGTCCAAATTTCCCAATTGAGTCACTGAGAGTGATGCTGGATGGGGCCACACCTACCTCTTCCTCTTGGTTCCCAGACACACACATTTTTAATTTGGGGGGACCCAACTCACGCAATGACCATCAGCTTAAGGTGGATCACCCCATCTCACAGGTGTCATCTCCAAGCAGGTGCCTTAGCTGATCCTTCAAGAGGCCATTCCACTTACCCTATCAGGTCTGTGGCTCCTGGGTTGTGTGGTACCCAGTGTGTTCCTAGGGCTGAGGCTACATTATGTGGGAGTCCCATGTCAGCAGATCAGACACTCCATGAGTCCTCAGATAGTGCTACTGACTGAGGCCCTGCAGCAGGAAAGGCAAACCAAGAGTCTGATTGGTACCACATCAGAGACTCAGCATCAGTCCCTTTTGTTGGCAGGTCAGACTTTCAGTGTGCCTCTAGCTTGATCAGGGTTGGTAAGAGGGACCCATGAATGGTCTCCATCTCTGCCACCATGGACCCTCTATTCATGCACACCTTGCCCAGTAGTGGGGTAGCTAACAGTGTGAGCTGGTTGACACATCTTCTTCTATAATTGTTTAGGTTCTGCAGGATGTTCTTTGATGGGTCTTTTAAAATGCTCCACAAAGATTGTCTCTCACAGTTTCATCCCCATACGTCATTCCCAGACCTCCTTCTCCCCAGTGTTCCAACTTCGCTCCTTTTGCCCCTACAACAGCCAAACCATTTGCCCCTGCCTATGCATCTATGAGTCTATGTATATCCTCATATATCCTAGAAATATTCCCCTAAAACTAGTGATGGGGTCCTAATTGACAACAGCTGGTGAATGATCCAACTCTAGAATCCCATCCTTGGCTTCCTAGAACCACTAGTACCAACTGCCTGAGGTTGGAGTCTCTAGGAGCCCAAGACAGGGTTGCTTGTACAAATGATTCATCATGGGAGTTAGTAGGACAGGGCAGGGAAGAATCTAGGCTAAGAGACAGCTTCAACTGAAGTCTAACCACAGCCTTATCCCATAGGAAGCTCTGGCGCATGACTGTCATCCTTGAGTTGCCCACATTGAGGAAAGGAAGGTTGAATTTTGAACCCCCATGTCAGGCAGTCATTGGCTAGCAGCTGTCCCTACAGGGACTAGCCTCCCAGACATTTCCAGCTAAAGCTGCTCCTGTTAGCCGAGTGAAATTTTATTGAGAAGGGTGCAGCTGTGAACATTAGCAGCCAAACTCACAACAGTTGAGGGGAAGGATGCACCTCAGTAAAGGGGGTCTGGGCAAAGGACCAGCAGTATCTACTATAGCAACAAAAAGCTTATAACAAAACTTATCCCCATTCCCACAGACCACTCCTTTTTAAATTCTTTGAGCTATTTCCTCTGATAGGTAACTTAATTCTAAATTTTATATTTATTTGCTAGGTCAAATTTTAGACAGTTTCTATTGATTTCTTCTTGTGGTAGGTGAGGGATTGTGCTTCTACCAACCTCTTCTACCTCATTCTCTCAAAATAGTCATGTCACATTTTAAATAAAAACTTATATTATGTGGTTTCATTATTATAATTAAGTGCATATTGTCTACTACTGAGCTTTATAGTGTGCAGTGTTTACATTTCATTTTTTCAACAGTTTTTGTTTTTTCCTGGAGTTCATAATTGCCTATATTTTTGTTTACTTAATAGATATGAAATGATTGTAATAGTGCCTGATACAGAGTAAGCATTATGTATGTGTTTGTGCTTATCATTTGGATGTTTTCTCTACTCTATAACTCTTACCAAACCAGCTAGAATCAACTTTATATTTTGCCGAAAAAGTAAATACTCTATCCATTCTACTTTTCATCTAGATACTCTTGGAGCCTCCATCTTCCTACTTCTATCTGGGACTAACTGCTCTCTAAACATGCTCCCCAGCTGTGTTCCCAGACCAGCCATGTTCCTCGGGCCTCCTTTCTCCACTTTCTTGCAGTGACTTCTCTGTTTCTTGGTGTACTCCTCTGTTTTGCAGGAACACTTTCTCCAGTAGCTTCCTGAGAAAGGGTAAAGCATGTGGGAATTGCACTTTTGAGACTTGGAAGGTTTGACAATTTCTTCACTTTACTTCACTCTTGATGGCTATGAACATCTCAGTTGTAAATTATTTCCCCTTAGAACCTTGAAGGAATTGCTCCATTTTCTTAGCTCATGTTCCTATTGAGAAGTTCAATGCCATTCATATTTCTATAACTTTTTATGTACTTTTCTTAAATTTTACTGTGATGTGCTTTGGTTTGGGGCTTTGGACTTTTTAAAAAAAATTATTACTCAGAGAAAACTTGTGTACTTTCATTCTAGGAAATGTTCTCGCTTTTTTCTGTGATAATGTTCTCCCCTCTATTTTCAATGAGCTCTCTTTCTGGAAATCTTATTAATGGGATGTTCAATCTGCTGGACTAATCTTCAAATTTTCCTGTCTTTTCTATTGTCATTTGGTTATCATTTTATTCTACTTTCTGGGAAATTTTCTTGATTTTATGGTCAAGCACTTTTTTTTTTTTTTAAATTGAATAATCTCATCACATTTTTAATTTCCAAGAACTCTTGCTTGCTCTCAATGTATTTTTTATGGTTACATTTTTTCTTATTTAATGGATTGTAATATATCCCTTTATTTCTTTGAGGACATCAATTACATTTCTTTGAAGTTTTTCTGCCCTTGGTGTTTTTTCTGTTGTTTTGTGTGTGTGTGTGTGTTTTCTGCTCTGTTTAGTTTCTTTTCTCAAGTAGAATCCCCCCAATATTTAGTAATTCTCAATTGTCTGTTCATATCAATGAGAAAGATGCTTCTAAGCTGCTGTGTGCCCTGAGTTCATTGATGGCCTCCACTTTAGGGCTGTAGAGGCCAGATGACTTTCCCATTAGGGGTTTGTAGTTCTTTTCTTTGTACAGCTTTGTTTTTCTCTAGAAGGATCCTCCCGTCAAGGGGTTATGGATTCCTCCTCCTTATATATATAGACTTTACTTTAGCCTGTCTTCAGCATGGTCTAGACCTACTACTCAACTCTGAACCTCCTTGCAGGGACTTAGAGTTGAAATGTTCTCTCTGCTAAGTCATTTCTTTCTCCTTCTGCAGTCAAACTTCCCACATAGTGTGTTAAGATGTCTCTTAGTTTTATTGAAGATGAAATGCAAGGATTTTTTCCTAGTTCTTCTTGTTATAGGGGGAGATTTTGGGAAGCAGAAGGTGGCATAAATGTATTTACTCTGTCATCTTCCACATAGAAGTTTTCTCTAGAAGCTTTTAGGAACTTTCCTTTGTTCCAGGTGATTTGAAATGTGATAACCTGTCAGTAAAACATTATACCACATTTCTCTTTTTTTTTTCTTTTAATTAGAAAGCAAGTATATTTGGGGTTTTAAAAAAAAAAAGGTGACTCTGAAGAACCCATCTATTTAATTTGTTTTTTTAAAATGTATTTTTGTGTTTTTTTAAGAAAAGATATTTAGATTACATAAATGCTACATAAAAATATAAGGGATTCCCATATGCCCCGCTTCCTACACCTCCCACATTTTCCCACATTAACAAAATCCTTCGTTAGTGTGGTACATTCGTTACAATTGATGAACACATTTTAGAGCATTGCCACTAAGCATGGATTATAGTTTACATTGTAGTTTACCCTCTAGACCACATCTCTTATTTCTTCTCTTTTTTTCATATTTTCAGCTCTTTATGTTTTCAGCTATTATATGAAGAATCTTAAATTCCTGACTGGGGATCTTTTTCGGGGGTGAGGGGTGTGTGTGTGTCATTTAATATCTTGAGTTAAAAAGCAAAGCAAAACATCTCAGATGCTCTACCTGCACTGGGGTGTGTGGTTAAGAAGGCAGGAGTACACTCTTGGCTGACAGATCTCTGCTCACAGCAGGTGTGGCTGGGAGAAACAGAAACTATTTTGGGCCCAGTTTGGACCCCCCTGGTTCCAGCCCCCTATCTCGGTCTTGCTCTTGGTCTCACCCAAAACCCCAAGTCCTGCATTTCTTTGGAGTTTGTGGTGCAACATGTGCCTTTTCATGCACATCTCAGCCTGCTAACACGTAGAATTGGGGTTCCACCTGCCTCATGACATTAATTACTCTCCTTCCATTGTTTCTCTCTCAGAACTTTCATGAGCTCCTTCAACTGCTCGTGGCATTTCTGTGTTTTATGTTCATTGCGGGTTTATATACTTTTTATTCTTTTACAATCATTGGGGTTGAGAGCACAGGATCTGAGGACACATTTCCTGGAAAGCACCACCACCTTTTAGCTGTGACTCAAATAAGTCAATGACTCCTTTTGAGTCTCAGTTTCTTCATTTGAAAATAGGAAAAATAATGGAAGATACTTAACAAGATTGCTGTGATGGTGCATAGGACAAGTACTATGAAAACTGTAAAGTGCTGTTTAAATAATGTGGTGTATGTGTGTGTGCACACCCACATGTGAGCCTGTGAGTTAGGTAGACCAGTAGACAAAATGGAAGAGAAGGAGGAATGTCCACACATTGCCTCAGGGATGCTAGGAAATCCCTAAAAAGTGTAACATTTTCCAAATGTGGCCACCCAGTCTCCAGTGCCCAAGGACAGCTAATTAGTGCAGAGTGTCTAGACCCAGACCCCTGAGCCTGTACTTTCCCACTGACTGTGGCTCTTAGTGAATCACATCAGTGGAGGAAAGGGCTGTGCATCCCTGGTCTCCATGGATGACGAGCCACTTCTTACCAGGCTGCTCCTTCCACAGAAATATACGGAATACAATTTGGATGAAAAGGAAAAGACACAAGGACACCCATATCTGAGCCTCTGTAGTCCCAGGATTATGTAAGTCAGTGCCTCAGAACCAAGAGAATTCCAATTTTTCTGGGACTCTCAAAGATGGTTTTCAATATTGTAATTTTTCTCAATCGGCACTAAGTGATGTTCAAAAATGGCCAGTGAGAGAATGAAAGAATAAGCTGGAAATGCAAACTCATGGTGACAAGCAGCTCCCAGTGAACTCCCTTGAAACAGCTGCTTACATTAACTTCTGAAAAATCTTCTTCAGCGCCCATGTGGGCCCTCCCTCATCCAGACAGACCTGTGCCCTGGCTTCTCCGTGGAGCCTGTTTACAGGGAAGCTAATTACTTTTCCTCGTACAAAAGCCCACTTCTGACTCTGCAGCTGCACTCAGGCTCCTGGGGGGAAACATCCAAATTTTAGCGCTCCTGACTGTACACTGGAGGCCTAAAAATACTCACAAATTGGTCTTTACTTTTCTAACCAGGCTGGGTCCTAATCGAAAGGCTAACTCTTCTGAGAATTTGGAGGGACTATTACTTCCCACTGATGGCATATTCTATAAATAGCAGTGCCTTCCAGGTAGTGAGCTGCTGGCTGGCAAAACCCTGCACTTGCATTATTCCAGAGAAGATTTAATGCTGCCAGAGGATTCTGGGAAGGAGGTGGCGGCCCGGAGCTCCAGGCTTGGAGAAAGTCACAGTGAGCCTCCCTGGAGCCCTTTCTCTGTACCAGCCACTATGCATATGCATAAGATAAGCTTGGGCTTTTCGGGAAACTTCTAGTAGAGTAGCCCGGTCCAAAAGAAACACAAGCGATGTATATAATTAAAAGTATTCTAGTACCACATTGAAAAAAGGGCAGAATTTATTTTACTAATGTATTTTATTTAATCCGGTACAGTCAAATTATTGTTTCAGCATGTAGTTAATATAAAAGATGAGATATTTTACATTCTTTTTTATACCAAGTCTTCAAAATCTGCTGTGTATTTTACACATTTAACACATTTCAATTTGAGCCCTAACTTTTCATTAGAACTACTTGATTTTTAGAAAATTTCATAAATTTACAGTTTAAAAGTGGGTTCACATGTACAGGTTGTTCTAAATATTCTTAAATAAGTATTGGTTTTTAAATTTATATTTAAATGAATTAAGATTAATTAAAAATGTGTTTCCTCAGCTGTACCAGGCACATTCAGGTGCTCACCAGGCACCTGTGGCCAGTGGTTAGACTCTCTGTCTAGGCTGAACAGCACAGTTCTAGAGTAAAGGGGATGTAGAGTGAACCCACCTGGAGATCGCAGGTCCACCACTCACTGGCTGGAAGACCTTGGGCAAATTACTGAACCTCTCTGTGCTTCAGTTTTATCATCTGTAAAAGAGGGATACTAGTGCCTGTCTCCAGAGTTGCTGTGTGCATTAAATATGTTAATGACATAAAGTGCTTGGCATGCAGTCAGTATTGAAAAAGTGTTAGCTATAATTATTACAGACAAGTATGGGAGTTGGAGGCAAACACTATTGATACACAATATATGATTCAAGCTATAGTAAAATGTGGAGTGCTATGCGAATACGAAGAGGGGCATCTAACTCTGCTTAGGGAGAGATGGAGGGCTTCTCAGAGGAGGGGGCTTTTAGCTGGCTCTTGAGGACAAAGAGTTTGCCAAGCAATCACAGAGGAGGTGGGGGTGGGGTGGGGTGGGGGAGCCTCTTTAAGGAAAATGAAGGGCAGAGCAGGGTGGTTCAGGCAGAGGAGATGACCTTGGTGTGGCAGAGAAAGGGTAGGAATTGGGGGGGGCGGGCGGAGTTTGCTCAGAGATGAGGCTGGATGGGTCTAGCTTGTCATTGATCTTAAAGGGCTTAAGTCTTGGCTTGAAGGGGTTGTCAGAAGGTGGACCCAGGACCAGCAGCCTCAGCAATCCCCACTCCCCAGCTTGTCCAAAAAGCCACTCCTCGGGTCCAGCACAGACCCATGCATCAGAATCTCTGGGGCTGTGGTCAGCAAACAGCTTTTTTTTTTTTTTTTTTTCCTATTAGAGATATTGTGGGTTGACAGAAAAATCATGCATTAAATACAGGGTTCTCATCTACCCCCCTATTACTGACATCTTGCTTTGGTGTGGGATATTTCCTACAATGGATAAAAGCCCATTTTTATAATTGTACTATAAACTAGAGTCCATGGCTTACCTTAGAGTTACTGTATTGTACAGTCCCACAGATTTTTTAAAAAATTTATTCTCATAACATATAAACAACCTGAAATTTCCCCTTTTAACCACATTCAAATCTATAACTCAGTGCTGTTAATTACTCTCCCAATGTTGGGCTGCCATCACCAGCATCCATTACCAAATTTGGGACGACAGAAGAGCAGTCAACATTTCAACGAGCCCTCCAGGTGATTCTAGTGCAGCTGAAGTTTGAGAACCACCAAGACAAAGGGAGTCTTGACAGGGGATGGAGCTGGGAGGTGACCTCATCAGAGATGTATTTTAGAAGGGGTCTCCCCCGCTTCTGTCCAGACACAGTGGTATCTGTTGGTTGAGGGAAACCCTAGTTTATCTGTAAAAGTAGGGAATTTCACTGTGAAGACCAAGTGAGGCTCTGCCCCATTTAGCCATTTACTCCTCAGAAGCATAATTGCAAAATGCACATCTGCCAATGGATTTCCAAGGTCATTAGGAACAACACCAGATTGGATGGTAAACCTATCCAATGGGACCCCACCTGTTCCACTCACACCATCTCCTGTCCCTCTCTTCTCCCACACTCCGGTTTGCCACACTGACTTTAATTCCTATTTTTTTACTTAACAAGCCTCTTTCCACCTCAGACCTCTGCCTACACTGGGTTTTCCTGGGTCACTGTCTCTTGCCTCTTCTCTCACTCCCCACCCCTACTCCTTTCCCTCCTCATCCATCCCATCTCAGCCAGACTCTGACTTGCCCAGGCTTCCTCAGGTTTGTGAAGTGCCTCCCCACCACCCCAATCACCCTGCCTTCCTCTGTCCTTAAGTTCATTCTTCATTAATACACGTGTCCAGTAACTGCCAGGTGCCAGGAACTGTTCTAATGCCTGGGAAGTCTATAGGACCTAAATAAGTGGAGTTCTGGAGTTCCATGGTGTACTGAACACCACCCGTGCACCCCTTCAAACCCTCTCATCCCCTCCTCTTATCCCAGATAATATTCCAAACAAGCTTCCACCAGCTTCAGTTTCACACCATTTGCAACCTTGGGCTTGTGTCTCTTGCTCCCTGCCCTGGTGCTTCTCTGGGATGCCCATGGAGACCTGCTTGGAGCTCACCCAGAAGTGCAGGTGAGGTGACACCTTATGGAACCATCCATGGTGAATGGGGATGGAAGCTGCATTAGTCTGCCAAAGGCGTGCCAATGCAAAGTACTAGAAATCTGTTGGCTATTTATAGGGTATTTATTTGGGGTAAAAGCTTACAGTCCGAAGGCCGTATAAGAGGTGCTTTCTCACCAAATCGCCATGTGTTGAAGCAAGATGGCAGGTGATCTCTGCCTGGTCTCTCCTTCCCTTCTGGGCTTCCTCTTCATCTTGAGCTCCGTAGGCCCAGTCTCTTGAGGCATCATGCTTAAGTGAGCCACGCTAAAGTCCTCTCTCTCCTGGCATAGAGCTTGTTTCTTTCTGGGCCTTCTGTATCAGTCTCAGCTGTTCTTCTCTCTTCCTGATTTCAGCTGTAAGCTCTCAGCAAAATGGCTCATCTCTCCCTGAGGCCTCAGCTGTTTGAGCCTTCTCCTTTCTATTACTTGACAGGATAAAAAATGACAGCGGTCTCTCTTCCTGTGTCTCTGTGTGTCCATTTATATCAGACCCAGCAAGGGGTGGGAGGGACTCAACCTGAGTCATGCCTTACTGATGTAGTTGAATAAAAAAGCCCTAAAAGTAATCTTAACAGGTAATGTAATCAAAGATCCCTCTACCGAATTGAATGCAAAGGGTATCACACCCAGATGAATAGATTGGTTTTCAGACATAATCTTTCTCTTCTTGGGATTCATAAAATAATCTCAAATTGCCACAGAAGCCAGTGGGGATCAAGCACCCATTGCCCTTAGCAGTGACCAGTTAGATGCATCCTTGTATGGGCTTTTCCTCCAATGTGCTTTATCTCCTGTACAACACCCAGGGGCTGCCAAACAAAGTCACCTGTGACTTAAAACAACAGAAGTCTACTCTCTCAAAGTTCTGGAGGCCAGAGGTCTGAAATCAAGGTGTTGACGGGGCTGCACTCCCTCTGAAGGCTCTCAGGGAGAACCCAGCTGTGTCTCTTCCAGCTTCAGTGGCTCCTGGTGTTCCGTGGCTTGTGGTGGCATCTGTTTTTACATGGCCCTTCGCATGCCTTCTTGTCTGTGCCTCAAATCTCCCTCTCCTTTCTTTTATAAGGATACCAGAAGAGACCGTTAACTCAATTACACCTTCAAAGATCCTGTTTCTAACTACATACCCACTAGGCTTAGTCCGAGACTCTGCTTCAGGAGAATCCAGAACACGATATTTAGGCTGATGGAATTCCAGGATGTTTTCAGGTAGAACATAGAAGACAGATTGCACATATTTTGGTATGGTCTTAAAACAAATGGATGGAAATTACAGGAATATAGTTTTCATTCACTCCTTAGGTATTTATTAAGCAGTTACCATGTACTTCTTGTCATTCTAAAGTCTGGGAATGTAGGGGGGTGCTTAACATATTCAAGCATACTTCCTCAGCATAAGAATTGACAGAAATGGTGAGAGCGTTCTTAGGAGGCAGTGACTCCCTGTCCCTGTACAGGGAATTCAGCCCATTCAGGTGGTTCAGGCTTAAGCGGTTCTTTGACTACATTTGCTCCTCCTGTCTCTGTCTATGTCTGTGTATTTTTTTTTTTTTTTTCTTGAAATCACTCTAGTTTGGGTGAGTAAGTGGGTGTCTAGGAAGGAATCCCCAGGAAGAGTCTTTCGTTTCAATGTATCTCCATTTCTTTGGCAAATTTCTGGAAATACCACCACTTTTGTGTTTTTCTTTAAGACCTAGAAGGATTTGGGTGGTCAAGAGGTTATCCTGAAGGGCAAATACTCCCTGAAAATGTTGTTGCTGTTGTGGGGCTATGGGAGACATCCTTTGGTCTAGTTTCCGTTCCCAGCATGCCAAGCTCGGGGAAGGCTCCTAGTGGATGCTCAGTGTTGATCTCTGAGCCTGTCTTGGAGCCTGGGCTGGGAAGGCATGGGGACATGGCAGGTTCTTTCACCTACCAGTGCCAGAGTCCACTGTGAGTGATCAGCTTTACACTCCTGCCTCTGGTTACCAGCCAGTTCCTCCAGCCACTGCTGCCTAATCAGACAGGGTGTGGGGAACTCTGGAAGCTATGTTGGCTCATCTTACTTGTAGTCAGCTTCCTGAAAAAGTGCAGCACAGGGCAAGGTGTAACTCAATTTCTCTCCATATGTTATCATCAACAAGCCAATTAGAGCCAGTCCAATGACAACAAACTCTGTTTCTTAATTTTTCCATAAGATAGAAATAGAAAAGGAGAAAAGCAAGCCCTTTAAGGGACACATCTAAGACTCCTAAGAAGGCATCTCTCTCGTGTCTCACTTTGAACAGTGTGGTCATTTATAAGAACCTCTAAAGACCTAACAAGAAAAAATGCCTCTGAAGTGAACTACCTATTTAGCAAACACCTACTATAGGTGGGGACTTGGGATCTTGGAACTGGATGGGATAAAAGAGAATAAAGTGAAGAAATGTTAATTATTTCTGAAAGTGTGGCTGACTGGATATAAATCATAGCACTCCCTCCTCTGCACCTTCTGTTGACCAAGTTGATTAGGATACAGTCATCTTAGACACATCCCTCATATCCCAGTCCCAAGGAAACATCCTGATCCTGTGACAGGGCTTCAAAATTCTTTTTAGATTTTAGGATCAGATAGCTCTAATCCTTCCCACTCTCCCTACCTCTTTCTCCCTTCTTCATTTCAATCCATTCCATTCCCATCCATCCATCCATCCATCCATCCGTCCATCTGCTTTATTTTCTTATTTTTGCTTCCTTTCTCCTTTCTCCTCTCCATCATTAAATATTCTCTGAACCCCTACTGAATCCTAGGAATTTATGTGTTTATCCATTATGTGACATAAATGTATGGCTAAGGACTAGAGCTCTACCTGGGTTAGAATTCTGGCTCCCCCATTGTAGTAGTCAGGGTTCTCTAAGGAAACAGAACTGACAGGAGATATATTCAAATATTATGAGATTTTATAAAATTGTCACATGCAACTGTGGGGATGCACGAGTCCAAATTCCATAGGGCAGGCTGTAAGCTGGGAACTCCAATAAATGTTTTTGATGAATTTCCCAGGAGAAGCTGGCTGGCTGAAGTAGAGATGGAAATTCTCTCTTCTGACTGTTGAAATCATCACTTCTCCTTTAAGGCTTTCAGCTGATTGGATGAGATGTCTCTCATTGCTGAAAATAATCTCCTCAGTTGATTGTAGATGTAATCAACCATAGATGCAATCAACTTACTGATGATTTAAGTCTATGAAATCTCCTCACAGTAACAATTAGGCCAATGCTTGCTTGCCTGCACAGCTGGACACCATCACCTGGCCAAGTTGACACATGAACCTAACCATGACACCCATGTCTAGCTCTGTGACACTGAGCAAGTTATTTAATGTCTTTGAGGTTCAGTTTCCTCATCTAAAAAGAGAAATAATAATATCCCCTCTGACCTCATATATATCAAGGACCCTGTGTATAGCTGGTATTTAACAACTCTCACTTCCCATCATCCTCTATTTCCTGGATCCTTCCTCAGAGGGACATCATATCTCCAGGTAAAGGAGGTTCCACCCTGTGGCCCTCCATTCTCTGGCTCCAGAGACATCATCAAAGGTTTTGGTGGAAAGAAGAGAAATTTGGACTTCCCAGGGTCCCTTCCATCTCTAACACTTTGAAGTGTCATATGGGTTAGGGCCAATATCACAGGCCTGGGAGCTGTGCTCCCTTCCCTCATGCTGTCATCCCTTCAGAAAAGATTCTGAAAACTTTTAGGTGTCATTGTCTTTTTGCCTGGCTGGAGATACCAGCTTGTCAAAGGCAGGAAGGCCAGCTGGCAGAAGGTGGAAGCATATGAAGCAAAGGAGAGGAAGGAGTACGGTCAGACAGTCTGGGGTGCTGATTCTCAGGGGTGGATGAAGCTTGGCCAAGAATTTCACTGCAATGTCCCAAAATGGCAAGTCCTTTCTGATACCACCCCCAAGATATGGCAAAGTGCTGGAAGGACCACAGATAGAATCCTAGTCATTCAGAGAAAGGTCAAGGGGATGATAAGACAGATGGGCTGCATATCAAATGCCATATCAAATCCACTCTCGCGTGTGCTCTTCAAGAACCACTGCAGAGCCTGATTTCAGATAGGAGGCACAGAGGAAGCCCCACTGTGATTTCCTTTCCTTTGGCGTAGTGCACATCTCTTCATAACTGAAGTGAGAGCTGTTTTTTCTTGAGAGTGTAAAGCTCTTAACATGTCCTGATTGCATTGTTTTCATTTTTGCAATAACAATGAAGCAAATATTATTATTTGTGTTTTACCATAAGGAAATTGAGACTAAGAAAGGTCTAGAAATTTTCCCAAAGTCACGCAGTTAATCAGGCTTTGAATCAAGGGCTGTCTTACTCCAAAGCCTGTGCACTTTCTTATAATTCTTTTGTTCATTAATTTATTCACTCATGGAGGTGAGTAAGACAGATAAGTTTCCTGTTCACATGGAGCTTTCTTGTATTATATAGATATTAATCAAGAAACTAACAAACATATGTTATTTATATAGTGATATATTTTATGAAGAAAAAAGCAATTGGGGTGGGTGTGGGGGATATTTTAGACTGGATAATTCAGGAAGGTCTCTTTAAGGAGGTGGTATTTGAGTTGACACACCAAGAAGAGATAAGAGTCAGCCCTTTGAAAGATATGAAGACAGAGATCTTCCATGCCATTCTGTTCTATCCCATCCCATCTCATCCCTTGCCATGCCATTCCATTCTGTTCCATTCCATTCTGTTCTGTTCCATTCTGTTCCATTCCATCCCATCCCATACCAGAGGAACTGAATACCATACTCATATTCTGATATAAAGGCTCTCTTTTCAGTCTGATCACCTATAAAATCATGGAAACTTAGAAGTCAGGGCTGGGAGGAATCTTAAGTGGCATTTCATCCCATAAAATATCACATTTCTGTGTGTAATTACTATGTGTTCCTTGTCATGTAATTTGTCTTTTATCTCTTCACCTTTGATTTCCAGTAGTTTGAATATAAGTGTGGATTTTTTAAAAAATATTTTTCTTTTTTAGATTTTCTTATCTTGTTATGTATTTGGTTTGATGTCTTTCAGTATTTATGGAAAATTCTTGATGATTATCTTTCCAAATATTTTAAATACTTTTTCCCCTCACTTCTACTTTGAGAAAGCAAACTACACATATGCTATCTGATATTGTCCCACAGCTCTTGAATGGGCTGCTGTGTCTTTTTTCACTCATTCCTTTTTTTTTTTTTTTCTTTGTGTTTCTGTTTGGGTAATTTCTACTGACCTACCTTCAAATTCATTGATTCTTTCCTTGGCTGTATCAGGTATACTGATGAGCCTATCAAAGACATTCTTCAGATTGTTACTATGTTTTCATTTCTAGCATTTTAATTTGACTTTTTCTTATAGTCATTCTCTCTACTGAAATTCCACATCTATCATGTGTTTTGCATTTTTCCCTCTAGAACTTTTAACATATTAATCAAATAAGTTTAATTTTTTTTTGTCTAATAATTACAACACCTGAGTCATTTCTGATTCTAGTTTGGTTGATTAGTTTGTCTCTTGACAGTGGATTGTTTTTATGTGCTTTTTTGTGTGTCTCAAGTTTTTTTGAGTACCAGAAGTCTTTGTAGCACAACGGAGACAGATATAAATAATACTTATGCCTAGAAATGAGCATGCCTCTTCTGCTAAGCCATTGCTGTGGAAGTTTGACTCAATAAGATAAAGAGTTGAACTGAGTTTGGGTTTTGTTGTTGCTATGGTTACCTTCAATGCACCAGTGATTTCACATTCCCTTATGATTAGCATGGCAGCTGTGATGCTGAAGGGTTTTTCTCAATATTCCTGCCATATCCTCACATGTTGGCCTTCACTGTGAGTTTACACCACAGAGGGAGGCTCTTGCCCTTCCCCCCAGTGCTAGACTGCTGTTGGTGGTTACTCAGGTTTGTTAGTGGTGGGTGGCAGGAGAGTCTCTGTTGTCTAGGTCAAGTGTTAGTCTTAGGCCCTGAGCCTGAGTCTCAGGGATGGGGCTTTCTCAGTGATCCTGCCCTTCCTTTCCATGGTAGTCAAAGCCCGTCTTGCATCTTTGGTAGTTCTTCCAAATGAGAGAATTTTCTGCTCCTTTCCTAGTGACTAGTGACTGATAATGACATCAGTATGAAATCCTGGGCCCAGGACAATTTTCTGCTCCTTCCTCAGGTAGAAAGTTTATTTTTAAAATATTCCCCTAGAAGCAAAGGGTCTTTACCTGCGCCCTGGGGACCACAGGATCTGCTGCTTCTCCTCCTGCATTTTAAGGTTTTTGTTTTTTTTTAATTCATAGGAGATAAGGAACTGGGTGGGAATTAATTCCTTTTTCACAGGGCAGCTGCTCCCTTCTTCCAGGATGGCACCACTGAGGGAGGCTTCCTCCTTTCTCTTGCCCTTCCTCCATATTTCTTATGAACACCCAAAAGAGGTCTGTGGAGAAAAGCCTGTAAGTTGGTGCAAACTTACCAAGGTTTTATGCTCTCACACTAGCCCATACTCATCCTATAGCAATTTGTCAAACATTTTAGCTGAATTTTTCTTAGCTGCCTATAGAGCTCTTAGCATTTCTTCATCCTGTGTTCTGCCACGGGTGAGTCAGTTTCAGGGTCTACTTTTCCCTGGATTTCAGACTATTGGTAGCTTTATAGCCTCAGCTGTCTAATGGGCTGAAGGAACATTATGATTTTGTAATTTCTTGTTAGGTTTGGAGTGATGCACTTCCCAGAATTTTACAACTTGGGTCTGGTTCTCTACTTATCTTTATGGCAAAATATCCAGATTCTCTCTCCACTCTCAATGGAAGTTACCCCAATAAAGCTTGTACCTTCATCACTCTGCAACAAATTGTTCTTTTCAAGGTTACCAATGTTAAATACAATAATTAATTCAGAGTCTTAATCTAACTTCACCCATTAGCAACATTTTACATAGATGATCTCCCATTCCTCATTGCAATATTTTCTTAATTTGGGTCCCAGGACATCCCGCACTCTTGGATTTCCCCTACCCAATGATTGCTCCTTCTTGATCATCTTTCTTGGTTCTTTCTCTTTTTCATGAACACTAACCATTCATTGTCCCAGGCTAAGTATCTGGGACTTTTTCTTATTTAACTCTACTGAGATTCTCTAATGATGTCATCTAGTCTCAGATTTTTAAATATCATCTAGCCATTGACAATCTCCCTGGAACTCCAAATTTATTTACTACAAGATATTTCCTTCGAATTCTTATAAGACATCTTAATTTAACATGCCTAAAACTAAATCTTCCCCCAACAAACCTGTTCATCCTCCAGATCTCCCAAACTTAGTAAATGCATTCTCAGTAAAAATCTTCTAGTTTCTCAGACCAAAAATCTTGGATGCATACCTGACATCTTTCCAACCCTACATCCAATCTATCAGCAAATATTGTTGACTATAACTTCAAAATATATGCAGAACTACTTCTCACGTTCTCTACAATCATCACCCTCACCCAAGCCACAGTTATCTTTGGCCTGAATTTTTGCAGTAGAGTTCTAACTAATTTCTCTTTTCCTGCCTTCCTCCCCAGTCCAGTCTGTTCACAATATTGGAGTCAATCACAACAATAACAAGAACAATCCTAATGAATGATATGATATTGAGAAGGTTGCAACCTCTCTGCATCTCATTTTTCTCATTTGCAAAGTAGGAGCATGATAGGCAGAATCCTAAAGATGTTCCCAAGGTTCCCATCTTCTAGTTATGTAATAAAAGAGGAACCTAAGTGCTGTGATGAGGGATGTTGCTGATATAATTAAAATCCCAAGTCAGAAGTCCTCAAAATAGGGAGGTTAACTGGATGGGCCTGACCCCACCAAGTGAGATAATCCTGGTATGCCTAATAACTGTTACTGAATTCCAACTATTAGGTATGAAAAAGTACTAGAAATAATTTGAAACTCTGGGATGAAGTTATTTTCCTCCAGAGCATATATATTTTGCTTCTGGCAGAAATTTAGAGTTGGAAGAGATCATCTTAGACCAGTCATAGATGGAGCTGAATTGAATCTGTGTTTTCCATCTCTGTGAGGTTGGCAAATCTTCAGTGCCCTTGCTCATGGGGTGTAGCTCTTCAGTAGTCCCAGCAGAAAAGTAGTACCATGCCACCACTTCCTGCATGTCTAGAATTGCAATTTTTATCTTCCCAGACCTATGAGACTGCTGAAATTTCTGTTCAGTTTCTCAAAACTTAACTGAAGTTTCTTCTTGGCTTCTCACCACTTTATCATTTACCAATCAGCAAATATCTGAGCTGATTATATCTCAGGGAGACTGAAAATAGGGTTCAGTTCCCTATGCTTCTCTTTGGGATCCTGGCCCTTGAAGTTAAATAGTCTCCAATTCCTTCAAACAGAATATTTAAAAACTATTTTATCTACTTTTCCAGCTGTCTTCATTAAAAAGGTTGGCCTGATATAAGCTGGATAGGCCATAGTTAGAAACGGAAGAAATGTCACTCCCTTTATGAGACTTTTCTTGACACCTTGTAAAGTGTTAACCTATCCCTCCTCTCCTCTATTTTGTTACTTTCGATTTCCTATCCTGTCTTTTTTCTGTATAGCACTTATCACATTTGATATGCTATATATGCTCCTTATTTATGTGTTCATTTTCTGACTCCCACATAAAAATAGAAGGTCTAAGAGAGCAGGAATTTCTATACACATATTTTTTTATTTTTAAAGAAGCTTTGGATTATATAAATGTTACATAAAAAATACAGGGGATTCCCATATATTCCACCCCTCCCCCCTCCCCCTCCCACACTTTCCCCCATTACAAACATCTTTCATTAGTGTGGTACATTTGTTACAATTGATAAACACATGTAGAAGCATTGCTACTACCAATAGACTATAGTTTACATTACATTTTACACTTTGCATCACACAATTTTATAAGTTTTGACAAAATATATAATGGCTTGTACCTGTCATTGCAATGTCATGCAGGACAATTCCAATGTCCCCAAAATGTCCCATGTTACATCTATTCTTCCATCTCCCTTCCCTTAGAATGTCTGGTGACCACTGCCTTTATATCAATGACACAACTTCTTCCATTGCTAGAATAAAAATGTCTATTTTAGTTCATAGTTGCATTTGCCCCTTGTGATTGTTCATTCCTCAACCTTGAGGATTTGGGGATGGTGATGCCCACTCTGTTTCTGATTGTGAGAGGGCTTAGATTGCATCGGGCAGTTGGATGAAACTGTCTTGCTTGCAGCTGTAGATACTCTGTTTTGGGGATGGGTGTAGTCCATCATCAGCCTTTGTTAGCTGTCCTGGGCAAATCCATTGAACTGGAGAGTAAGTGTTGCAGGACTCAACTGACATATGAACAGACCAAAGATTTAAGTCTCTGGGACATACATTTAACGAGTATAAGGCTAATTATAGGTTCAGATAAAAAGGGGCAGAAGAGTCATTTGTAGGGAAATTATAAATGAGTCTAACTCTGTTACATTGGGGAACATATATTCCAAAATAAGGCCCACTGACAGGATGCCAAATTTCTGAGATTGTCTGTACTGCCTATTTGAGGCACTATTTACTGTGGCAGTCAATGATATCCTGCTGAGACATGCATAAGTGTAACCTCTGGAGTGACCTCCTGACTCACTTTGAAATTTCTTAGCCATAAAAACTCATTTGCATTTAATATTTCCTCCTTTTGGTCAAGGTCTTTTTTCAAAAGCATGCTAGTTGGCACTTGGTAATAATCCCTTAGTGCCAAGGAGGCACATCCCCGAAATTCATGTCCCATCCTGGGGGGAAAGTTGTGATTTATATATTGAGTTTGGGTTAGAAAGAGGCCACATTTGAGCAACAAGGAGGCTTTCAGGAGGTAACTCTTATGTAATATATATTACTAGGCTATTTCAATTTCACAAAAAAAGGTTCATAAGTACAACCACCAACATCAAGGACCTGGCGTAATGGTCTGTCTTCCTTAACTAGGCACTACCCATGTACTTGGGAGATTCTTGCCACTCTATTAGAGAATGTAGCAGGACTTCCCAGGATGGGAACTCAATATTCTTTCAGTTACTGTGTGGGTCTCCACCCACTGGGAAAATGTCCCATGACCACTTGAACATATTCATTTGCCATAGAGACATGCCCCAGGTGCACTCCTCCCCACACATCCCCCCATCACCAACACCCTGTACCAGTAATTCTCCCCTGCCACAGCTGTAACACTTCTGTGATCCAAAACTTCTCCCCCCCAAAAAAGCCAAAAAAAATAAAAATAAAAATAATAAAATACTAAAAATAATAAATAAAAATAAAAGTAAAAATTTAAAAATTAAAAAAATACAGTAAAATAAAAAGATGTTCAATGTGTCTTTCATCACTGTAAGTTCTTTTGTGTACATTGACAATTTCTTCCATATGTTCCCCCAGTGTCTTTTTTTTTTCCCTTTATCTTCAAAGAAGCTTTAGCTTACAGAAAAGTCATAAAAAATATAGGGGATTCCCATATACCCAATCCCTTCCCCCCTCCCACTCTCCCACTCTCCCATATTAATAGCATTTTACATATTTATGGTATATTTGTATATTATGGTACATAATTGATTTACAAATATTGAAGCATTGCTACTAACCATGATCAATGGTTTACATTATGGTTGATTTGCATTTTTCACCAAACACTTTAATAAAGTTTTTACAAAATTTAAAATGGCCTGTATCTGTCATTGCAAGATCAAGCAGAACAATTCCAATGCCCTATGTTCCATCTACTCTGTTCTTCCCTCCCCTCCCCTTAGAACCTATGGTAGTCACCAAGTTTCAATTTTTGAAGAACAAGGTTCATAGCTACATGCAATAATATTGAAGACTTGACAACATAGACTGTTTTCTTTTATTAGGCATTACCTATGTTCTCAAGACATTCTCGTCCCTCTAACTGAGAACATAGCAGGAATCCCCAGGATGGGAGATTAATATTTTCTTGTTTATTGTATGGGTCTCCAACCACTGAGATAACACAGTATGACAAGATGAACACTTACCTATTCCATAGAAACAAGTTCCAGGTGCACTCTACCCACATATCCTCCCAACTCTGATGCCCTGCACCAGTAACTCTCCCCTGCCATATTTGCCAGAACATTTCCAGAATTGTAGTTTTAACCACAGACCTACACAGACCAGAGTTCACCTGCTCCTTCCTCAAGTTCACCTGCTCCTTCCTCTAGCCCTCACCCCAGCTTCATGGATAGTCGAAACCAAGTCCCCCACCCTATTCCCCCTCACATTCCAGCAGCACTGAACCCAATCACATCACTGCACCACTATCACCCACTGTCTAACCATCCCCTTCTACCTTATCATAGATTTTGTCCATATAGAGTATTGGCTCACCACCCTCTACTCCCTTTCTGTCTCCTGATAACCTATCTTCCAGACTCCAGCTCTGTGAGTCTGCTCGATTTCCTTAAATCACATCAGTGAGGTCATGTAATATTTGTTCTTTAGTGACTGGCTTACTTCACTCAACATAAGGTCTTCAAGATTCATCCATGTTATACTGTGTGTTAATACTACATTCCTTCTTACAGCTGAGGAGTATTCTATTGTATGTATCTACCATAATTTGCTTATCCATTCATCTGTTGATGGACACTTGGGTTGCTTCCAGCTTTTGGCAATAGTGAATAATGCCGCTGTGAACATTGGTGTGCATATATCTTTTCGTGTCCCTGCTTTCAATTCTTCTGGGTATATACCCAGCAGTGGAATTGCTGGATCATATAGCAGTTCTATGGTTAGTTTCCTGAGGAACTGCCAAACTGTCCTCCACAATGGCTGCACCATTCTACATTCCTACTAGCAGTGAATGAGTGTTCCTTTTCCTCCACCTCCTCTCCAACACTTGCAGGTCTCTGTTTTTTTAAGAGCCGCCAATCTAATAGGTGTAAGATGATATCTCATTGTAATTTTGATTTGCATTTCCCTAATAGTTAGTGATGCTGAGCATCCTTTCGTGTACTTTTTAGCCTTTTGTATTTCTTCTTTGAAGAAATGCTATTCAAAACTCTTGCCCATTTTTTAAATTGGGTTTTTATCTTTTTATTTTCAAGATGTAGGATTACTTTATATATGCTAGATATTAGGCCCTTATCAGATAAATGGCTCATAGAGCAGGCTCCCTTTTCACTTTCTTGACAAACTCCTTTGAAGTGCAAAAGTTTTTAATTTGAGGAGATCCCATTTATCTATTTTATCTTTCATTGCTCGCACTTTGGGTGCAAAGTTTATGAAATCATTTCCTACTACGAGATCTCGTTGATGCTTCCCTACATTATCTTCTAGGAGTTTTATATTCTTGGCTCTTATATTTAGGTCTTTGATCCATGTTTAGTTAATTTTTGTATAGGGCATGAGAAGGTGATCCTCTCTCATTCTTTTGGATATTGATATCCAGTTCTCTAAGCACCATTTGTTGAAGGGACCATTATGTCCCAGTTGAGTGGGCTTGGGGGCTTGGTAGCTTTGTTGAATATGTTGACCATATATGCAAGGCTTTATATCAGAACTCCTAGTTCTGTTCCATTGGTTAGTATGTCTATCTTTGTGCTAATACCATGCAGTTTTCACTACTCTAGCTTTCTAGTATTCTTTAAAGTCAGATAGCATGATTCCTCAAATTTCTTTTTTTTTTTTTTTCAATATGTTTTTTGGCTATTCAGGGCCCCTTGCCCTTCCAAATAAATTTCATAATTAGCTTTTCCAAATCATTAAAAAATGTTGTTGTAATTTTTATTGGGATTGCATTGAATCTGTAAATCATTTTGGGTAAGACAGACATCTTAATGATGTTTAGTCTTTCAATCCATGAACGTGGAATATTCTTCCATTTATTTAGGTCTTCTTTGATTTCCTTTAGCAATGTTGTGTAGTTTTCTGTTTACAAGTCCTTTATATCTTTGGTTAAGTTTATTCCTGGGTATTTGATTCTTTTAGTTGCTATTATAAATGGAATTTTTTTTCTTGGTTTCCTCCTCAGTTGCTTTTTATTGGTGTACAGAAATACTACTGATTTTTGCACGTTGATTTTCTATCCTGCCACTTTACTGAACTCATTTATCAGCTCTAGAAGCTTTGTTGTAGACTTCTCAGAGCTTTCTATGTATAGGATCCTGTCATCTGCAAATAGTGAAAGTTTTACTTCTTCCTTTCCAATTTGGATGTGTTTTATATCTTTTTTTACCTAAGTGCTCGAGCAAGTACTTCTAACACAATGTTAAAGAAGAGCAGTGACAGTTGGCATCCTTGTCTTGTTCCAGATCTTAGAGGGAAAGGCTTTAGCATCTCACAATTGAATATGATGTTAGCTGTGGGTTTTTCATATATACCCTTTTTCATGTTGAGGAAGTTTCCTTCTATTCCTCTTTTGAAATATTTTATATCAACAAAGGATGCTGTATTTTGTCAAATGCATTTTCTGCATCAATAGAGATGATCATGTGATTTTTTTCCTTTCAATCTGTTAATGTGGTATATTACATTGATTTTTTAATGTTGAACCATCCTTGCACACCAGGGATGAAATCCACTTGGTCATGATGTGTAATTCATCTGATGTGTTGCTGAATACAATTAGCAAGTATTTTGTTGAGGATTTTAGCATTCAGTTTCATTAGAGAGATTGGCCTATAGTTTTCCTTTCCTGTGGTGTCTTTATGTGGCTTTGGTATTAGGTTGATGTTGGCATCATAGAATGAGTTAGGCTATGTTCCTTCCACTTCTATATTTTGGAAGAGTTTAAGCCGGATTTGTGTTAGTTCTTTCCAGAATGATTGGTAGAATTCACCTGTGAAGCTGTCTGGTCCTGGGCTCTTCTTAGTTGGGAGACATTTTCTTTAAGTTTTTAAAATTATTTATTATTAAAACATATTCATGACATTGGAGTAGGCAAAGATTTCCTAAGCAGGAATCATAAAAGAAAATAGTAATGAAATGAACTACATTAAGATTAAGAACTTCTCTTCCTCAAAATACATGATTAAGAGAGTAAAAATACAAGCTACAGAGTGGAAGAAGTTATTTCTGATACATAAATCTGACTAAGAACTCATATTGAAAAAATATAAAGAACTTTTACAAATCAATTTTAAAAAGACAAATGACCCACTAGAAAAGGGAGCAAAAATTTGAACAGGTACTTCACAAAAAAGGATATTATTGGGAGGTTTTTGGTGACTAATTCAATCTTGTTATTTATGATTGGTAGTTGAGTTCATTAATTTCTTCTTTAGTCAGTGTAGGTTGCCTGTGTGTTTCTAGAAATGTGTCCATTTCATCTAAGTTATCCATCTTACTGATATACAGGTTTTCAAAGTATCCAGTTATGATACTCTTTATTTCTGGGGGATCAGTGATGATATCTCCTCCATTTTTTATTTTATGTATTTGCATGTTTTCTCTTTTTTCTTTGTTAGTCTAGCTGAGGGTTTGTCAATTTTATTAACCTCAAAGAACCAGCTTTTGGTTTTGTTAATTTTTTCTAGTGTTTTTTTAATTCTCAATTTCATTTAGCTCTGCTGTAATCTTTGCTATTTCCTTCTTTCTGCTTGCTTTGGGATTAGTTTGTTGTTCTTTTTCTAGTCCCTCCATGTGTGTAGATAGGTCTCTGATTTTAGCTCTTTCTTCTTTTTTAATATAGGCATTTATGGCTATAAATTTTCTTCTCAGCACTACTTTTGCTGCATCCCATAGGTTTTGATAAGTTGTATTCTCATTTTCTTTCGTTTCAAAGAAGTTACTGATTTCTTTTGCAATTTCCTCCTTGATCCATTGATTGTCTAAAAGTGTCTTGTTTAATTTCCATATCTTTGTGCCTATTCTGGTTCTTTGCCCGTTATTGATTTCCAGCTTCATTCCATTGTGGTCAGAGAAATTACTTTTATATAATTTAAATCGTTCTGAATTTGTTGAGAGTTGTTCTGTGACTTAGCATGTGGTGTCTCCTGGAGAAGGATCCATGCGCACTTGAGAAGCATGTATATTCCACTGTATTTGGGTATAATGTTCTGTATCTATTAGGTCTAGATCCTCTAATGTATTATTCAAGGTCTCTGTTTCTTTATTGACCCTCTTTTGAGATGTTCTGTCTAATGGTGATAATTAAAATTGTAGAGGCATCTATTTCTCCACTTAGTTTTTCCAATGTTTGCCTCATGTATTTTGGGACACCCTGGTTAGATTCATAATTTATGACTGTTCTTTCTTCTTGATAGTTCACCCATTTTACTAATACATATGTCCTTCTTTGTCTCTTACAATAGTTTTGTATATAAAGTCTATTTTGTCTGATATTAGTTTAGCTACTCCCACCCTTTCTTGGTTATTGTTTGCATGTACAATCATTTTCCAGCCATTCTTTTGCAACCTCCTTGCATGCCAAGGTCTAAGGTGATTTTCTTGTAGACAACATATAGATGGGATATATTTCCCTATCCATTCTTCCAATCTGTGTCTCTTGATTGGAGAATTTAATCCATTCACATTCAATGTTATTACTGTCAAGGCATTAGTTACATTAGCCATATTTTCTTAATATTTATATATGTCATATTTTGTTTTTTATTTCTCTTTTTATCATTTTAGTTATTCTTACTAATAATATTTCTTTCTACACTCTCCTCCAACCCTCTCTCTCCTGTTTCTTCCTTTCAACCTGCTGAACTCCCTTTAGTATTTCTTGAAGTGCAGGTTTCTTGTTGACAGACTCTCTTAATTTCTGTTTATCTGTGAATATTTTGAACTCTCCCTCATTTTTGAATATCAGTTTTGCTGGATACATAATTAAGGCTGACAGTTTTTACTTTTAGCACCTTAACTACATCATACCACTGCCTTCTTGCCTCCATAGTTTCATATGAGAAATCAGTGCTTAATCTTTGAGCTTCCCTTGTATGTGATGGCTCTCTTTTCGCTTGTTGCTTTCAGTATTCTCTCTTTGCCTTGAGTGTTTGACAATTTGATAAGTATTTGTCTCAGAGTAGGCCTGTTATGATTTATATGGTTTGGAGTTCACTGTGCTTCCTGGACATGTACATCCATGTCCCTCAAAAGAGTAGGGGAATTTTCAGCCGTTATTTCCTCCAATACTCCTTCTGTCCCCTTTCCCTTCTCTTCTCCCTCTGGGATGCCTATAATGCATATGTTTGTGTGTTTCATGTTGTCATTTAATTCCCTGAGTCCCTGCTGAATTTTTTCTGTCTTTTTATCTATCTGTTCTATTATCTGTCTGATTTCAGATATACTATCTTCAATATCACTAATTCTTTTCTCTGCCTATTCAAATCTGCTGTTATGTGCTTCCAGCATATTTTTCATTTCTTGCATTGTGCCATTCATCACCATCAGATCCGTTAACTTTTTATGTGTGTTTATGATTTCTTTCAGTATGTTCCCCAGTGTCTTATTAATATCCTTAATCTGTTCTTTCACTTCATTAATTTGATTCATGATATTTGTTGGGCATCCTTGATTAGTTGTTCCACATTCTGCGTCTCCTCCTGTTTTTTAGTTTATTCATTAGAAACAAACTAAACTGGACTGTGTCTTCCTGTTTCTTAGCATGGAGTATAATTTTTTGTTGGTGTCTAGGCATCTGTTTATCTTCATGGGCTTATTCAGATGCTTAGCTTCTCTTACTACACTTAAAGATTATAAAGAGAATCTATTAATCTGAATAGGGTTTTATGTTTTGTTTTGTGTTAAGGTTCCTTTTTGACATTTGGTTCTACTTATTCTATATCCTTGTAGTTGTCTGTGTTCCTTTGAAAAAATACTAAGACCATAGAAAAGGAAAGGGAAGAAGAGAAAAAGATTAACAGTAATAATTTTAAAAAGATAGAAAAGATACCACAAAAGAGCCTGGAAAATAAATAAAAGAGTGAAAAATTATTTTAAAAAATATAAAGGAATAAGAATTTTTTAAAGGTGGCATAAAAATGAAATGAGGAAAAAATAGAATAAAATAAAAGACTGGAAAGATGAGAAGAGAAGAAAAAAAAAAGTAAAAAAAGAAGACCAAACAAGATAGGTAAAATAAAAGAAAAGCAATCGAAGAGGTGAAAATGAAAGAATTTAAAGAAATAAAGAAACTAAGGAGAAAAAATAAGGAAAAGAAAAAAAAGAAAAAGAAAATGCAACAAACAAAAATCAAGAAAAGAACCCAGGAAAAACAGGCTTCCCTCTTAGGCCCCTAGGAACCGCCTCAGGCTGCCAGTGCGCATCAATCAATAACCCTGCAACCTGTCCTCCACAGGTAAGGGGCCCAGTTTTAGCAAATAAAATAAAGAATAAAATAGATAAATAAATGATAAAAAATAAAAAATAACAGATCAAAAAAATTGAAAAAAAGAAAAACATCTTAATCTGTAAGTCCCCTGTCATGATGTGCTGGCTGGGTACCTGACAACCTGGTGGATCACTCTCTAGATCCCTTCTCTCATGAGGTACCAAGAATGGAATCATGGGCTCAGTATATGTGAGGCAGGCATTTCTCCACTGAGCTACACCTACTTCATGGGTTAGGTAGGCTTCTGAAAGCTTATCTGGCTCTCCCTGCCCCCTTTCCCTCAGGGGAATTGGACTTCTAACAGTTTGCTGGCTATCTCTCCTGGCTTCCTTCTCTCCCTAGCTGGCTAGGCTCCTGTCTCCAACAATCCCCTCCTGACCTAGCTCCCTTCTCTCCCAAGGTGGTTGGTTGTGACTGCCTGCCTGATCAATTGCCTCTCCCCTCTACCTGGGACACTTCAGTGCTGGCTGGGGTCTTTTTTGAGATTCAAAGGGCACTCAGCTGGTCAAACTCACTGAAGAGAAGCCACTCTCCACCCTCTGCCAGGCCCCTCTTCCTCCCAGGATGGAGAATGTTCTTTCCCACTCGGTTGGCTACAATGAGGCAGGGGTTTTACTGAGGCTATCCGCCTTGAGGGTGGGGTATATGTGCCGTTCCCAGCCACAGGGGCAAGTAACTCATGGTTTTTGTTTGGCTTCTTGGTCTCTCTGTCCCTCTCCCTCCTGGATGATGCACAACACTCTCCTGGTCTGCAGATCCCCAAAGCAGCTCCCTCGGATAGCTTTTTGCCCTTCCTCCATTATTTTTGTGAGAGAGTTGAGCCCTGCTGACCTCCTATATATTTTTTGCTACATCCCTGCCTTCTAGAACAGTGCTGCTAACAGAGTATGCTCACTAAATACTTGGCCAGTGAAAGAAAAAAATGAATGGATTAATGTTTGAATGAATAACATTTTTTAAGCCACTTAAGTGTAAATTTGGCTTAGATTTCTTTTGGAGGCTGAGGCAAAAAGAAAATGGGATGGATTGAAATGTTCTTATTGTTGATGGAAGAAAGGATACCAGTTTTTCCAAAAAATACAAACTTATTTCCTGGCATGACATTTGTAAAGAAATTTATTACCTGATAATGTTTAGAGGAGGGTTTTATTGACATAATAAACAATGCATTAAATAGTACTCCCATAGCAGATGCAGAAGTGACTTTATATGACTCTTTTGGCTCAATTATCTATAAAAATTGATTTTAAAAAACTAATTTAATCCAGGGGGTTAAGGACTAAAAAGAACCCAAGGTAACTAGAATGGTGATATTTGTATTTCTATATGTAATTCCTAGAAATGTAATAATTGAATCCAATGACATCAGCAGGTGAAACAACAACAAAAATTTGGAGGTGACAGAGGGCAGATTAATTACCTTTCTGAACCTCAGTTTCTTTTTTTTGTTAAATATTCACAGAACTGCTGTGAATATTAAAGATGGAATTCAAAATGCTGGCTAACAAACAGCTGAAACGATTTTTCACCATTTGCAAAATGCTTTTATGTGCATTTTCAGTTAATCCTCACAGTGTTTCTGTGATGTGAGCATTATTATCACTCTGCTTTCCAGATCAGGAAACCAATTCCAAGAGGCCCAGTTGGTGTAGCCAGCAAGCAGAAGCTACAACTCCTTCCTCTGTCGCTTGGCTCATGTGCCCTGCCCTCGGATCCATAAGAAAGGGTGCCCAAGTGGTGGAAACTTCAGGCACCAGGGCAGACACACCAGGTTCTGGAGGCCTTTCTGCCTCCTGCGCTTCCTAAACACAAACCGGCTCACATCTGGTTGCAGATGAAAATCCCAAGAACTGGTTTCATGTCAACACCAACCCCCAAGGTGTGGACTATATGAACTCCCTCCAGGTATGAGAAATCTGTACAACTTCTATTTTTCTTAGTAAAAGGCAAAACATTTCATTGTTTTCATTCAAAAATCTATATTTGGGCTTTATCTAGAGCTGAATGTAAAGCCCCTCCTAATGTCTGATTCAATAAACTGACTCCATCCTCCGAACTTTGCAGTAGCCTCAGGGCACCACAGTTTGCAAAATGCCTTCACAAATATCCAAAGCACAGCAAGTGTATCTCTCTAAATGTTAAACCTAAAATAGCCAGGACTCAGGGGGCACAGACTTCCTTGTCCTCCCAGCCTCCTTGCTGGAGGCTGTGGTGCTGCCTTGGGCTACTGGAGCCCTCTTTCCTCTGGAGGGAGAGTCAGGATGTGGCAGCCTGGAGCCTTCCAGGAAGCCTTGGAGCCCAGGGCCTGCGAGGCACTCCTTTAGGGTTTTCTGTAGCACTCCTGGCCTCATCTATTAGAATTTTATCTCTACTCCCAAGACATGAGGGACTAGGAGCAGATGAATCCTTTATTTCATGGTCTAACAGATTGGCCACTATCTCAGGCAAGGCAATTCTTTAGGAAATAGTATGCCAAGAAAATGCAATTCCATTTAGCTGGAGCTAAAGAGCCACACACAGCATAATGATGATGCTATCGTTTATTTTTCATCTTCCTTTGTGCAAGATATCATATGTGCACTTTACATCCATTATTTCATTTGTGCCTCAGAGTTTCTATGCAATATCCTGTATCACTTTCTGTTTACAAATGAGGGACAGAGACTTTGAGAGGCCAGTGCTTTGCCTTAAGATGACATTTGGCAATGGGAAAGTTGAGATTTGAATCCATGGTTCTCTCTGACACCAGAACTAGCACTCTTTCCCTTTGCTATTATTATTATTATTACTATTATTATTAATAGTAGTTGTTGTAGTAGAAATTGCTAGCACTTTGTCCCTTTTGGTAAAAGGTGGCCCCAATGAGCTCTACCTCATGGTATGCATGTCCTTGCATAATCTCCTTCCATTGAGAATGAGCAGGATCTTGTGACTTGCTTTTAACAAATAGAACACAGCAAAAGTGACGGGGTGACACTTCTGTTATTAGGTCACAAAGGGATTGCAGTTTTTTTCTTGGTTGCTGTCTCCCTGCCCCCAGAGCCCTTGCTCTGGAGGAAGCAAGGTGCATGTTGAAGAAGCCCATGTGTCAAGTAACTGAAGCCTCAAACAGATGGCCAGTGAGGACCTGAGACCTGCCAATCACCATGTGAGTGAGCTTGGAAGGAGGTCCTCTCTAGGAGCGCCTTGAGATCCTGTAGCCCAAGCTCATACCTTGACTGCAGCCTCATGAGTCACCCTGAGCCAGGACCACCCAGCTAAGCCACTCTCAGATTCCAGACACTTAGAAATTGTGAAATAATAAATATTTGTTATTTTCGCTTCTAAGCATAGGGGTCATTTGTTACACAATAGATAGCTAATACACCATTTATAAAATACCCCTAATACTAATACTACTATAATAATAGCTATTATTTTTCAAGATTTTATCATGTGAAAAGTGTGTTCTAAGTGGTTTACATGTAATAATTCATGTTATTCTTTCAATGCTGTTAGGTATCTACATTTTCTAGATGAGGAAGCAGACACACAGAGAAGTTAGCTAACCTGTTTAAGGTATACAACTAGTAAGTGACAGAGCCTGGATTTGAAGCCAGATAGTATAGTTCCAGAGTCTATGCTTTTAATAATTATATTATCACTTCCTCCAAATAGTCCTGAGAGGAGTAATCATTAAAAAGCTAAAGATCAGATAATTTAAGATGACTTGCTCCAAATCACAGGGTCAGCAAATGGTATACCAGAGCCCCAAATCTTGTGCTCTTCTGAATGAATCCCTGTGGTTCCTGCCTGGGAGAATGTGTAGGAAGCTTTCATATCTAAATTTTTCTTCCTCTTCCCTCTTTTCCTTCTCTTTGTGTTTTCTTTTTCCTTCTTTTTTCCTTATCTTGGATTACTGATACCTATCATGTTCTCATAATTCTTCTAGATTATTGAGGTCAGCAAGTGGATAGAAGGAAAGGATTATTAAAAAAGGAAAGGTAACCCATGGTCCACAACTTTTCATAGCTTGTAAATTCCCTGGGAAGAGAAACTGGTAAGACTTGACAGGTATTTTTGTTTCCTAGGCTGCTCAAAGCAAATACTATGAAGTAGGTCAGGTTAAACAATGGGAATTTATTTATGCATGGTTTGGAGGATGGGAAAATGTCCAATTCAAGGCATCATCAAGGCAATGTTTTCTTCTGGAAGACCTAAGACCAGCTGCCGGCTATCCTTGGCTTCTCTATCACATGGCGTCTGCTGGCGCCTCCCCTGTCTTCCAGGTTTCTTTGATTTCAGCTTCTTGGCCTCTGGCTTTCTCTCTCTTTATCTGACTTTCATTCTCTTATAAAGGATTCCAGTAATAGGATTAAGTCCCATCCTGAATGAGTGGGTCACAGCTTAACTGAAATAACTTCATCAAAAGGCCCTACCTACAATGAGTTCACATAGACAGGGATGGATTAGATTTAAGAACATGTTTTTCTGTGGTACATACAGCTTCAAACCACCACAACAGGTAATGTCAGAAGTGAAATAATTAGAATTAAAACTAATTTTTATAACATTTAATTGCTTTAGAAGCACATTCAAATTCATAATTTATTTTAACCCTCACAACAAACTTATTAGATGTTTTCCACTAACCTTACCTAACAATAGAAGAAACTGAGGCCCACAGTCATGACAAATATAAAAGGTAAAATAGAACTTACACCAAGATCTACAACTGCAAACCTAGTGCCCTCTCCTTTACCACACACCAGTGTCAGGCAGACTCCTATCAGAAAATAAAAAAGAGCAGTCTAGGCAGGGCCAAACTCCAGCCAGTAGGAGCCAAGATAGCCACTGCTGAGTGTTTGTAGCCAGCGTTGTTCAAAGTCAGTAGGTGCCATATGTTTGGAGTTTGGTGGAGGATGAGATCCCAGAGCCAAGGAGGTCCGAAAGACTTTGTGGAAGAGGGGGCCCAAGGTGGGCCTGGAGAGCATAAGCATTCCAGGCTATGAATGAGGCAGTGAGGAGGTGACATACTCCCTATTTTCCTTCTAGGAAGAGGCAGGAAATCAGGCAGGGAGTGGTGTGGAAGGGGGCAGTGGTTACCAATGGTTCTATCACAAACCACCCCAAAGCCTAGAGCTTAATTAAAAACATAACCATTTGATTTCTTCATGATTTTGTGAATCAGTGTTTCGGCTAGGCTCTGCTGGGTGGTTCTTCTGCTGGTCTTGCCCGGGGTCACTCATGCAGCCACAGCCATCTGGCAGCTGACTGCAACAGGAGAGTCCAACATGGTCCTGCTCACTTATCTGGCAGCTGGTGTGATATTGGCTGGACCTCTCTTTCCACATGGTCTTGCAGACTCAAAAAGGCTAGATATCCTTCTTCATATGGGGGTCTCAGGGCAGCAAGAGGGGGATTTGCAAGACCTGTTGAGATCTAGGCTCAAAACACCCACATCACTTCCATTGCACTCTATTGCTCACAAGGCCAGCCCAGATTCAAGGAAAGGAGAAAAGGACTACCTCCCAATTGACGTGCAGCAAACTCACAAAACAAAGACGTGCATACATGTAAGGGAGGAATTTGTAGCCAGGTTTTGCAATCTACTGCAGCCTGCCCTCAGTCCACAAATTATTCACATTTCTCTCATATGCAAAATATGCTTGTTGCTGTCCCGGGATCTTGTGAAGTCCAGGATCTTGTGATTGGCATTAGGGGCAGATGTGGATGAGGCTTCCTGTACTAGCTGAGTGACCTGTAGCTTCTTGGGCGTGGCTCCTTTGGGAAACAAGGGGCTGGCTGGTGCTCTCGAGTGAGGATCCCATACTAAGGCCTTGGCATAGTTGTCTGCCATATGCAGCTGTGGCTCTGCTCTCTGGGAGGAGTTTCCTTCACTCTTGCCCTACACGGATACTCTTGAGTGGGGATGTGATGCTGTGGCAGCAGTCCATTTGCAGCTCTCATGAGCATATTGGACTGACCCATCTTTGAGTAATCAGGAACTCCTTTCTGCCTTCCTTAGTTGGTCCAGAACCCTTTAAAAGGCCATGAGCTGTTAGCTGAGGCTTTGGTGCAGCAGAGGAAGGTCATGTGAGGGTGTAGCGAACTTGCTCATGTTATTCACTTGTACCTTCTGGACCTGCTTGGGCCCCACCCCAAAAATATCATTTCCATTGTACAGCTTACCGGCCCCTCGTCTAAACTTATGACTCAGTGGATTGGGTAAGACCCAGGTCATGATGGGCAGTTCTGGTGACATAGTCACATGATGTCCCATAGTTAAGACTTGGTCCAACAAGGGCCCAGCAGCACACTAGGAGCTGCTTTTCAAATCTTGATAGGCATTTGTTACAAAAAGCATGGCCTTCCTCCAGAGACCTATAAATCTACACTGTCACAGCAACAGATGGCTCCTTAGCAGACTGAGGGGCTCCAGTTGTCACAGAAGGCCTTGCATAGTCTGCTGGCTTTCCATGTGCCTTTCTTTTTCTTTTGTTAAGACTTCCATTGCCTCTTTTAGAGATTAGCCCACCCTACAATCCTTATAAATCATCACTGCCCCTTAGCTGCGGTCATTGGCTTGTGAGAAGAGCCACAGTGAGGATAATCTACATTGTATGCAAGCTGCATTGGCTGGTGGAAGCCATCCTGCACCACTGGCCTGCTAGAACCAAGAACTTGAAGCCCAGTCCTCAAGTCATCAGTTTCCAGAGTGCTTACACACACTCCAGTGGAAGCTCAAAAAAATGCATTGGGGTGAAGGAAGAAAATATTAAACTCTTTAGTGGTCTTTATGTTTTTACTGAGTTATTTTAACTTGGTACTATATTTCTTTTCATTTTACATGCTTCATTATGTATATAAATACATTGGAAAAGCCAAGCGTGTATATAATTTATAAATAAATATGTATGTATATTGTGGGGTACGTGCCCAATATTTACTTGCTTCGAGGGCATGTGATAAAAATTCTGGAAGTCACTGCTGTGGTCCCCGTAGTTGTGGGTCATCAGCCTGCTTTTGCCTGAGACCCTCCCATCCCCTCTTCCTTCAGGCTCTGAGTAGGATCGTCCCTACTGTGAGTTTAACTCCTGGCTGAGTTCAGCCCTGCTGGGAGGCCACCAAGCCTAAAATCCCTAGGTGTTTGTCAGGTCTCAATGAACCTCTGGTTCTCTAGGGCAGGGTAGGGACAAGAAACCCTCTGACTTGAATTTGGGGACCAAACTGATCAGGTTAGAGCTCTAGGCTCAGGATAGATGGGTGGTGGTGGTGTGGTCTCCCTGTTACACCCATGAAGCTGATGGCTGGCCAGAGGAAGAGAGAGTGCCAAGACCTTGCCACATGGTAGGAAGAATAGCCAGATCCCATGGAATTCTCCTTCCTTTACTAGCTGAGTGACCTGCTTATGCTCCTTAACTTCTCTGAGACTGTATTAGTCAACAAAGGGGTGCTGGTGCAAAATAACAGAAGTTGATTGGTTTTTATAAAGGGTATTTATCTGGGGTAGAAGCCCGCAGTTACCAGGCCATAAAGCATAAGTCACTTCCCTCACCAAAGTCTATTGCCACATGTTGGAGCAAGATGGCTGCCAATGTTTGTGAAGGTTCAGGCTTCCTGGGTTCCTCTTTTCCTGGGGCTTGCTTGTCTCCAGGCTCAGCTCCTCTGCTATCTCCACAGGGTCAGCTGTATACTATGAGGCTCTCTAGGCTTTGCCTCTTTCCACAAGGCCAGCTGTAGATTATCAGGAGAACGGCTCATATCTTTTCCCAGGGACTTCTCTCCCTCCTCACCACCAAGCTTCTCTGGGTCCTTACTTCCCAGGGCTCTAGTTCCAAACTCAGCATCAGAACTCCAACATCAAAACTCCAACTAACTCCTCTGCTCTGCCATGTAGTTTTATCTCTGAGTGCCCGCCCACCAAGGGGCGGGGACTCAACATCCTACTTGACGTGGCCCAATCAAAGCCCTAATCATAATTTAATCAGGCCCAGAGGAACAGACCAGTTCCATAATCCAATATCTATTTTTGGAATTCATAAATAATGCCAAACTGCTAGAGAGACTACGCTCCCCATTTGTAAACCAAGGATAACAACCCTACATTCACAGAGTTGCTTGGGGGAATGGGTGGGACAATTCTGGCACAGACTCAAGGAATACTCCTTGAAAGATTAGGAAAAGGAACAAATGAATGAACTTATAAATAATATGTATGATTCTGACACATCCCCAGGTCCTCGCCATCCTGCCCCATCATCCTGAATTTGGGTTCTGTTTCCTCCCTCAGAAAGGATGGCTGGGAAATCAGAAAAAGCATCTCTGGCCCTTTCCTGCAGGCAACATTGGCTGTGGGATCACCGTCAGCTGTGCGGCATTTGACAACTTTGCCCATGGAGTTGGCCCTCCAGAGGAGAGCTGCCTGCCTGCAGCATGAAGCCTTGATAATCTGCTCGGGAACTGTACCAGTACTTTTCAAAGCTGCTGCCAAGACTGGACGTCCCACCGTGAGCCTGGGGCCCCAGGATGCAGTGGGGGTTGCTGGTGGGCACAGCTCCTGGAGCTGGTTCAGAGGCCCAGAAATGACCTTGCTGAGGGGCATGCTGGCATTCTTTCTCAAGGGAAAGAGCGGGATGACTTTGAACAGGGTTTATTATAGCTAAATCACATTCCATTTCTTTTATTTATTTATTCATTCAACAAATATATATATATTATATAAGATTTATTTATTTATTTCTCCCCACCCCACCCCCTGTTGTTTTACACTAACTGTCTGCTCTCTGTATCCATTCACTGTGTTAGGCAATACAGATGCAGAAATGAATCAGAGGCAGCTCCTTGCACTTCCTCCTCCAAGCCTTGGTTTCCTCATCTGTGAAATGGGGATAATGTTATTAACTACCTCTCCAAGTTGTGATGAGGCATGAAGGAGCCGTTAGCCTGGTGCTTAATAAATGTGACCCACTGGTATTTGCAATAATGGATAGATCATGGGACATGAGAAGAGAGAAGCTGGGTTCAGATTTCAGTCCTGGTGCCTAAGCTGCCAGAGCTGGGCAAGGCTGCAGCATCTGGCCCATGAGGAGTTAGACGAGGGAAGTCATACCTAATTCACAGGGCTGCCATGAGGATTAAACAATATCCTGTCCCTGGCAATTCCTAGCACAGTGCCTGGCTCCTGCTGTGTCACAGATGCCCTTTGCAATTTGACAGCAGCCCACTCATTAACCCGCTTGTGGCTGTGCTGTGCTTATCACTCTGAAAGCCTCATGCTCCCCTCACCTCCTGGCCTCAGCACAAGCTGCTGCTTCGCTTACTGCTGTTCTTCATAAAGGGCGATAGTCAACATTTACCGAGAATTTTCTATGTCTCCAGCAATATTCTAAATGCTTTCTGAGCATTTTCTGATTCAGGTCTCATAATAATACTGTGGTGTGTGCTGTTGTGAATGTAGTTTAGCAGATGAAGAAACTGAGGCTCAGAGAGGTTTAGTAGCTTGGCCCCAGCTCCCACCGCCATCATGGCAGGGCCAGCCGTCACCTTGGGCCTGACCAACTCCAGACGCTGAGCTCTGTTGCCCGCCATGCCTCTCAAGCTGAGCCCAGTAGGCTTTGATTCTCCTCAGCAGCTCAGTGCTAAGGGTTGACTTTATTCTCAGTCCTAGGTGAGGCACCTGGAGAGCAAGGAAAACGGGAAGCTCACTTCCTTCTGGCTGGGGAGCTATAAGGTGGTGGTGGTGGTGGGCAGTTTGGGGGATAAACAGACAACAATACTGGGTAGATGCAGGTCTAGTAAGTAACAGGCACACACACTGACAGCAAAGGGCTTCTAATCCACTCTCTGTCACTGGCTTGGGGCAAATCACCTCTTCTTTCCTAATCTCCATATCACCATCTGTCAAAGTGGAAGCATTGAACAAGTCAATCATTATTAAACCTTTGTATAGCTCTTTTCAGTTTGCAAAACACTTTCAGATGTGCCTGAAATTGGAGAGACAATGTAGCATAGTGGCTAAATTCTGGAGTGAATCTTCCTAGGTTCAAATTCTGGTTCTGCTACTTACCAGCCAACTGATCATAGGCAAGCTACTCATGCTCTCTGTGACTCACTTTCCTCTTCTCTAAAATGGAAAAAACACTGAAATAACTCATAGATCTTTTTGTGATGATCAAATTAGCTGACAAACTATATGTTTATGCTATAAACATTCAGTAAATAGCAGCCATTACCCTTCTCTAAAATTGGAGACTGATATTCTTATTAGCCCATATCTTGGTTAGCTATTGCCACAAGAAGGTTTCTTAATAGGCCACCCAAACTTCAGTGACTTAAAATATCTCAGGTGTGCAGGTCACCCGTCACCTGGCTGGGCTGGGCAGGATAGGGCTGGATCCTGGTACTGGGCCCCAGGTTCTAGGCTGCAGTTTGTCTCCAGATCCTCTCCACGTGTGTCTCATCCTCCTTGGTCTGGTGGCTGCCCAGGGAAGATGATTTCCTTAATGTATTTTATTCTGGGACTGAGCTGAGTGGTGGTGGCTATCTGAGGCCTGTTCTTCAAAGTTAGGAATTTGATTTTCCCGGAAGGGCAGGAGGAAACACGTGAAGTCTCTTCATGTCTGTCCTTGAAACTGGCCACTGCCATTTCTGCCCACATTTCCTTGGCCTAAGTAAGTTATGCTGTCTAGTCACTGAACAACAATGAAAGCTTCCAAGTCCCATTTTTCCAGTAAGGAAACAGAGCTTAGGGGTGGGAAAGCCAGTGCTTAGAGCATTTTCTGTGGCTTCAAATATTGTGAGATTTTCTTAAAGAAAAGCCCATCTTAATCCTAATGTCAGATCCTAATAGAGGATCCAAGAACCTCTAGGAAATGAATATAAATTAGAGTTAGCATCAATGTTCACTGGTAACATTCCATGGAGTTTGGATGAGTTAGAAAAGAAACTTAAACTGGGATCAATCAAGGAATGATTAGATCTGAGTAAGTGGAAGGAGCAAGGAGGCTAATCAAAGTGGGACATACCAAGTAAGAGGTTCTCAGGCCAAAAGGAGAAGATCAATAAAATGTCAGCTCCATGAGGGTAAGGGCTTTTTGTGTTGTGCTCACTGCTGTATTCCAAGCACAAAGAACAGGGTCTGGTAATAGTAGAGGATCAATAAATATCTGTGATACAAATGAATAAATCTTGTTAATCAAAGACTAGCAGGATGATGAAGAGTGAGGACTTTGTAATCACATGTGCAAGTGAAGACGACCCATAAACTCTGCGCAAATATGAGCAAGGTGTTACTCTTGATGCCTCTCTTACCCTCACCAGCCCATACCCAATTCATTACCTAGTCCTGCTGACTTTACCATCTAAATATCTTTTCACTCCATTTCTACTGCTGCTGCTCTAATTCAATTCACCATCCTCTTGCAATAGCCTTGCAACAGTTGAATAAAGACAAACTAGTTGCTATGGGATACCTAGGAAGGGCACCTAAATAAAACCAGGGGATTGGAGACTTCCCTGAAAAGCTGATCCTTAAGCTGAGTTTGAAGGATGAGAAGATGTTATCAATGCAAAGAGGAATGGAATGAGCTTTCTAGGAAGAGGAGTTAGCAGTAATCTCCATGTATTATTCTGAGGGCTGCATGGCAGATCGGGAATATGAGCATGGAATGGTGGGAAATTCTGCAAGAGAGATAATAACTGACCTGGATGATTAACCCAAACTTCTTATCACCTCCCCTGTCCTGCCCCTGCAACCTAGAAAGTCAGAAAGAATATACTTGGAGGAGTCATTGAAATGAAAGAAGACTGTTGAGTTTAATGACCATGCTTGCTGAATCTATTTATTCTTTCATTCATGAAACATTTATTCTTTCTACACACAGTTTTGAGTCTTTATTATATACTAGGTAATTGGCCAGCATGCTGTGAGGGTATAAAACCAATGAATAGGATGTGTGGCTTTCCTCCAAGGGGACCACAGTCATTGGGGGAGACATGAACCAACAGTAAAAGACACAAAAGTAAGTTCTATAATAGAGCTGAGTGCAAAGTACTGTGGGAGAGGCTAAGGACCCGGGAGAACTGTTAGAGCAATCCTAGAGAAGGCCATAGAGAACACTTGAAAGATGAGGAGGGCTGTGCCAGGAGGAGATGGGTAACGGGAAGGGTACTCCAGGTAAAGGGGATTTTGTGTGCAAAGGTATTAACGGATGAAAGGCCATGGTGTGTCCTGAGGCAATAATAAGTTCGCCATAATGGGAGAGAGAGAGGGGTCAACTAATGAGTGGTAGGGATAGACCAAGAGTAGGTAGTAAGGACATCCCATAACTCCCTCTGGCTTCCCACCTCTCTACCTCACAACCGTTGCAGTGTTCCTTTCTCTCCCTTTTATCTATTTGGGCTTTCTTGCTATAACTGAGTCCACCAATTTTTGATGGACATTATTTGTAGCAGCAGCTGATGGTGATCTTCAATCTACTATTCCTTCCTACACTTTAAGGAAGTTATGAAACCCACCGAAGGCCTCTCTGTATTGGGTAAAGTCAAGCCAATTTCTTTTACTTTTCCCTGGGGCTTTGGTTTTATTAAAAAAATTAATGAAAAAAATATATAGTTTTTAAAATGCAAATGTCCTCTTCTCTGGACCTTATGACACTTTCAACTAAAAGTTTTCTTCTCAACTCCAACATGCAAGGTCTGCCTGAGGGTGGTGTTAGAAGACTTCATGAAATAATTAAGGGAAAGGAGAGTTGAGAAAAGGGCTCTGTGCAAGGTACTCTGAATAGGTGATTTTCTCTCATCTTCCTAGCATCTCTTAAACGTAGATCTTACTCTTCTCAGTTTGAAGATGAGCAAATGCAGGCTCCCAGAGGAGGTTTGTGTGATTTTTCCAAGGTAATGTGTGTAGAAAAGGCAGTTGGGGTCTAAACACATGTCTGTTGAACTTAGAGCCTAGGTTCTCCTCAGTAAATCCTGCTGACTTTCCTTTACTTGTCCAACAAATGCCAATGCACTTTCAAGTCATACACTGCTACCCAAATCTCACCAAAACCAGGCCAAACAATTGCCCAACAACAACAATCATGATGACACAAAACGCTCGTACATCCGCTGTAATAAATAGTACTTCATAGTTGACAGATCTCCTTTGTTTAGATCCTGCCAGTAATCTTTGAGAATGGCAGGGCTTGGATTAGTATCTTCATTTTATAGCAGAGAAAGCTACTGGGATTTCTGGAACATGAATTGTGTATGTGGTGTTTTTTAAATAGTTTGATCATTTCTGGAGTCACAGATCTGCAGAAGGTAACTTATTTAAAGCATTGTGGACTAATGGAGAGCAGAAGCTTAGGAGTCAGAGAAGCTTAGAAGTTGTGTAGCTTTCTGTCACTGTCTTCTCTGATCCTAAAATTTTGTATCTTGATAAATTAGTATAAAAATAGTTACTACCCTACATTGTACTTCACTTCTAAAAACTGACTTATGAGATTGGCCAAGAAAGTGCACACACTTTGGACAAGGGAAGAAACAAAATTCCTGAGGCTTTCTTTCAATAGATTAGACATAGGCATCTATCTCTTCCCCCTCCCAAACCTTTTTAAAATGGAAGTAAAGAAATAGAAATGCATAAACCCACAAGAAAAAAGGTAAGCGAGATAATAACCAAAGATGAGAGATGACAACAAATGTCTGGGCATCTAAGAATTGATGAAAGAATTAGCAAAACAGAGCCTGGCAATGAAGAATAAATTGTGAAGTTCCCAAAGAAACTCAGAAGTGCTCTGGAATTGGAGGCATGAGGCATAGAGGAAGTTGAGGCTGACAGCAGGGAACTGTTCGTTTGTAAGGGGAGCAGTGAGCCTCCTCTTCAGATACCAGCCCTCCATCTCTCACAGTCAGGTCACTATTCCCCCAACCCCCAAGGAAAAAGAGGTTTGTCCTACAGAAGAAGCACCAGTCTCACACCACCAGAAAAATCAGAAGAGGGAATAAAAAGCTAAACTCTCCCACCTCTTCCCTTGCTGAGCTCTAAGAAGGTAGAAGAGACTGAATAGCCCCAAAGGAAATGCCTGTAGATACTGACATCTTTCATTCCACCACAAACTGCTGGAACCCAGCCATCTTACAGTGAGTGAAATCTAGCTGTTAAGAAGCCCTGCCCATGACTCAAGAAGCTTCATAGCATTTTAGTGCCTTTCTCTTAATACAAACAGTCAAGACAGGATCACTGTGCATTTAAAGAAAACATTCAAGAAAGACAGAGACCAAGAAACAGCAAAAAGTAATTCAGAAGAAATAGAAGCAATGCAAGAAGAGAAGAAAACTTCAAAACAACTATTATTAATAGCCCTAAGGAGAAAAAAAAAGATAGCACATCCATGAAAAAAGAATAGGAATCTTTCAATGAAAATAAATTACAAAACAAAGTTGTTGTTAATTGTAAATACAATGGCAAAAATAATTCATTCAAAGGAAGAGTTGGGAGATTAAGCAGAGGAAATTTGGAAAATTCAACAGAAAGGTAACAGAGATGGAAAATAGAAGAGGAAGAGGAATATGTTAGCAGATCAATCCAGAAAACCCAATGTCTGACTCAGAGCTAGAAAGAGAGAAAAGAAACAAATATTTTTAAAAATAGTATAAAATTTCTGTTTCCAGGAAGATGGAGTAGAACTACTTTTCCCTAAACCTCCTACTGAATACAACTGAAAACCCTGTCATTATACGTAAAACAAGCGTAAGAATACTCTGAAAGAGAGAAAAGGCAAAACAGCTAAGGACATCAGGACCCAAGGAAAGACATGGTGGTGAGTTTCTCCTTTTCTTTTGCTTCATATATCACAAACTTGGAGCTGAAGAAGCTGCCAATTCAGAAATGCTAATGTATGCAGTAAAAACAAACAACAACACAAACGCCTCATCAAAAGCCTACTTTCTCTGTCCATGGACTGGGGAAGGAGCACTCTAGCAAGACAGAAAATTTTTAGTCAATAACTGTTCTACTCTATCGAAACACCAGAGAAAAAATGTAGCCCTACTGTAACCATGCCACCCAAGTCCAAGTGGGGAGCCTAGACCTCCACCCTCATGAGGCTAGAATGAGGAGTCCCAATACCCCAGCCAGGGTGGTGTCAGAGAAGGTCAAATGGGAAGATTGGACTTTCACCATTGCCCATAGATAATAAGGCAGTGCCAGCTGAGACCACATGGGGAGCTGGAACTCCCACCTCTGCCCAGCAGTAGTGAGGAGACCACCGATGGGGTGTCAGTGGAGGTCAGTGTGGAGAACATGGACTTCTAACTCCACTTGGCAGTAATGAGGTGGCACCCCCTCCTTCCCCTGCTGGGGTAGTGTAAAAAAGAGCCAGTTAAAACGTAAGGTTTAACACTAATATAATAGGGGAAAATGTGAGAAGGGGAGGGGAGGTATATGGGAATCCCCTAAACTTTCTACATAACTTTTCTATAATCTAAAACTTCTTTAAAAATAAAGTTTATTATGTAAAAAAATAAGGTTTAAATAAGATCCAGAGTCTTGCAACATAATATGAAAATGTCCAAGTTTCAATTAAAAAAATCAATGGCAAGGAAGATCTCAAACAGAATGAAAAAAGGTCAATTAATAAATGCCAACACCAAGATACCAGAGATGTTAGAATTATCTGACAAAGATTTTAAAGCAGCCATAATAAAAATGTTCTAATGAGAAAGTAAACACACACATCAAATGAATGAAGAAAAAAAAAAAAAAGAAAGTCTGAGCAAAGACTTAGAAGAAATAAAGAAGGCCCAAATGGAAAATTTTAGGGCTGAAAAATGCAATAACTGAAAAAGTTCATTGGATGTGCTTAACAGCAAAATGGAGGTGACAGAGAAAATAATCAATATACAGAAAGATAGAACAATATAAATCTGAACAACAGAGAGAAAATAGACTTATTTTAAAAAGAAGCAAACCTCCTGGGACCTGTGGCACTATAACACAATATCTAACATTTGCATCTCCAGAGTCTCAGAAAGAGAAGATAAAGAGAGTGGGGCTGAAAGACACTGGAAGAAATAATGGCTAAAACTTTCCAAATTTGGCAAGATACATAAATCTACAGATTCAAGAATCTGAGTGAACCCCAAAAAGATAAACCTAAAGAAATTCACACCAAGATACACCATAATTAACCTTCTAAAAACTAAATTAAAAAACAAAAACAAAATCAAAAAAACCTTGAAAGTAGCCAGAGAAAATTATACCTTATCTATAATGGAAAACTATTTGAATGAAAGCAGATTTCTCATTGGAAACTCTGGAGGTCAGAAAGAAGTGCCGTAATATTTTTCAAGAGCTAAAAGAAAAGAACACTATACTCAGAGAAAATATTTATCAGTGATGGAGAGGAAATCAAGTCATTCTCAGATGAAGAGAAATTTTCATGAGATGAACTATCCTAAATGAATGGCCAAAGAAAGTTCTCTAAACTTTAAATAAATGAGGAAAGACATTGGAAAAGAAGAAAGAACACAATATGTAAAAATATGGGTAAATACAATAGGTGTTCCTTCTCCTCTTGAGTTCCCTAAATTGTTTGATGGTTGAAGCAAAAATTATAGTACTGTCTGAGATGGTTATAAATGTACAAAGAGGAAATATTTAAGACAATTATATTATAAATGGGGGGGGTAGAGAAATATAAAAGGAGGTGAGGTTTCTACACTTAACTCTATTGGTAAAATGTTGACACAAATAGACTGTGATAAGTTATGGATATAATACAGCAACCACTAAAAAGCTATACAAAGAGATACACTAAAACCATGATAGATAAATCACAATGGAATTTTAAAAATGTTCAAGTAGCCCACTGAAAGGCAGGAAAAAGAAAACTGAGAAATGAAAAAAAGATAAAAAGTAGGGGAAAAATAAAAGAATTAAGCTCTAATATATCAATAATTGCTTTAAGTGTAAATAGTCTATGCACATGAATTGAGAGCAAAGATTGGAAGAGAGGATTTTAAGAAATGACTCTATTATATGCTGCCTACAGGAAACTCACTTCAAATATAACATTATAGATGTTATATTTGAGTTGGAAACAAAAGGATGGTAAAAGATGTATCATGAAAATATTAAGGAAAAGAAAGCAGGAGTGGCTACATTAATTTCAGATAATGTAGTCTTCAGAGCAAAGAAAATTAACAGAGACAGACAAGGACATTATATAACAGTAAAAGGGTCAATTCACCAAGGAGTCTTAACAATACTAATATGCATACACCAAAAAAAAAAAAAAAAAAGAGCTGTAAAATAGGTGAGGGAAAAACTGATAAAACTGGAGGAAGAAATAGATAAATCTGCAATTATAGTCAGAGATATGGTATTAGTCAGCCAAAGGGGTGCTGATGCAAAGTACCAGAAATCTGTTGGCTTTTATAAAGGGTATTTATTTGGGGTAAAAGCTTCCAGTTACAAGGCCCTAAAGAGTCCAACTCAAGGTACCATAAGAGGTACTTTCTCACCAAAAGGCAGCTGTTGAAGCAAGATGGTGGGCGACCTCTGCCTGGTCTTTCCTTCCTTCTTCCTCTTAAGGCTCCATGGTCCCAGCTTCTTCCAATCTCAGCTGTAGGCTGGCATAGAACTCATTTCTTTCTGGGCCTTCTCAGCTGCTCTGCTGCTCTGCAGACTATCAGGTGAATGGCTCATCTCTCTTCCTGGGGCTTTAGCTGCTTGAGTCTTCTCCTTTCTGTCACATGGCAGGATCAAAATGACCATGTTCTCTCTTCCATGTGTCTTCTTGAGTGTCTGTTTATATAGCCCACCAAGGGGGCAGGGTCTCAACCTTGAGTCACGCCCTACTGATGTGGTCAAATAAAATGCCCTAAATTAATTTTATTAAATAAACTTAAAACCTTTGAATTTAATACAATTAAAGGGCATCACACCAGAGGAACAGGCCAGTTTACAAACATCATCTTTTCTTTTTTTTTTTTTTTTTTGGATTCACAAAAATAATCTCAACCTACAACAGATGTCAACACACATCTAGGATCAACTGATAGAAAACCTAGTCAGAAAACCAGCAAGTATATAGAAAGAGCTCAACAACAGCATTAAACAACAAATTTGAGTGGACATTTATAGAACACTCCAGCGAACCACAGCAGAATGCACATTGTTTTCAATTACCCATGGCACATATAACAAGGTTGACCATATCCTGGACCATAAAACAGACCTCAACAAATTTAAAAGGAAATGGAATCAAACTAGAAATCAATAAGAGCACAATAACAGGAAGATCTTCAAACACTTGGAAACTAAACAACAGATTTCTAAATAATCCATGAGTCAAAGAGGAAGTCTTAATGGAAAATACATTGAAATGAATGAAAAAGAAAATACAACATACCAAAATTTTAAAGATACCCCTAAAGTGGAGAGAAATTTGTAGCACTAAGTGCATACATTAGAAATGAGGAAAAGTCTCAAATCAATAATCTAAGCCCCCACCTCAAGAACCTAGAAAAAAGAAGAGCAAAATAAGCAGAAAGAAAGAAATAATAAAGATAAGAGCAGAAATCAATGAAACTGAAAACAGAAAAGCCAATCAATTAAACAGAGAGCTGGTTCTTTGAAAAGATCAATAAAATTGACAAACCTCTAGCAAGACTGATGAAAGGGAGGGAGGGAGAGAGAGAGATAGCTAGAGAGAGAGCACAAATTACCAGTATCAGGAATGAACCAGGGGATATCACTACGAACACTACGAAAAGGATATAAGGGGATACCACAAAAATTCCACACAAATAAATTTGAAAACTTAGATGAAATTTTACAAAAATCACAACTACCACAACTCACCAAATATGAAATAGAAAATTTGAATGACTGTATAACTTTAAGGAAATTGAGTTTTCAATTTTAAAACTCTTAAAAAAGAAATTTTAGGCCTATATAAATTCACTGGAGAATTCCGCCAAATATTTAAAGAAGAATTAACATCAATTCTACACAATCTCTTCCCTGTAATGAAAGAGGAGGAAATACTTCCCAGTTCATTTTTTTTTTTTTTTTTTTACAGTATAGTTTACAATTTAGATGATACAGTTTAATAATTTTGATGATATTTACCATGTCCTGTGTCCATTACTGAAAGGTAATGAAAAACCTTCCCCATGACCACCAAACAACCCATTAGATCTTGACTGTTCCCTTCTCCCCAGCCCCCCAGGGCCCATGTTACCCCCCTCTCCTAACCCATGGAATGTCAAGATTCACAGTTACATGCCCTGGCTTCCCAGTTCATTTGATATGAATCTGATAATGTTCTGATAGCAACACTAGACAAAGACAGAATAAAGATAAAGGCAGTACAGGCCAATATCCCACATAAAACATAAACACAATTGTCCGTAACAAAATATTAGCAAAGAGAATTCAGAAATATATAAAAATTATAAACCATGACAAAATGGGGTTTATTCCAGGGATGCAAGCCTAGTTCAATATTCAAAAATCAAACAATATAACCTCGCATATTAAAGGCTAAAGAAAAACTCACATGATCATATCTACTGATATAAAAAAAAATTGATAAAATTCAACATCTATTTACAATAAAAATTCTCAGAAAAATAGGATTAGAGTGGAAATTCCTAAAGCAATAATGAGCATCTACCAAAAAAAAAAGCCTACAGCTAACATCACACTTAATGGTGAAAGACTGAACGCATTCCTCCCTAATATCAAGACAAAGTTGTCCACTGTTACCACTCTCATGCAGCATATGCTGTAAGTTCTAGCCAGTGTAATAAGGCAAGAGAAGGAAATATGAGGCATACAGATGGGAAAGGAAGAAATAAAATTGTCCTTATTTGCAGAGGACATAATTGTTTACTTGGAAAGTCCTAAGGAATATTCAAACAATGACAACAAAGTCCTAAAAAGAGTAAGTGAGTTTAGCAAGGCCACAGGGTACAAGTTAAACACACAAAATCAATTGTATCTCTATATAATAGCAATGGACATGTGGGCACGGGAACTTAAAAACAATACCGTTTACAATTGTTAAAAAACAAGAAGGAATACTTAGGTGTGTATCTAACAGATACTGGAGTTACACACAAAAACTACATAGCACTGATGAAAAAATAAATTTTAATATAAAATGTAAAACTATTAAACTAAAATCTAAACTAAAAAATTATAGACAAAATTATTTGGGATCTAGGGATAGGCAAAAAGTTCTTAGCACTAAAAGCTTGATCCATAAAAGGAATAATTCATAAATTGGAATTAATCAAAATTAGAAACATTTGCTCTGGGAAAGGCCTGTTAAGGGTATGAAAAGGCAAGCTACAGAGTGTCAGAACATATGTGCAAATCATATATCCACCAAAGGACAGATATCTACAACATATAAAGAACCATCAAAGCTCAACAGTAAAAAAACCCAAAAAGAATTCAATTAGAAATGGGCAAAAGACATGAAGAGACATTTCACTCAAGAGGATATACATTGCAAACAAGCACATGAAAAGATATTCAGCACTATTAATTCTTAGTGGAGTGTTCCAGAACTGGAAGACAATAGGTCATTGTTGTTTAATGCCAGCCAGTTTGTGGTTCTTTGTTATGACAGTCCTAGGAAGCTATTATCTTTTCATTCATTCATTCAGCAAATATTTACTAAGGACTGAGTGTTAAGTACTGGCTGGATTCTGGCCATGCAACTGGGAATAAACTAGATTTAGTACTGCTTTTCACGAAACGTACATGGACTTAAGTCCAGGGACTCTCGACCCTGCTGTGCACTGGAATCACCTGGGGAGATTTTTAGAAACCCTGATGTGCAGGCTGTGCCCCCAGACCAACTGCATCAGATTCTCTTAGGCTGGACACAGGGGTCCGTGTTTACTGAATCTCCCAAGTGACACCAATGTGCAGGCAAGGTTGAAACCACCGGCCTGAAGGAACAGACTCACGAGAAATAAATAACTGCATAACTTCAAATGGTGATGAGTGTAATGAAGGCAGCTCAGAAGGTGCAGTGATAGAGAATCAAAGGAGGGAAGAAGCAGCACCAGCCAGACTGGCCGAGGTGACGTCCCTATGGAGGTGATAGTTAATGTGGATCTTGAAGGGTAAGGATCGGGAACGAGTGTTCAAGGAGAGAGACCCTAAGAGAAGAGAGAACTGGCTGCGGGAGGTCCTGGGGGCCCAGGTGGTGTGGGCCAATAGCTAAGCTAGGGCTAGGACTTTCCCGAATGCCCAGGGCTTTTCCAGGTATGGTATCCACTCAGCTGGGATCTCAAGTGGCTCTCTGGATTGAGCTCCTTCCTCCCAGGAAAGGGAGGGAGAGAGATAAAGATTGAGAGAGATGAGAGAGATGAGAGAGAGAGAGAGACCCAGTCTAGGAGTTGCAGAAGAACAAATTGCTTTACATAGGAAAATGGGAACAATTTGGTTTCATGATCTTGAGAAGAGAAAGGAAGAAAAGTGAGACGAGAATCAGCAAAGGAAAGAAAGGGGTTGGGGGTAGAATGTGCCACAGCAGGAATCTGAAACTGTATCCCTGGGAAAGGCTGAGGGATCTCCCCTCCTCGCTTTCCCTCTCAGATGTGCCTAAGGCACCGGGGGGCTTGCCTACGGTGCACCTCCCAAGGAGAAGGACGACTTTCCCACTGAGGGGCGGTGCAGGGGGCGGGGGTGGGGGGACAGGAGGCAGCGAGCAGGAGCCTGTAGGAAATCTGCAGGGCCCTGGAGCCACACTGCGCGGCAGGCACGCCTGGCCCTGGGGCTCATTCTCCAGTCCCTCCCTCTCGCTGTCCCTGGAGAGCTGACCTCTCCCATCCAGCTCTCTGCTGGCTCAGTCTTTCTCAGACATTCTTGCAGTCTCCAAGCAGCAGCAGGAATGATCTTTTTAAAAACATCAACACAATGATATCCCTGCCCTGCTGAAAAATCTCCAGGACTTCTCTCACTGCAGACAGAAGTCAAAGTCCCAGGTGTGTCTGCCTCTGCAAAGGCCTCTCCCTGCCGGCCTCTTCCCCTCTCCAGCAAACTGTCCCTCCCCTGAGTCCCTACAAAGGGATACGTGGAGCTCCAGAGGCTCTCGGAGGGTCCCCTGATACCTTCAATTACTTAGCCTCTTGGTGTGTCCTTTTCCTTGTCTACCAGATGAAGGCTGTAAAATAGTCTTTACCCCCCGGCTGCTGTGAAACCTAGATGAGAAAATGCTGTAAAAGTGAGGATCAGAGCCCTCCAGGAAGGGGGTGGGTACTATTTGGTGATGTTATAAATTATCTGGTACTTCCCTCAACTCTGTCCCAAAATCTGTCCACCTGGGAGGCCCTACTAAGCTACACAGAAAAGCATGGTTCCCAGGCAAGCATTTCTGTAAAAGGAAGAAAGAAAAATAGCAACTCAAAAATAAAACTGGTCTATCTACTATAAAAGTAATATAATGCTATCATTAAATTGTTTGAAACCATAAAAAAGGTCAAAGAGAGAATTAAAGCAAAGCAACCTATAACCCCATCACAAAAGATAATAATTGTGAAAATGGGACTCTATTATTTCTAGGTTTTTTTGTTTTTTTTTTTTAACTCACAGACTTATATTTCCCTGTTTGCTTTTCAATAGTGATAATCAAACTTTCTCAAAACTGTTTACCCTGGTCTTTTTTCATTTAACAGTCTAACCCAAGCATTTCTTTGTACTTTATAGTGATAATAACTAATATTTATAGGATGCTCACTACTGGCTGGGAACATATCTCACTGAATTTCAAAATCACCCCCCAACGTGGGTGTTATCTGCATTTTGGAGTCGATGGAGTCGAGGCTGAGGGAGGTTCAGGAAGAAGCCGTGAGGGCCAGGGGTGAGTGGCAGAGCTGGGGAGAGGAGGTCTGACAGAGCCCCTGTGTGCTCAGGCCCACCCACCCCTTTCTGCTGGGGCCCCTCGCACTGGAGTGCTCCTGGTGCGGATTGGCTGGGGCACGGCGGAGGCAGGCTGAGTAAACCCTGGGAGCCGGGCTCCCTTCCAGAAAGGAGCCTCACTTAGGCAGTCCCTTTTGGTGCAGCCTGTAGCAGAAGTGAGAGCTCAGTTAACGCTAGGCGCTGCTGCTGATCCAACAGCGTGAGCCTTTCACAATGACTTCTTTTCTGAAAAGTTACCCCTGGACGTTTAATTGTAGAAATCTTGGGAATTCTCTGGCTTTCTCGTGGCCTGGGCAGTGTCTCTGACATGCATCTGTCACTCGCTGGTGTCTCCTGTCTCTGGTCTTTAAAGCCCCATGGTGACGGTGAAGTTCATGTGTCAACTCAGTGGGGTGATGGTGCCCAGTTATTGGGTCAAACAAGCACTGGCGGGATTGTGACTGTGAGGGCGTTTTGTGGACTTATCATCAGTTATTTGGTTGCATCTATGGCTGATTACATCTACAATCAACAAAGCAGACTGCCTTCAGCAATGAGAGAAGTTTCATCTCATCAGCTGAAGGCTTTAAAAGGGGAAGTGATGATTTCAGCAGTCAGAAGAATTTCTGTCTCTCCTTCAGCCAGCCAGCTTCTCCTGCGGAATTCATAGAAAAACTTTATTGGAGCTCCCAGCTTGCAGCCTGCCCTACGGAATTTGGACTTGCTTTTCCCCATAGCCAAATGAGCCAATTCTTACTTAAAAAACAATCTCACTGACATGATATTAATACACATGCGCACACATATCTTGTTAGTTCTGTTTCCCTAGAGAATCTAATACACCCATAGGATCAGGGGAGGAAGTCACTGGAAGCATAAGCTCTGTCCCAGGCATTCAGGATCACAAGGGTGGTTTGAACTTGCTCCCTAATGACTTCGTGCCCCCTCAACTTGGCTTATTAGTCATGACTCTTTTTGTTCAAAGTGACAGAAAAAAGCAACTCAAGTAAATGGAGCAGGGAATTTATTAGACACATATCAGTAAAGTTGAAGGACCAACTTCAGGCACAGCTGGATCCAGGGTCTTAGACAATGTTTTCAGGGCCCATTTTCTTCATCTCTTTGTTCTGCCCTCCTCTCTCTGTTGGCTACATCTTCAGATGGCCTGCTGGGGAAGGGGAAGGTGGCTTAAATCCTACCATCTCTGAGTCCAGAATCAAGAGAGAGAAGATGTTTTAGTCCCTTACCAAAATGAAGGGGAAACTCCATTTCCTTGGTTAGGCCTACTTTGGAAGCAAGGACTGGGTATGACGGGAGCACAGCTGTTCTCGGTTGAGTTCTGCATTGAAATCTTGAGAACATACTAGGATTTGCTCTCAGCTATTGGCTAGGATCTTCCTCCACCTACTCAGAACATTCCAGCTGTGGTATTGCTCAATCTGGATTCTCAAAATGCTCTCTAGTTTGAATCTCCATCTTCCGAGGGGGATGAGTGGGAGAGGGAGAGAAGAAGAGAGAGAGAAAGAGAGAGAGTGCACTTGTGTGGGCCAAGCTGGGTAGCAGTTGCCTGACATGTGCCCTCCTTTACTCCTAATGAAGGTGAGAGGGAAGCATGATAAGCTCCATTTTACAGCTGAGGAAAATGCAGTTCCGTGGAAGAGTCTGGATTTAGACTCAGGTCTGTTGACCCTGAAGCCTGTGCTCTGAACCCCGACTTTCCTTCCTAGAAAGGCAAGAGGAGACCCTTCAGCAGAAAGGCTGTTACTAACTTCAAAACCTGAAGATTGGGTGCAGGAGAGTGAGTTAAACGGGGGCTGACCACACAATTTCCTCTCTGAGATGGGGCACCTTTGAGACTGAAAGGGGGTGCTGTGAGTAAGTTTACTAGGATAACAGGCTTATCCTAGGACTCTCTGAGCTATATTGGGATACGTGGTCATTCTAGCCAAAGGCAAGCCTGTGATCAACATAGGAACGCTGTCCTGGGCTTGCTTTTGCAGATGAGAAAGCCGAGGCCCCAAATCACAGAGCTGGTGAGTAGAATAGCTGGAAGTCTCACCCAAGCCTGTAAATTCAAAAGTTCATGCCCTCTTTTTCCATCACAACATCCTGCCTTCTGAAGCCCTTGAGTCTCATTTCCCCAAAGCACAGTTCGCTGCGGGGGTGGGGGATGGACTGGGCACTGCCAGCACCACCCTCCTTTGCCAGCACGTAAAGAACAGCATCTTCTCTGCAAATCTGTTTATTCCTAGAGACATCCTGTTCTCACTTCCCCATATGGAGGCTCCCTCGGTGCCCAGCCCTGGGGACTGGGCAGGATGAAATGTGCTTTCCTTTTGCCAAATGCAGAAATCTCTGCAGGTTTCCATCTACTGTGGGCTAAATTGCCCTCTCCCTCCCCGCCTCCCCGCTAAAAGACAGGTTGGAGTCCTAACCTCCAGTACTTCAGGATGTGACCTTGTTTGGAAATAGGACCATTGCAGATGGAATTAGTTAAGATGAGGTCGGTGCTGGAGTAGGGCGGGCCTTTAATCTGCTTTGACTGGGGTCCTTGGAGGAGAAGAAGAGACCCAGAGGCAGGGGAGAAGGCCATGTGACCACAGAGGCAGGGGTGGGAGCTCTGCAGCTACAAGCCATGGAGTGCCAGGGACTAGGGAGGGATGGGGAAGGGATTCTTCTTAGAGCTATCAGTCAGGGCAGAGCCCTGCTGACACCTTGATTTTAGACCTCTCATCCCCAGAACTGGGAGAGAACAAAAATTCTGTCGTTTCAAGCCACCAAATTTTGTGGCAGCCACAGGAAGCTGAAACACCATCTAACTGCCCTCTGCCTGTGCCTCCTTCTCTCATTCATGCATTCATCTGCTCTGTTACTGATTGATTAATCACTGCTTTATTTCTCTGAACGTTTCTTGAGCAACGACTGGGCCAGGGCCTCTGTTCAGTGTTGGACATTAAGAGAAGAATAAGGCACATGCTTTCTGTCCTCAAGGAGATCACAAGATCCCTATAGGAGACATAGAGGTAAAAACTATCTGTCATCCAATCAGCAAAGTTCTGGGAGTGCGAGGAAGGGATGGCTATTGCGGCCTGGGCACCGAGGGTCAACGGCCTTTTCTTGGAAGACAAGGCAGCAGCACAGGGCAGTTAACGTTCATTTACCCACCCACTACCCATCCTCTATCCATCTAACAGTTGTGTTTAAGTATGTTTGTGTTTAACGAGCCCTAGTTGCTCACTGTGATGGTTCCCCGAATATCTATGGTATTTTGGGGTGAGACTGCTCCTGGCACTAGGTATAGGAGTGAGCACGTCCTCATGGAACTTGGAGTCTACTGTAATTGGGTCCCTACCTGTGATGAGCATAATAACCACCTGGGGAATTTGTTAGCCCTGCAGATACCCAAATCTAAACACTTAAATTGGTAGAGCAATCCCAGGCTGTTATGAAGCAACCCAGGTAGTTTGTCTGTGTCTAGTTGATGTCTAATGGCTTTGAAAGGTGAGTAGGTGAGAATAAGACTAGACATTCCAGGTAGGGATACTGCATTAAAAGAAGAAAAAAAAATCTTGGGATCATGAACATAGAAGGGTGTTTTTAGAGGGGAGGAAAAAGAATCAATGACCAGGCAATGGGGTATATAGGATTGTGAAAGCAGTGGGAGTGAAAGGAAAATGCTGACAGGTAGATAGAAGCTAGAGTTTGATGGCAGGGGCTGAGATCTAAGTTAGCAAGTTTTGGATTTATCTTATAGGTTCCTGGAAGTCATAGAAGGTATTTTAAGCAGGAGTCAATATTTTTTAAATCCCCATGAAGTTGCATGAGCTGAGGGCCGCATCATTTTCTAAACCTTCATGAGCTTCACTGTCTCTGTCAGTGAATGGCAATTTTCTTCATTTGGGAATAGTAACATCTACCTTCGGGGTTTTAGGAATTAGGTGAGATTAAGTGGCGCATGGTGCTTAGTAAATAGGAGTGCAGTTGTTCCCACTGAACGTGTGGGACTCCAGAGACAAAGCTAGATGAGGTGTTCACTGAATTAAATATAATCCTGGGAGACGTAGAGTTGGGGATCTGGATACCTGGCTCCCAAGGCTAGTTTGTGTGAAGAGGATGAAGTAAAGGAAAACAGAAGCATCTCTGTTCTGTGCTCTCTCTACTTACTGCACATTTTGCTCTTTATATATTATATTATATATAAATGTCTTTATACTACACGATTGCATCAGGCTTCACAATAACCCTAACTTTGGTGAGAAGTCTTCATAACAATGAGGAACCCCGTAAGAAAGCGGTTCGCTCACAGCGCTGGCCTTTCGGCTGCTGTCTCCTCTTTGTGCTATTCTCCCTCATCCCACATCTCCGCTCTAGGCTGCCCCTCATGGCAGTGAGCCTGTTGCAGCCCAGCATCCCTGAGGCACAGCAGGCGGGAGCAACGCAGCCTCCAGGTTCCCGTGCTAACGGAGGGCAGCACAGGTGTCCTGGGCACCTCCCCTGCCATTTGGTTTCCAGAAACCCAACTTTTCCTGCCTTAGCAACCTCTCCACAGCACATGCCCCTGGCTCCTTTTCTTCCCTGCCAGCAAGGCTCTGGGTTCTGGGAATAGGATGTTCACTTCCAGGGTCTGATTGTTTCACTAATGAATGAGCTGGGTGGAAGCCTAGAAGTCTATTAAGGTTATCATTATTTTATTTTTTTCCTCTCTCCCTTGGCCTGACAACTTTTGCATAATCACATTATGATTTGGTGGCTACACCTGGGATATTTAGCAAAAGGGACACCTGCAGGACCCTCTGTGTTATCATCCTTCTTTCCCACCTTCCTCATGGTTCCTGGTCTTTGCACTTCTGGAATCCACAGTCAAATACAGAAGACTCGTGACTGTAGGTGTGAGCGAATGCATGTACCTTCCTTCATTCTCACACGGTAGCAAACCCAGATGTCACAGGATCCCTTGTTCCATTGCCACGCACCCTCCCCTTGCCAGTAACTGCCATTTGGAGAACAGCCATGCAAGTGTTCAACTACTATCCAGAAAGAAGGAAAAGGGAACAGAATTAGGCTCAACGGCCTGTGAGAAAGCCAAGGGAACAATGGATCAGATACGATGGAAGCTGGTTTTCCTAGTGTGAGTAAGGTCCCATGCTTCTGTGCAGCTCCCTGACCATCAGTCGCTCAGACTTTTGTGGTCTGGCTGCTACTCTGCCAAGCTTGGCTTGCAGCTTCATGGTTCAAGAGTGCTTCCTGGGCTCCAGCCATCAAATTTGCATCCCAAGAAGCAGGAGGAGCCAATAACGCACACCTTCTTCCTTTAAGGACTTTTCCTGGAAGTCCCAGAGGACACCTCTATGGCCAGAATTTAGTTGCATGGCCACATGGCAAGAGGGTCTGGGTAAGGCAATCAGTTTGGGGCAGCCTTTGTCTACCTAAAAATCAGGGTTCTGCTCCTAGGGCAGAAGGAAAGAGCAGATAGCAGGGCCAATGAACAATCTCTGCCACAGAGGAGGAGGAGGAGCACGGCCTTTGCTTGTCTAGCCTCAGAGCGAAGCCTCAGCCCGACAGAGAGACTTTCTCTGCAGGTATTGACCATCTCTTATGGTGTGACACCTGCACAGCATGTGGTGACAGTTTCTGTCTCTTTTCTCTGACTTACTAAAGACCCTATTCCACCAGCCTAGTTTGGTATTCCCTAGTGTGGGTGTGGGTGAACTAGGGTGTCCTACTCCAAGATGGGGTGGGGAGTAGAGAATGCAGGAAGAGGAGGAGGAGGAGGAGGAGAACAAATCTCATCTCATTATCTTAAAAATGTAGTAACCTCAGTGCTTGCACACACCTCAGTCACCGTGCACTACCGGAATGAACACTGGACTCCTCAATAAAGCATGAACTCCTTAACTTCAGGGACTGAATCTTACTCTTTTCTGAATCCCTGGTACCTATCCCAGCACGCAAAACACAAGAGATACTACTGATGTTTGGTGTCTGAATAGATGGATGAATGAATGGTTGAATGAGTGAATGGACGGATGGACAGATGGATGGGTGGATCGATGGGTCAATGGAGGGAGGGAGGGAGGAGCTCTGGCAAGTTTTGCTGAAAGTGTTGTTCCTAACACAGCCCATCTGTGAATATTATATTTTGAAATTTTAAATATGTAGCCTAGATTCTGACATCTAAAACGTGAAGCTGATATAATTTGTTACTGCTTTCATTATTTTATTTAGCATTATTATACACAGATACAGTAAACAGCAAAGCAGGAAAGCTGAATTCCTGTCTTTAAAACGCACAAGCAACCTTCCTATGCAGCTCCCTGAAAAAACGATGGTCGAAAATTCCAGCCCATTCACCCAGAACAATGTGAAAAGCCCCAGTAGCCTGGGCCATCTGGAAGCTCCTGGGATTCATTGATGAGAGGTTCTGGAAACCTCCCAGGGACGAGTGAAGAAAACTTCGAGCACTCTCCACACCTCGTGGAGTTAATTGATTCAAAGTCCTATAAACCTCAGGAGGCTAATTGCTGGCAAGAACTATGTTCACTTCCAGCCTTCAGAGGTCCGATAAGCATGGAGAAATATTCATGAGCAAATGCGTTCATAAGAGAACTAATGGATTGATTGAGGGGAAGGGAGGGTAATCAAGGGGTTGGAGTAGGCGGTAAAAGGCTTCGAGCACAGCTGCAGTGACATCAAGGAATCGTGGAGACTACAGCTCTGCCTTCAGGCCCCACAGGCCAAGAACAGAGGCTGCTTGGTGCAGGGAGGCAGGGGCAAGTTGAAGGGCATTCAGAGGCACCCCCAGGAAGGAATAGTGAAAAGTGAAAGGGTATTTTTTCCCTGTGAACATTACTTCTGAAAGTCCTCCTCCTCCTCCTCCAAGAAGCAACTTTCTTTTGGGCTTTTCCCAGCAGCATATACTTGAAGACATTGTCCTCCTGAAGAAGCTGAAGCACAGAGAGGGCAAGTAACCCGGCAGGGGCCACACAGCCAGTTTGTGGCTGGGTTGGGACAAAAATAAATGAATAATACCGTCCTATGGGCTAGTGACATCTCTTTCAATTTATTACAAACCAGGTAATCATTCTCAGAAAAATTTTGCCCCAGACAAGAATATGCCCTTTTTGAATGTTTTATTGAAATATAACATACAAATAGAAAAATGCACGTATCCCAAATAGACAGCTGGGTGAATTTTTGCAACTTGAACACACCTGTGAACCAGCATCCAGACCAAGAACCAGAATGTAGCAAAGAAGGGAATTCCACCTTGCCCCTTCCAGGCACCGCCGCAAGGCTAACTCTGCCCTGCCTTCTAACAGCCTCAGTGGGAAGCTGGCTTCTCCCGATTTTGTGCTTTATGGTCTCTCGGATCTAGCCTCTTGCGCTTAACGTTATGTCGGCGAGATCCTTCCATGTTACTGCATGTGGCTGCGCGTCGTTCATCCTCACCGCAGAGCGTGTCTGTTATGTGAATATGGCACCGTGTGTCCATCCTGCTTTAGGGTTGTTTCCGGTTTGGGGCTATTAAAAAGAGCATTGCTATGATCATTTTAGGACCTGTCTGCGTGAAGATGTGTGTGCAGCCCTGGGATCCGGGACCAGGAGGGGGTCTCTGGGTCGTGGGGTGTGCCTCTACCTCAGACCCGTGTGTTCCCACCAGCTTCCCAACACTTGCTCACATTTCTTTAGCCTTTGCTCCATAGGCCAGGCGCTGAGTGGGCTCTTTGTTTTAAGGCATACTATGAAATGGACTAGCGCAGGTTGTCAGTCAAGCAGCTCTCCCTGTGCACGTCCGCACGCAGGCGTGTACACACAAGGCACACATCTCCTCAAGGGGCGGTCCTGGAACTGGCCTCCTCTCCTCCCACTCTACCTTCCCCATCCCAAGGAGATTTAGTAAAGTTCATGGTCGGACGTGGCCAAGGAAAATGCTTCCTTCCGGCTCCCACTTGGCTTCCCTCACCCATCCACTCAACATGTATTTGCCAGGGCCGCCCAGTGCAGAGCCCTTTCTGTGCTTGGTAGGTGGCAGCGAGCAGCAGAGGTACTCCCACCCTCCCAGAGCGCAGGATCTTCTTCTCTGCAAGGTGTAAGAGGAACAAAAGCACAGGCACAACTGCGGAAACCAAGCGCAGTGCGGCCGAGTTTTCCGGGGAAGGTTAAGCCTGTCCATGGGCAATCCCAAATGAAGGCAGACTGAAGCGTTTTCATGGCTTCCTCTCCCTTCCTGCCCCACCCCCTGTCCCACTAAACCAGGGCCCCACTTTCCAAGGGAAGTGGAGACAGGCCTACATTGGCTCGAACGTCACATGCTTTGTCTTCTAGAAATGAAGTGGAAACTGGGAGCGAAGGGCTGTTTCTAAGTGAAGCTGTGCTGCAGGAAGACCAGCGTTGGGAAAGGGAGGTGGCTGAATCAGAATGATCCCGGAGAGCTTCGCATGCAATTATTCACAGCGTTCCTGGGAACCTTCCTTCACTAACGAAAGACACAAGGGGAAATTCGCACGGCCCATCTCCAGTGCAAGGCAGCATCACCTTTTCCTAACTTGTTGGAGAAAAGGGGTGTTTCACTTTTCAGGAGTTGTAGGATTTTAGAGGAGGGGCATTTAGCCTAATCTTGGGGGCAAAGGCAAATGCCGTCCTGGAACCCATCTTTGGTACAAATCAGGCCTCGTGCCTGGACACGCACCCTCTCCCCGGGTGAGGCCTCGCCCTGCTCCGCGTGGGTTTTGCTGCGACGCTGTGTTTGGAACCTTCCCCGTGTTTTGCTCTTCTGGCTCTCAGCTCGATTGTAAACTCTTTGAGAAAGAGTCTCCTCTGCGGGGCCCAGACAAAAACGCCTGCCCCAAACTCAACTCCCCCGAGCTGTTCAGTGGGACTGTCGGACCATACTCTAAACCAGGCCGACCTGGATTTCATGAGGATTTTGACCTTGAGAAAGTCCTTTAACAATGTCAGAGGGAAATGGACGTGGCTCAAGAGGTTCGGCGTCCGTCTACCATATGGAGAGACCGGGGTTCAATCCCCGGTACCTCCCGGTAAAAAAAAAAAAAAAAAAAAACAATGTCAGAGCCTCCGTTTCTTCACCCGAAGCTCGGCCGTGTTCAGACCTTGCAGCACTGCGCAGGGAACCTGACGTGTCCAGCAGAGCTGTGCTCACAGGCCCTCTTCAGGGCCTTCCCACAAAGAGGACTAATACACTGGGGATTACGTAATTTACCTAGAACACCACGTCCAGGCTAAAATTTTGCACTATTACTTATTTATTTTTATTGTTTGCAAAGAGGGAAAACCACAGGGTAGAAAGCAGAGGTGGGGTACACAGGTGCTGCCAGGGGGAGCTGGGGAGTTGAAAGGAAGAACCAGGGCCTGCTTGGGGGGATCTGCTGGGTGGGGAGTTCTTACCTCTGTACCTCGGCAGAGCAGGAATCGACCCCCTCGTGCTTCTCGGGGCTGGAGGCTGTGCAAATGTCACCTTGCAGGAATCCAGGGAGTGCTGACGCTTTCAAGGATCGTTGGAACATTCTCACCGGCTGGGAAGGAGGAGGGCAAAGAAGTGACTCTGAGCACATCAAAACCCATGTCTGCCAGCAGCGTTAGGGAAGCAGGACTTTTGGTCTCACTGGATGAGTTTTGATCATCTCAAAGCCAGCTGTCTGCCACTTTGCTAGCTCAGGGAAAGACGCTGAGGTTTTCACCAAAGTCATAGCAGAAATAAAGACTTTCACTGCCCGACAAGGAAATGTGACCCACAAAGCGAAGGATTGGAGTTGTGCTCTCCAGGGACACCCAGGCACAATATTGGGAAACTGTCTACATTTGACAGTGGCTCCCCATTCCGTCTCTGAGGCCAATTCAGAGAAGCTCTGAGACAAAGCCCAAGGTACACCTGGGGTATTATCTGCCAGATGTGGGGAAGGGACTCCACCCAGAACACACCTCCCACATTCTGATTCCCATCTTTAAAGGCCGCCCAAGTGACTGAGTAGCTCACTCAAAGTCGTGTTGCTTCTTTATACCAATCTGCCTGCCATAAAGAATTCTAAGTACCTTACGAGAGCATAGTCACTGTAAGTTAAGGCATAGAGAAGAACTAAAAAGAATTGAGTATGAACAAAGTTACACAGAGAGGTAAAAAATAATATAAACATGAGAAGCATAAGGGTCATATAGGAGCTAAAATTAAACCTAACATTTTTCTCTAAGTTTCTTGGCTGAGAAAACAAAACAGAAGACCCATGTTAGCACAGTAAAGGCTCTGAGAAGTCCTGCAGCAGATGACAGTAGCAGCAGCAATGAATAGTCCCTTACGAGCTCTACCTACGTTCTAGGCACTGTTCTAAGTGCCTTGCACACATCCTCCCACCTACTCTCCAAAGGGGTGAGCTCTGGAGATAGGCAACTGGCACCTGGCACCACTGGCACCTCCCTTCTGCTGTGGCCTGAAAATGCAAAAGTCAGGAGTCTGCGGATTACACAGCACACACTCCCTTCCGCACGGGGCTCAGTTGGGGACTGTTCCTCCAGGAGGCGCTGAGAGTAGAGGTGAGGCAGAGGCCTGGCTCCCCACATGCTGTTTTACTTTCCTGTGGGCGTGGTTGTGGGGACACCAGCTCCAGCCACGCCTTCAAGGTGCAGAGAGGCAGCTGCAGTGGGGAGAGTGACCCGACTGAGTTGTCAACACCCAGGACACTGTAGTGATGGCAACGGTGCTGCCCGATCCCCAAGTTTAGCTGGCAGGGTTGTCCCAGTCATGGCCCTCTGAGGTCTCTGCTTTCTGGCTATGGCAGAGGCTGAGGCTTCTTTTTTTTTTTTTTTCTGGGGATCATTTCCAGATATCCAGCTAGAGTTTTCTCCCACAGTCTTTCCGGGGATCTTTGTAAGCGCCCACCTCCCTGTATTGAGTCCCTTTCCACTTAGAACACCTGAGTGTCTCTGCTTCCTGCACTGAGCCCTGGCTGACACAAGCAGATGCTAATAGCACTACCATTTTACAGATGAAGAAACTGAGTCACAAAGAGGTTAAATAGTTTTCACAAAGTCGCAAAGCTAATAAACAGCCAAGGCAGGATTCAAATCGAGTTCAGATGCCCAAATCTGCTCTCTTAAATGTTTAATTTTGTTTAACTCTGAGTTTCCCAAACTAATTAACCCCAGAAGCTGTCTATGTATAATACCTCTTGATCTCCCATGCGACTGGTCTTTGGCAAGATTCAGACGCTGGTATTTCAGTCACTTTTTTTGCACCTTGAGTTCTGGCTAGGAAGCAGATCCTGGGGAAAGCGTTGGCTTTGGAAGCTGGGGAGAAGAAGTGCAGCCTAGAGAGCAGAACTCAGCACCCTGGAGAGCACTTAGCAGAGCTCAGAGTGGGCCACGTTCAAGGACAGAAATTACCTGTGTGTCCGGGGATAACCCCTTCTCTCTGCCTTCGTTCCTGCATCCGTAAAATAAGATTAACGATGCCTTTCACTCACTGGTGGTATGTGATAGAGATGATAGTCACACTGCTTTCATCAGGATTCTTCCTGGCACAAGCCACAGCAGCCCAATTCAAACTAGCTCAAGCAAAAAAGACAAACACTTGGCTCCCAGCCTCTAGCTAACCTAGAGCCAGCATCCGTGTATTCTTCAGAACTCTTTCTCCCTACAGGGCAATTTTATTTCAGGGACTGCCTTGTCCTTCCGTAGCCCTGGGTTGTGTTCACAGAGTACACTCCCCTGGTTTCCTTCACTTTGAATTTTAGAAAGAAGGAGTAGAGGTCTTGGCTTGATTGCTCTCGGGAAGCCTCTGGGCAAGTTGTGCAAACGGCAACTGCATACGAAGGTGTAGGGTAGACTGTGCTACCCACACACAAACACACACACCTACACACACACATACACCAACACTCCTGCCATCCATGACACACGGGCATCTCCAGCTCTTCCTTGTCGGGGTTGGAGGTTGTTAAGGAAGGGGCTGGGAGACTATGGAAAAGGGGGCAGATGTGTTGGGAGGAGGGGTAGCAGAGACCCTCCCCCAAACCGCATCGTTTTTATGATTTTTAGCTTTGATGATATAAAATAGGCATTCTTAGGGGGCCTGCCTGTTGTCCGTCTGGTCCTCCGGCCACCTCCTTTGTATCGGCTGTGTCCTCCGCCCTCCCTGCCAGCTCTGCCCAGGGATTCCAGGTCACTATGTTTCTGTTAAGTGCTTCGGGAGGACACGGAGCCTGGCCCTGCCTGGAGGAGCCGTTAAGCCTGAAGGTCCTCTGGAAAAGCTTCCCACACTGTTGTCTCACAAACCTTTCTGGGCCTCTTTGCCAGGCGGCTGGCTGGAGCTGGGGCCCTCGGAGCTCTGTGTCAGAGAGAGATGCCTGAGTGCCCATTAAATAGGAACACGAACTGGGATATCTTAAAGGAGGGAAAGAAAACCATGAGTGCAGCAGGGAAGGAGGGCCAGGCTGGCCCTGTCACCTGCTAGGAGTGTGCCCTTGGCCAAGTCCCTTTGCCTCCCCAGGCCTGGCTTGCCTGCTCTGTGAAATGCAGAGGTTGGGTCCCGTGAGCCAGGCCAAGTGCTGTGAGATAGCTGCACTGTCCTGCACTGTCCTGCACTGTCCTGGACGCACGTGGATGCACGTGGGCTCCTCTGGACACGCAGAGAGCCCGTGAGATGCTGCCATTCCATGCACAATGAAGCACAAGACGTGACCATGCTGGGATCCTGTCCCAGCTCTGCTCACGCGAAAGTCCACACGCCTTCGTCATGGCCCCCTGCCTCCTGCACCGTTCCTTGGCTAAGCACCCTGCCCCTGTGCTAAGACCAATGCAGCTAGACGGACTGAGTGCCAAGGCAGTGGCAGCAAAGGCTAGACTTTATTTCTTGGTTATTTAGGGCTCAAAGAAGACGAGAGGAAGAATAAATTTAGTGTTCCACCTGCGGCTGGGAGAAAAGGCACATCTGAGCACATTCCTCTGCCTTGGGGCCCTGAGCCGGGGATGCGTGTCTGGAAGGGGCCAGGCCCTGCAGGGTGGGGGCCTTGTTATTAGCACCCCTCCGTGCTCCCGAGGCTCCCTCATCACACCTCTCAGCACCATATAGTGTAGCCCCGTTTCCTTAGCTGCCTGCCCATCCAGACTGTGACCAGCACGAGGCAGGAGACGCAAGGGAGGAGAAATGGCAGAGGTTCCAGGCTCTGCAAAAGTTGCCACTGTCCCGCCCGTGGCTCTTGGCCTCCTGCTGACCAGGTCCTGGGCAGCCACTTCCTGGAGGCTCACCCTCCTCTCCTGCTCTCCGTGAACAGTGGCCCCTGCAACGATGCCAACGTGTAATCTCCGGAACCGTGTTAGGCTACATGGCAGCAGAGAATTAAGGTTGCCCATGGAATTGACCTTGCAAATCAGCTGGCCTTAAAATAGGGAGGTCATTGTGAACATCCAGGTGGGCTCACAGGAATCACAGGTTCTTAAACTGAAGGAGGGGGAGAGAAGTGGGGAGCAGAGTGATGGGATGTGAAGAGAACTCAATTCACCATCTCTGGCTTTGAAAGAGGCCATGAGGGAAGGGATGCTATGCTGGTGCCTCCAGAATTTGGAAAAGGGAAGGAAATGAATTGTCTCCTAGAGCGTCCAGAAGGAATGCAGTCCTGCCAATACCTTTGTTTTAGCCTTTTGACACTCATTTCAGATGTCTGACCTCCAGAGCTGTCAGAAAATAAATTTGTGTTGCTTTAAGCCACTGCTCTTTTGGGTCTTTTGTTACAGCAACAATAGGAAACTAATACACTCTCCCAGCCCTGTTCTTAGACTTGGCCTTGCCCTCTCCTTTCTCCCTGGAGGCCTCTCATTATGAAGATGCAGAGAGGATAGAACTGTCTCCAGAACCATCTCAAGAATGGCTCACCTTGAGCATGACCTCTAAATACTGGGAGGATAAAATGATTCCCTCGCTCTGACCTTTCCTGCTCCCTTTCTTTCCTATCTGACTTCCCTCATCCCTGGCAATTCCATGCTCAGGACACACCACCACTCTCACTGCATGTTCATGGCATCGCCCAATACTGCCAAATCCTGACTCTCCACTTTCTATCTGGGTACCTTTAGATGGAGCCTCCATTCCATAGAGAAAAATATGGGGTTTGCTTTCCAGCATCCATTCATCATCCTTTGGTAACAGTTCCCCCAAATTCCTTGGAGCACAACTCCTGCCCTGGGATAAGTGCAAATACTTTGGATGAGCTGACTGCCCCTGACTGTAAGAGCAAGCACGAGACTCAACCCTGGACTATTTCAGTCCCACATCCTACCGGCCACAACTATTGGCTCAGAGATGCCAAGTGGCCAGTCCAAAGCTAATAGTATACAAAGACATGTGTATTAGAGCTGCCAAGAGTGAAGCACACATTCCCTCCTTCTCAGTTAGCAAGAAGTAAGGATGAGAGAAGACAAGGACCACCATGTGGAGACTTAAAGTAGAGCCAACACAGAGGAAGACCAAGTTAATAAACGGAGGGTAAAAAGTCCCAGTGACATCATGTGAGCTCCTGATTTCAATGCTGCACTTTTCAGTTCCTGAGCTAATACATTTCCTTTAGCGCTTAACGCAACTCGAGTTGATTTTGTGTTGCTTGCAACCAAAAATTCTTACTAATACTTTCATCCTCTGTTAGATGACACTGTTAATCACCGCTTCACAGTAGGAGGATTGAATGTGATAACAAATGTGTGTGCGCTGCATAAGGTGATGTGCAATACAGAAGGAGGTCAGCTCTGGTGAGCCCCGCTGCTCCAGAGTGAAGCCATTAACTGGCCTCTAGCAGGGTCAGTCCCAGGCTCTTGGCCTCATTGGCACAGACCTCTCCTCCATGAAAGATGAGGAATGCCCCAGATTTGGGCACAACTATCCTTCAGACTCAAGGGGAGAAGAGTGAAGTGTTTTATCAAAAAAGCAAAGAATTGGAAGTTTCGTACAACAGGTAGTACGCAAAATCATGAAGTGTCAGGAGGACCACGAAGCTGGGCAATGCTGACCTGCATATCTCACTCCAGTGAACCATGGGAGATAGCCAGCTCTGGAGAAAAAGGCACTTTGTCTTTAATCTGTCATATCCCTCTGTTGCTGTTAACACTCTCAGCTCAGGGAGTCAGCCTGTCTTATGGTCACCGAGGAGCAGGAAGCCAGATGGGCTTCACTTGCTCAGAATTTTTGATGGAAAAAAACAAAGCAGTAATCTTAAAATGGTGCCTGTGACTTGAAAAGTCCCCGTAGAACGAATAGAGAAGATGACACATCTCTCTCTAGTGGGGATGGGGTGGAGGAGGACAGAGGAAAGGGAGAGGGAAGGAGACAACGGTGGAAGAGGACCGGGGCAGCAGAATCAGGCAGCAAGGAAGTAATGAAAGAGAAAAGTGAAGACCAAGGGAAGAAGGAAGGAGGGGAGGAGGGTGAGAGGGAGGAGTGGGAGGAAGGCTCAGGATGCTTAAGAAAGCAGAGGAAGGGTTCTGTAATAGTGACAGGAAAACGGGAAAATGTATCTTCTGGTCACTCAACATAGTGGCCAGCCTCACCCACCGGTTCATGGATGTCAGCTGCAGTCACTCCATTACCAGCCGAGGATGAAAGAAAGGAAGACACTGGAATTGGGATATGCAGAATTGAAATCTCACAGAGATTTCAGGAAGAATGTGGCAACCTCTTTGGGTCAGTTATTTTCCTCGTGTGAAATGGCAGAAAACTAGGAAGTATGCACTTAATAACAATCCTCTTCCTTCCAAGGCTCAGTGTATCCAGGTTTGCACTTTCCCACTCTATCCTAATATCTTCCCTAGGTAAAAGTCGTGCTTACTAACATTAATCAAGGCATCAGACCAACCAGGAAGGAGCAGAGACAGCAGGTGCTCACAGTGGAGGTGATTGCCCAGGCCTCCCCCACACCCATCCCTCAGGGTGCCCCAACCTGGACATGGAATCCCATGTCAGGCGATGAAATAAATGGTTATCTTTCTTTTTTTCAATTATTTATTTTTTTTATTTTTAAAGACTCTTTAGATTATGTAAATGTTACATAAAAATATAGGGGATTCCCATATGCCCCACCCACTCTCCCTCCCACACTTTCCCACATCAACAACGTCCTTCATCAGTGTGGTACAGTTGTTAGAATTGATGAACACATATTGAAGCATCGCTACTAACCGTGCACTACATTTTACATTATAGTTTATATTCCGTCCTGCACAATTTTGTAGGTCATGACAAAATATATAATGTATCTGTCATTGCAATGTCGTGCAGGACAATTCCAAGTCCCCAAAATGCCCCATGTTGCACCTATTCTTCCCTCTCCCTCCCCTCAGAACCTCTGGTGGCCACTGCCTTTATATCAATGATAAGAGTTCTTGCTAGAATAATAATAAGTCTATAATAGAATAATAATAAAAATATGGACTGCTTCACGAATTTGTGTGTCATCCTTGCGCAGGAGTTGTGCTAATCTCAGTATCGTTCCGATTTTGGTATGTGTGCTGCCAAAGCGAGCACATCGACGGTTATCCTGAGGAGAAAGGTACCAAACCCACAAAAATGTTAATTTCCTTAAAGCCTTGCTCTTTAGACTCATCTACTTTCATGTAATTATCATCCCAGCTATTTTAATAATGAGCCCTATTGTTTGAAAGAGGAAGAGGAGGAGAATGTATTTGAGGCAGAAACCCACTTTCTCCTGCTTGTGCTCCTTAGATGGGCCATAAAGAAATCTTGGTCACTTCTGAAATGACCAAATTAAGGAGGAGAAATCCAACAGAAAAAGCTCTCCAACACCCGAACTTGTTAAATCTAAGCATAGAACACGGTGAAAGAAATTGCTCCTTTTCTCTTCCCTCACACTCTATCCACAAATAAATTAATTTTAGTTTTTCTTGGGATTACTACCCTAATTTTTAAAAATGTTAATCTTTTTTAAGTAATTAATTTTATTTTTAAAGAAACTTTAGATTACATAAATGTTACATGAAAAATATAAGGGTTTCCCATATGCCCACTCCCTCCTCCTCCAACCCTTTCCCCCATCAACAACATCTTTCATTCGTGTGGTACATTTGTTACAATTGATGAACACATATTGAAGCATTGCCACTAACCATGGATTACAGTTTACATTATAGTTTACACTCTGTCTTGCACAGTTTTGTAGGTTATGACAAAATATATAGTGGCCTGTATCTGTCACTGCAATGTCATTCAGGACAATTCCAATGTCCCAAAAATGCCCCCATATTATACCTATTCTTCCCTCTCCCATCCCTCAGAACCTCTGGTGGCCACTGCCTTCACATCAATGATAAGAGTTCTTCCATTGCTAGAATAATAGTAAGTCTACAGTAGAATAATAATAAGTCTACTTTAGTTCATTGTTCGTTCCCCAATCCTGAGGATCCTGGGATGGTGATGCCCACTCTGTTTCTAATTGAGAGGGGGCTTAGATCCCATGGGGCAGATGGATGGAGCTATCTTGCTTGCAGTTGCAGACTCTCTCTGTTCCTTGGGATGGGCGTTGTCCATCATCATCTGTTAGTTGTCCTCCGACCCTAATTTTTAAACATGTTTTTCTAGAACCCAGCTCTGGATTAAAACCTCCCCTGAGCTCTGTCAGCTGGAGGCCATTTAACTGTCCTGAACCTCAGTTTCCTCATCTATAAAATGGGGGTAATAACCCTCTCATCTTTAGATGATTATGAGGATTAAACGATATGACTCATTTGTAACCTGAGAAAGTCCAAGGATGTCTAGGAAACCATACCAGGAAAATTAACCGTGATCCAGCCAGCATCCACATCTCTTATTTTGTTCTGACAAAGACAGAGGCAGAGTTACCTCCCTGAAACTAAGTTTGGGAGTTGGATGATAAAGTCTGGTTGTTGAAACTGGGACTGTGTGTGTCGTTGTTCAGGCCAGGCTGTGAGGAGAGTGGGGCCTACCCTAAACCCACAGAAACTAATGTGGAGCAGAATTATGCCAGTGGCCTATGGGTTAGGGCAAGGAATCTAAGCCGAGTCTGTTTTCTCTGCTCTGTGGTGAGAAAGCTGACCTCTAGGTGGTGCTCCAGGCTCTCGCCTTCTTCCTCATCAGCCTTCCCAACTCTTCTTGAGGGTGAGCCTGAATCAAAGCAAGAAACCCCACCTTCCAAGAGGAAGATTATTAATCTGGCTTAGAGTCTTTGATTGGGTGACATTTTCTGGGGGTGAAGCTAACTAACGTGATGAAAGGTTCAGAGCATATGTGTAGTTTCTGGAATTTTCCTGGCTGAATAGTGGTGGGTTGGTTTTGTGCCTCAGAAGGCAGGGATGTGCAACATCATTTCCCCCCTTTTCTCTCTCCCTTCCTCAAGTCTGCAATGCAAAGACACTATCAAAGTCCTGTCCTTCTCTCCTCCTCGCTCCCTGGAAGTGAAGACTTACTCCAGCAAGAGAAGACTCAACTAGCGCCTTCCTCCACCTCCAGTTCTTCCCTTCTGTGTCCCCACTTTTTTCTCCCCAGTCCTTTCCTCCTAGCTTAATTCCCCTATAGATCCTGAGGCAAATGGTGTCTTGTTTTCTCTCTTATTCCATTCACTTTGTCATTAAAAAAGGGTGTTTTGGACTGTTGTATTTTATTATTAGTGGAAAGATATAAAAATTAGGTGTGGCTTTAGAGGAAAGAACAGGCTTAAAAGATAACCCTACCTTTTTTTTTAGCTGGTTCTTTGGTATTTACCATCATATCTCTAATTGCTACTTCTTAATTTTTAGGTTTTTAGAATTATTTTTCATTATGACTATAATTATTTTAGTTTTAAGCATTATCTATAGAATTCTCTTTTTGTAAAATGCGATTCACCACCAATATGCCCATACAACATATATAATGTCCTTTCTTAAAACCCTGCAGAGTATAATTTTGGTTAGATCAACATTCAGATTTTGTATTATTATAGCTATGGAAATACTATTTATGACTGAGCTGTGTGGTACCACAATTAATTTTCTTTAACTGTACAACCCTTTGTTTTCCCTAGAATTAATAAGTGCTTGCTATGGTTTACTTACTCTTCTTTACCCTTATCACTATTTTGGCCCAAAACTTCTCACCAATTGTCTAAATCTCCTCTCAAGATATTAAAATCCACCAAATTCATCTTGTTGGAGAACTCCTTTCTGGAACTTTTCTCCTGTGCTAATCTTCCCTGGTTGGCCCCATATCAATGCCCAGAGTCACCGAGGGCTCTTCCTTCATGTCTCCCTCTGGACCCTTTGTCACTTGCCTGGCTCGCTCTCTCCTATAATCCACACCTTCTCTTTCCTGGTCCATTCTTTTGCTTTAAGCATTCATCACACCCTCCAGTAGCTTCTTGAAAAAGGATCCCAGGAAGACACATCTTTTGATACCTTAAATGCTTGAAAATGTCTTTATTCTACACTTACACTAGATTGAAAGCATATAATTCTAAGTTGGACACATTTCACAATTCCACTTGAGAATTTTGGAAGCACATCTCCACTGTCTTCTAACTTCAAGTGTCACCATTGAAAAATCTAAAGTAATTCTGATTACGATTATTTTTGTACATGACCTATCTTGTTTTTCTCTTTGGAAGCTTAAACGATGGTCTTTGTCTCCAGATTTCTGAACTTTCCTGATGACATGCCTTGGTTAAGTGTCTTGTCCCTCATTGAACTGGGCTCCAGTTGAGTCCTTTCCATCTAGACCAAACCTTCAGCTCTAAGAAATTTTCATAAAATATTTCTTAGATGATTTCTTTCCCTTTGTTTTCTATTTTCTTTTTCTGGAATACCTATTATTTGTTGACCCTCATGTACTACCTTTTAAAAATTGTCTTAAAAACAACTATTTTCTATTTTTTAAAATTTATTCTACTTCCTGGGAAATTTTCTCAACTATATGCCAATTGTTCTATTAGGTTTTTTTTAAAATAAATCAATTTTATTGATACATATTAATATTAATAAAGCATACAATTCATCCAAAGTATACAATCAATGGTATTTGGTATAATCATATAGTTGTGTGTTCATCACGTAAATCATTATTAGAGCATTTTCATTATTTCAGTAATAATAATAATAAACAAAAAACAGACAAACAAGAAAATTCCTCATCTCTCAATCTCTCTCTGTTTCCCCTGCTGTACATAGCTGCTATTTCTGGCTATTCTTGCACAATTATTTGTTTGTTTATTAAGCAGTTTTATTGAGATATATTCATGTATCATATGATCTATCCAAAGTGTACAATCATTGACCTTTAGCATAATCACAATGTTGTACATTCATCACCTCAGAAATTTCAGAACAATTTCATTACTCCAAAAAGAAAGACTCCACACCCCCCTAGCATTCATTCCCCAGCCCTCCACAACCACCAATCTAATTTCATCTCTATAAATTGATCTATATTTACACTCTACACAAATGGAATCATATAATATGCAACAGTCTGTGTCTGGTCTCCTCCACTCAGTATCTATTAGGTTTTTTATTTCTCCTATCATGCTTTTAATTGCCAATAGCTCTTTTATATTATTTGAATATTCCTTTCTAAAAATAGCATCATGTTATTGTTTTGTGGAAACACTGTCATTCCTTATCTCTCTGAAGATAATAGGGAAAATCTCGTGAAGATTTTCTCCTTGCACAGTGTTTGTTTATGTTTTCTCTAAGTTGTTTTGCTACGAATAGTGTTTTTGTATGTGTGCAGTAGAGAATTTCCTCAGCTATGTATCTGGTGTTCCTTAGCTATGCACTTATATTTAAGAAAAGGACCCAAAAAAACCAAATGGGAGTTCTGCACCCACCAGTTGGGTTTATAGAAACTGGGGTTTTGCATGGAATGATATAACTGGATCACTTCCTTCAGAGAGCTTCTGATATTAGTGTCTTCAATATTTCCTCTTCACTCGGTCAGATTACCCAGAGGAGGAGAACTGACCTCTTACGGTGAGACTTCAGGCCTGGTTCCCGCAGCCTGGGGGTCCCTGTTTTCAGTAAGTTAGCCCTGCCCCCAACCATCTCCGAGTCCAGAAACCCCCTGTTAAAGCTCCCGTATTCTGTAAGGATGGGCAAGGGGCAGGCATCCGTGAGAGACACGGGACCTACACAGATTCCAAACCAGAGTTCCATGAGCTCTCCAGTTTTCACTTCACTTTTACTCTCACTTCCAGAGGCTTTTGTGAGCTCTGTAGTGTCACTCAGATGGCTCTTTCATTTCACCTTCTGCATGCTTAGGATGCAGTTTTGTGAGGCTTTCTACTTTAATAACTACTCACTCATCCATCTGCTTTCCAATTCCGATTTGTTATCTTTCATCTTTTCTCCCATTCTCTCTGTGCATGTGAGTTTATGCCGTCTTAGAAACCCCTTTGCCATTTCCACAGTGTTTTTGTTTCTTTGTTTTTTGTTTTTTGAGGGGTGTGGGAGGTGTGGGGAGGTGGAAATAAATGTGTGTTCAATAGTCACCTTTACCCGGCAGGCTGCATCATTTTTTAACGAGATAAGCAGGACTTCACTGGAAAATTTCTTCTACAGTGGGCCCTCCAGACCTTCTGGGGATGTTAGCACTACTTTGGTGGAAAAGTTGAGAAATACTTTGAGTTTCTGTGCAATTGTGCTGCCACAAAGATGCTATTTTTACTTCTCTTTTTCCTTTCTTTTCTGCCAAAGATAAATATTTGGCTTATATGAATGACAAATTGAGTCTTTTCTCTGTTTCTTCATTCTCACCCCCTGAAGCAAAGAACCCTTAGAATGGCAATCATACTTGACCAGACAGACTTTTTAAGAGTAAAGTCCATTAATTTAAATGACAGTGTCAACTCATTGTCAGGCTATAGTCTTAGAATTTTTCTCCATTTAAAATGTCAACCATTCCCTCTCTGTGATTGGTAGGAAATTGGAAATGACTTATCTAGATAAACGTGCATCCAAGGTAAACTCCTAGACAATTTGATTTGAGTGGAAGAGTGGGGGCAGCACAAAGTCTGAACTATGGCAGCAAATAGTGTAAAAAACATAAATTTATAAAAGTCACAGTAATTATGACTCCTCAACTTACAAAGCACAATGGCCATTGTTAAGGGCAGAAACAATTGCATCTTTGGGTACTGTTACCAGACTCGAGGGTGAGTCCAGGGTGGGACTGTTTGCTGGTCCTTGGGCCCCAGAGGGTAGACTGAACGAATCTACCCAGGCTGGACCCCCAGGCAGGGGCAGAGTTTGTAGTGGGGGAGATCTTATACAAAAGGTTAATGCTGGCGTGAACAAGAGAAGCAGGGATGAAAGTGATTTCTGTGAGGGCTGCGAAAGGACAACTGGCGGCCGTAGGAATTTATTGGGATGATGGTTCAGGACAGACTGTGAAGAGAGACCTGTTTATGGATGACCAGCCATTTTGCGTAGGCTAATTTGCTCACTTAAGGAAGCAGCCCCAGTGTGGATCACCAGGAAGAAGGCTCACAGAAGGAGTAAATGATTTCCAAAAGAGGTGTCAGAGAGCATGGATGCCCAGAGATCACTGCAAGGACATAACAGGCTTCGTTCATAACAGGAATGACCTGGCCAAGATATTGACATCTTGTTTAACCCCACCAAGAATACAATAGTCTGGTCTTGCAGCTATCCATTGATGAAATGGTTTATCAGGAACCAATATTGCCTACTCTTACCTCTACTTCTCTCTCTCTTTCTATGTGTATATGTGTGTGTGGATACATATATATGGAAAACTACATATACATATACACACATGTACACTACTTACAGTTTCCATATTTGCAAATACCCGTTCATTAAAATTATTTGTAACCCCAAAGTCAATACCCATGGAGCTTTCATGGTTATTTGTGGACATGCACAGAACAGCAAAAAATTTGAGTTACCCAACATGCACTTTCCCAGCAGAAATCAAACAAGGCAGCTGTCTGCCTTCTTGTTTCAGCTCTCATATTGTAACCTGTTCTTTCAACAGGATGTTCAGTGCTACTTTTTTGTGTTCTTGTACGAAGTGCTGAAGCTCTATCTAGTTCCTAAGTGAAGGCAGTGATGTGGCTTAAGGAGAAAATACATGGTTAGATAAGCTTCATTTAGGCTTCAGTCAGTGCTGTTGGCCATGAGTCCATGTTCGCAAATTAACAATATATGTTATAATGGTGAGTTGTCTTTAAACAGCAACACACATAAAGCAAGGGTGTGTGTTGATCAGCTGATAAAAAAGTTGTGGACATAGGCTCACAGGAAACTAATCCTGTATGTCTTCTGGGAGCAATGGTTCAGTGTTCACTAATTTAGTGTATACTGTGATGTTATAGAACATAACCACAAATAGTGAGAATCGACTGTGCCTATCCTTCCTTATGCCAGAGGTTTTAAAGATATAAACAACTTTGTTTACCATCTCAATTCCAAACCTTAATTTCTAGATTGGTGAGCTACTGTATAAATATATTTTTACTTTTAAGAATGACTCTATTGGGATGTGATTCACATACCATGCAATCCATCTATTTAAAGTATACAATCCAATGTTTTAAAAATATATATGATAAAGTCAGTTTTCGAAGATTTCATGACAGCATTATTCATAACAGTCAAAAGTGGAAGCAACCCAGTGGATGAAAGAAAAATAAAATGTGATGTAACCATACAATAAAAAGGAATGAAGTACTATTATATGTTACAACATGGATGAACCTTGAAAACATCATGTTAAGTGAAAGAATCCAGTCACAAAGGACCACAAATTGTATGAGTCATTTATATGAAGTGTCTATATGAAATATATAGAGATAGGAAGTAGATTACCAGTTGTCTAGGGCTGAGTCTGGGAGGAAAGGGGGTGACTGCTAGTGGGTAATAGGGTTTCTTTTTGGAGTAGTGAGCTATTTTTTTTTTTTTTTTAATATTAATGGAAGTATTTACCCCATTAAGTAAATGAGTGCTGGGAATGGATGACATCATGAAAGAGATGAAAGGACTTTCTTGTAAGCTTAAAAAAAAATTTTTAGGCCTTTTGAAGAATGGAAAAAACATTGATAAAGATAATAGATCAAAGAAATAGATAAATATCCAGGCCACCTACTCCCCTCATAAGCCTAGGTTAAAACTTTATGGATTAGAAGAGGGGTAAAAAAAGGGACACCACTCCAGACTCTACTGGGTCCTTAGTATGTGGCCCTGTGCCTTATCCCTTCCTTCTTCTATACCTCAGTCTTGTTGATTTGGGGAGGGTGTGGCAGACTGCTGTGTATCCCCCAATATCCATTTACTCTTTTGCTCTGTAAAAGTATTTTCACTGGGCACATGTACCCAGCTAAAAAATGCATTTCTGAGCTTCCCTTGTAGCTAGATGTGGTCATGTGACTGAGTTTTGGTCAATGAGATATACACAGAAGCGATGTGTGCCACTGCCAGGTGTTACCCTTATAATGATTGGCCATAGGCTTCCCAGTCATGTTCTTTTCTTCCTGCTGGATGGGAGATGATGAAAATGAGCAAGAGCTTTGGTTCCACACAAGAAGTTGAAAATGGCAGCCCTGGGCTATGACCCTTAGAACTGTAAAAAGTTAAAGTCACAGAGGTTTAGATTTTTTGTTGTTGCTGTTGCTAGTGTGGCTTTATTTGTATCCTAACCCTAAGAATGATATCAATTCCAGACAGGGGTGGGGAATCTAAGAGCAGGGATAACCTGTATTACCCCCCCCCTTTTTCCAGGTGAATTCTAGGAAAGCAGCAAGACTTCAAAACTCCTTCTGGACCCTGCATGGCTCAAGGAGCAATGCATATATAACTATATGTACTGCAGTCGTACTTAAAGGATTCAGCATATACCAAGTGAAGAGCAGGAAAGAAGCCGAATGTTTTTTTCAAGCCCCCAAAAAGAGAGAGGATGATAAATGGAAATCCAGACCTGGAGAAGGTCTACACTGTACAGAAAAGGAGCTTCCACAGACTACTAACCAAGTAGAGATGGGCTGAAAGACTGGACAGGTGAAAGGGAAGCACTTTCCATCTTCCATTCAGGGCTTTCAAATTTACTGTTTTTGCTTCAGTGTTTCATCCAAGTTTTTACTTGCGTCTCATGAGAAACTCTAGCAGATAGGGATTGTCTTCTGAGCAGATAAGCCCTCTTCCCCATATTTGGCTCTCTCACAACACAGGTGCCCTTGTAATAATTATAATATTTATCATTGTAACATTAATAGCTAGGATGGATTTCCAGAATTCCCTGATAGCAATTCTGCCTGTCTCTTTGACTCCTTCCTGTGATGTTTCACATAGACATCAAGTCATCATTAGAGCCACTGTGTTAAATCTTGCCAGAAGATAAGCTCCACCCAGGACCTTTCTTCTTCATTGACATTGTGATTTCCACATAAAGGAAATCTTATGAGAATTTAAGTGTTTTCTACTTAAAACTCAAGTAATTGGGTAAAAACAATCTTTGGAAAGTGATGCTTCAGTGTTTCAATATGATATAACTCTCAAGGATGCTCATGGTCCTCAACTCAATTATGTTTCTACTTAAGGACATGCGTTAAAGAGGATCATAAAGTCCAAGTAAATGAACTCTTAAACTTGGCTCCCCAGCCACTTTGGTCAGATGAAAAACCTCTTAGCCTACCAACTTACCAGACTACTTGGTGCTCAAGACATCAGATGAGTAATTTGAATATTTTCTCTTCTCACTGCATATTTTGTGTTGTAAGTTTGTCTTTGTATCTTTAAATGTTATCTCAGTGGGAGAAGGAGATCTTCTGTTTTCCTTCCTCTGCTGCCCCAATATAAACTGACAGATTCATTGGATTCCAGATTCAAGTAACATTTATGGTTGAATAATCAATTACATTATTTTCAGCTCTGAGCCTGGCACTGGCACTTCCACCTATATTTATTTATTTTCTAATAGCATTAGTAGCAAACACCTATTTGCCAGGCACTGATTTACACTTCATATTCACTAAATCATTTAAGCTTAACAACAAATTTACAAGCTGTGTATTACAGATGATAAAGTTATATATTAATACATACTCCTACACCATATTTATAATCAATAAATTATATGATTTTATATTGTTTCTTAAAATATCCCTGAAAGTAAGGAAATTGTATTATTGCATAAGTTCAATAATCAATTGCAATTATTTTTAAAACTATTTCAACAATCTATGCTTTTTAATTGGAATGTTTAGTTTAGTTCATTTATATTTAATATAACTATTGATATTATTGGATTCAGGTCTACAATTATACTATTGTTTTTTGTTTTCCCTGTCTGTTTTTTTTTTCTTTTTTTTCCTTTTGTTTCTTTAGAATTCAGTTTTAATCTATCTGTTGGCTTTTTTGGATATAACTCTTTGCATTATTTTTGGGTGATTTTCTAGGGTTTACAATATACACCCATAACTTTTCACTATCTACTTAGAGTTACTATTTTACTACTCCACATAGAATGTAAGACCTTTACAATAGGGTCCATTTATCCTCTCTAGCTTTTCTACTATAGTTTCCACATTTCATACATCTGTATATGTTATAAACTCCCAAAACAATATTATAAATTTTATTTAAATGGAAATATATTTTTAAAATAAGTTTTGAATAAAATATCTTTTATATTTAGCAACACACTTAACATTCCTAGTGCTCTTCATTCCTTTCTGAAGATCTGTGTTTTCATATGGTATCATTTTCCTTCAACCTGAAGAACATCCTTTAGCATTCTTAGCGAAGGTATGGCGGTGATGAATTCTATTAGTATTATTTCAAACACTCGTAAATGTCTTTCATATTCATTTTTGAAGAATTTTTGCTATACATAGAATTTGGGGTTAAGAGTTTATTTTTTTCACTTTTTTTAAAGATGTTATTTTACTGTCTTCTGAGCTTTATGATTTCTGATGAAAAGTCAGCAGTAATTTGAATAATTGTTCCTGATGTAATGTGTCTTTTTCATTTGGCTGCTTTCAAGATTTTCTCTTTATCTTTGGTTGTTAGTAATTTGATTATGATGTGCCTAGGAGTGGTCTTTTTATTCACCCTGTTTAAATGCAAATCTGTGCATTTGTCTTTTCCAAAATTTGGGAAAAATTAGTCAGGTTTCTGCCCCATTTTCTATCTCCTTTTCTTCTAGAACATCAATTGTATGTATATTACACTTCTTTATATTGTCCAACAAGTCACTGAGGCTCTGTTCATTTTTTAAAATATTTTATTTTTTTTCTCTCTGTTCTTCAGATCAGCTGCTTTCTATATCCATTGATTTCTTTATTTCTTTCTTTAAAAATTTTGAACACTGTCACAGAGTATCTTCTAATCACCAGCTACTGAGTAAACTGGGAGTGGAATGGGCATCTCTGCTGGGTTTGCTTTCCCTCCCATCTCTGAAGCTGGCAGAACATTGATTTCTTTTTGTCTTTGGGATGGGTTTCTTTTTCCTTGTATATGTCTAGTAATTTTTTATTGTATTCTGGACATTTGGTTTGTATTCAGGACATTATGACTGAAAAGACTCTGGATTCTTTTACATTCTTCCAAAGATTATTGATTTTTCTTTTTCTTCCTTACTTTCCTTTTTTTAAAAAAAATTTTTAAAGGAGCATTTAAATTTTTTGAATGACACAATATGTTACACAAATATTTGGTTCATAGTAACACAATCATACTAGTAATGCAATCATCCAGTACATTTAATTGAGAAATGTATGCTTTTATTTAACTGTGTTTTCTTTTTAGTTTTTAATTGTTTATATTTTCAATTATTAAATGTACAAAATAAAGTTGAAAAATAAAGGAGCGTTTAACTTGACTGAATTCAAACTCTAAACCTGTCTCCCCTGGGGTGGACAGCAGTTGAAACAACTATCCAGTTCTTTTAAACTTACCTGAGTTTCTTAAAACTTGCTCCATGCATGTATAGTTCAGGTATCAGGCATAGATTAGGGAAGAGTTTATTTTCAGAATTCAGGTCTCCTATGTCTGGAAATCTCCTTTCTAGGATTTTCCTTCCCTCACTTCCCAGCTGCTCTGGTTGCCCTGAATTCTTTCTTCTTCTTTAATAAAACTGTGTTTCCATCTGAGTTCTAAACTCCTCTGGAGGCACTGACTTGTCCTGCTATCAGATAAAAAGCCACAAAAATGGAAAACTCATCCTGTGGCACTCTCTATTTACATATGTAGATGGCTGTCCAGTTTTTGCCTGATTTTGGTCCCTCTCCAGTGCCTTCAGGTAGTTGATGTATATAATTTTTGCTTATCTTGTATGTGTGTGTATTTGTGTGTATATTTTATCCAGAATTTATAGCTGTTATCTGTGGGAGGCTTGGTAAATAGGAACTACTTCACTATTTCTGGAAGTGGAACTGTAAATCTCAATTCTACTGGGGAACAAATTGTTATGGTATAATATAGGGATGGGCAAATTATGGCCACACATATACTTTTTAATTAATGACTATGGCTAAAACCCCAGAGTTGAGTATTTATAACGGAGACACACAAAATAAAATGGCCTGCAAAGTCTAAAGTATTTACTCTCTGGCCCTTTACAGAAAATATTGTCAACCTCTCATCTAGAAGAATGAATTAACAGCATATCCTAGACAATCCTTAAATAATTTTTCTTATTACTAGGATTTTGAAAACAATTTGATAGTGGAAAGTTTAACGTTACATTTTCTGGCAAGAACTTGGGGTCAAAACATTGTGTTGCTGATTAAATGTGAGAATCAGGGGATTAAAAATCTTAAGTTCATACAGGTAATGGGGCCAGGCCAGGAGTGAGACAGGCCTAGGGCACATCTCTCCAAGGTTTGTGCACTTACCACTGAACTCAGGAACTCAGAGAAAAAAGTTCTTCTATCTCAACTTTGTGTGATGGTTTGTGGAAAGAGCAATTAAGATTCTGACCCATACTGCTAGGCATTCTTTTGAATCTTCTTCAGACTCAGAACCTCTTAAGGTCAGAGGCCAATTGACGGGTCCCTCTCTTTGCTTCCTTTTTTGTCCACTCTCTCCTCAACTCTCTTTTAAGACAGACACATTGGCTTTTATTCTGTGGCATATTAATTTCCTCTCCAGCCAGGGCTGCAGGAAAGGTATGTTTCACATGATATTTACCAAGTCATAACCCTGCTTGTCTTCTGCTTGCTGACAGTTTCTACCTATCAGTTCATTTGGGTAAATGACTGCCCCCCTTTTCAAGATTAATAGTCTATTCCAAATTTTTCCTATTCTTACAAAGCAAAGAGGTGTTTTTCAGGCCAGCAATGATATGGGGGATATTGCCATTCCATTTCTTCATACTCTTCATACTCTCCAGAAATGTATGCTTCTTGATACAAAAACATTATTCATAATTTTTTCCTAATATTATTCCTTGGTGAGGGACAGCTAGAAACAGAAAGATGAATATAGAAAGTGAGGAAGGTTGTTGTGATCACAACCTCACATATAATAATTGATAAAGTGAGAAGAATCTCTAAAACAATTGAGTGAAATCCATAAAGGGGAAGCTGAATTGGGGGGGGGGGGTCTTCTGTACTTTATACGGGGGACATGTATTTGTTAACTCTGGCTGGGGATGCATGGTTGTTGTACTCTTTTCTGTTCTTTTCTGTATTTATATCCAAATATATATCTCTTGTCAGGAACTTTCTTCCAAATTCCAGTCCTGTGCATGCAGCTAGCTACCTATCACCATCTTCCTTAGAGGTCCCATGTACATCTCAGACTTAAAATGTCCAAAAAGTGTTCAAACTTATAATTCCAAACTTAAATGTCAACGAAGGAAGGGAGGGAAGGAGGGAGGAAGGAAAACAAAAAGAAAGGAAAAGAATAGGAAAGGAAAGAAAAGAAGGCAGGGAGACAGGCAAGAAGGAAGGGAAACACTTATTTACTTCCCATCCTTTAAAAATCTGTTATTCCTTATTTGCTGGGAATATCATTCTGATGTTTCACAGGTCATCCCTTTCTGGGAATTTCTCTTGAAAGAAGGGAATTGTCTCACTCTAGTTACCTGCCACCTCCTCAGAGCAGTCATGCCAATGATGGGCTGATGCTGAGATACATCATGGTCTCATTGCTTCAGTCACAGAACTTTGACAAGCCATCCCAGGTCCAGAACTCCTTGCGAGATTCACTGAGACCTCAGTTGCAACCACCTCGTGGATCAGGTTCTCTCTCTGCCTAATAGTGCATTCTTCTCTTCTTTTCAGGGGTATCTCCTAAGAGTACTCTCCAAGAAAACCCTCCATTGATTGTTTGCAGGAAACCCAATTTTCTCACACATCCAATTCATCAGCAAAAGTTGTCAGTTCTTCTTTCAAGGTGTATGTAGAACTCACCACTTTCAACAACTATGCTGCTGCCACCTGGCCCAAGCCACCATCTCCTGCCAGGATATTTGCAATAGTCTTTGAATTGGTTTTCCAGCTCTGCTCTTGCCTCTTCCCTCTAGTCTATTCTTTATATAGCAGCTGTGTGAGCTCCCATAGAAAATCAGATCATCTCATTCTTCTCATCAAAGCCCACTTTTTTCTGTATTTTCTGTATTTTTCAGAATAAAATTCAAAATCCTCATGCCAGCTTTCAATCTCCTCCATAGTCTGGTCATTGGGGCTGCATTTCTGACATTATTACTGAACATATTCCTCCTTGCTCATTCTGTTCTAGGCATGCTGGCCTCCCTGTTGCTCCTAAAACATGTCAAGCACACTCCCACCTCACTTCTTCTTCCCTCTGCCTGGAATGCTCTTCCATGACAGCTCCATGGTTTTCTTCTTCAGTTCATAATGAGAGATACAACAAAGCAGGGAATGGAGGTGGCCCAAGCACTTAGACCCCTTCCTCCCACATCAGAGTTTGAGGTTCGGTTCCCGGTGCCTCCTAAAGAAACAAGGAAGACAAAGAGACACAGCAAGTGAAAACGAGGGGGTGGGGAGAAACAAATACATTTTTAAAATCTTAAAAAAAAAAAAAAAAGAAAAAATGTATAATGGCCTGTATCCATCATTTCAATGTCAGACAGGACAATGTCAATGTCCCAAAAATGCCCCCATGGTACACCTATTCTTCCCTCTCCTTCCCCTCAGAACCTCCGGTGGCCACTGGCTTTATTTCAATGATGCGAGTTCTTCCAATGCTAGAATAATAATAAATCTACTTTAGTCCATATTTGCATTCCCCATTTATGTTTGTTCATTCCTCAATCTTCAAAATTCATCCATGTTTTCCCATGTGTTAATATTGCATTCCTTCTTACTGTTGAGTAATATTTCATTGTATGTTTATATAGCAATTTGCTTTTCCATTCATTTGTTGATGGACACTTGGGTTGCTTCCAACTTTTGGCAGGAGTGAATAATGCCGCTATGAACATTAATGTGTATTTATCTGTTTTTGTCATTTCTTCTGGATATATACCCAGAAGTGGGATTGTTGGATCATAAGGCAATTCTATAGTTAGCTTCCTGAGGAACCACCAAACTGTCCTCCACAATGGCGGCACCATCCTACATTCCCACCAGCAGGGGATGAGTGTTCCCTTTCTACCACATCCACTCCAACACTTGTATTTGAGAGGTAATTCTTAACCCTTGCCCACCACATTCTTGCCATGGCACATGAAGGAGAATCTTCCACCAACATGCCCAATCACTCTTTCCTGGCTCTAGAGCTACCCTTGCAATGGACGGGGAGCAACTGATGTGAACCTTAAGGGGCAGGGGTCTACTGGACAACATTTTACTGGTGGATGTGGCCACTGCATTGAAAAGGGCCAGGGGTCTGTCCCTCACTCTCTTTACTGTCCTGTCAGTGGATAACTTGGGTGTGAGGCCCTCCTCTGGTCTCCTCTATACAGCTTCCTGGGGATTTGAGAAGCAGCTCCTGGGACCCACAGGTAGTTCTGTTGAGGTTGGGAGTCTGAGTGGGAGGCTGCACCTTAACCCGATCTGGTCTCCGCCCCAGCTTTGGACAGACCTGTCCTTTTGGTGGTTGTTGTTGTGTTGTTTTGTTTGTTTTGTTTCTGAGTGTTAGCCATCTTCACAATGCTTAAAGGGAAGTTGTGTGGGTAACATACTTACACATTTGGGCACAGAACCCCACCCTCAGATTTCTAACAACAGGTGAAATGCCTGAAGAGGAGAAGAAAGCACCTTTATGAAGAACCTGCCATGTGCCAAGTACTTTACACATATCATTTTATTCTCATGTAACACACATCTCAGCTATACAAACAGTTTATTTCCATGTCAGAGAAAAGCCTAGTTCCATCTTATTTTTGAGAGTTATTCTCTGATACATGTGGTAGAGGTGGAGGCAGGCACCGTCCTTACTCCAGCCCTACTTGTCTCCTTGTGTCCTCCCAACCCGCCAGGCACATTCCCAGTGCAGGACCTTTGTTCTGCCTCTTCTCTCTGGCTGGATCCCCAGAAAGCCTCAGAGCAGGCTCCCTCACTTCCTTCCAATTTATTTTTTCTCAGATATCATCATTTCAGTGAGGCCTGCTCTGACAACCCTATTTATAATTGCAAACTGCCTGCTCCCCTTTGCCCATCCTGATATGCTTGACCCCTTTTAACCTACTCTGCCTTTACTATTTCCCCTAGCACTTCTCCTTTACTTTCTTCCCTACCTTATAATTCATTTATTGTACTACGTATTGTCCACCTGCCTTCTCTGAAATGTAAGCTCTATGAGCGTTGGGATTTTGATTGTTTACTGAAATATCCTAAGTACTTAGCATATTGCTTATCTAGCCCATAATAAGTGTACAAAAATGTTGTTGGGTGAATGGATGGTCTCCCCCCTCTCTTTGTCCAGGTAGAGCTGCAGCCCACTTCTCTGCTGCCACCTTTCTTTCCACCTGGCCCTCTACTTACTTTGTGGGGGGCCACCTCTTGGAACTCCAGAACCACCATCTTTCCTTGATGTTGTGCTGTCACTGACTGACATCCCTTTCCCTCCTCACTCCGGGCATGGACATCTGTACCTTATAATTCTTTCAAGGCACCTGTAACCCAGTTTGCTGCATATATTGGGATTTACCTGACAGTGTGGAGGAGAGTGGATGAGTGGCAATAGTAGAACTGTGCAGGGATCAACTTCAAATCCAATGGGCAACCTCACTCACCAATACTGAACATTCCCCAGTCAGTCCTGATCCACGAAAAATTGCTTTTCAGTTGGATTTTCTTCAAGACCATCTTCCTATATTTCCTCTTCTTTTGATGACCATTGTCTCCTCTACCCACTTTCCTGGGTTTTATGGACCCCCCAAAATTCCATCCTCTAGGTGGAGCAGAGGAAAATTACAAATTCCTTTTACATTGGTGTACAGAGTCATTTCTTTTCCTTTTGTGCAACAATCACCTTCCAAACCATCAGGGTGCTTCACTGTCCATAGTAAAAAGCCCATTAAAGTGTTTTTAGCAACCAAAAAGTCATCTTGCTTAAATCACCACCCATTGACACCGGGAATTATAGGAGCTTTGAAGTTAGTACTTATTTTCTGCTTTATTGGTTTTTGTAAGGGCCAGATCAGATGTTAAGCCAGTTTTTTTTCCACTCACCTGCCATGTCTGTAAGCAGAAAGCACTGATAGGATACCTGATCAGATGAAGACCCCAGGAGTTTTTTCCCTTTGCACTAGTTGTTCTTAACTCTGGCTGCCTACCAGAACCACCTGGGATGCTGTTAACAAGCCTGATACCCAGGCCATACCCCCATCCAATTAGGTTGTAATTTCAAGGGTAGGATCCAGACGGTTGAGTTGAGACCACTGTCTTACACTGTGAGGTGAGAATTATCCACTTCAGGGACATGGGTCTGAGGACCAGAGGGTGAAATAGGCTGCCTAAGACTTACTAGCTATTTCCTTGGTGAGGGTATCAAACACAGGGCTGTAGACTCCAGAGACTGTGCACTTCTCACCAGAATTATTGCCTCATCTTGTAGGGGAGTCTGGTGTGGAAACAGACAGTTTCAACATAATCTTACAGTAGAGGCATTGTAGATGCTTTGCAATCATGGAGGAGAGACCTGGCTATGTGGGAGGTCAGGAAAGGGTCTTTTGTGAACATTTTCCTCTTTTAGGGAAGTCAGGAATGTTTTGTTTTAACCTGGTTTTACCTGGATAAACAGATTGAGGAGCAAAGGGAATTGAGGACCTGACAGATGAATTAGTGCAGCCTTACACCCCCCAGAGGAAACGTCCTCATCAGGCTTCCAATGAGCTATAATCCCTCTCCTCTCATTAACCAGGGAGGGGATGTTCCCAGCTCCTGTTTCTGCCTTTCTGAGTCGGTTCATTAGTTACTCAGCAGCCTCCCTCCCCGTGGGATTTGCTTTGAGATGACTCCATTACGCTTTCAACAGTGTGGTTAGACTGGAGTCTGAGCCCTGAAGTGCCTACCTGGGAATACAGGCCATCAGTGGGACCAGCAGGTTGAGAATCCTGCCCTGCTGTGAAAGGTGATGATTCTCTGACTGGCTTTTTTTTTGGGGGGGGTTAGGGGTGGGGGGCAGTGTATGCAAGGGGAAGAGATAAAGTAACAAAACTAGGTACTCTCCAAATTCTGTTTAATTTTTATATTCCTCGGGCTAACAGAGGATGACCTTTCTCAATTCTCCATTAAAGTTAAGTCAGGGTCATATCCTGATTTAACTTGGTCATATGACCTGATTTAAAATTGGTCAAAATGACTGGTTACCTAATCTAATTAATACACATATTTAAACTCACATATGCAAGCACAGATAACTCTCAGACACAGATATTTGTACATATGAATGCAGAGGTAACCTGACGTTCATAGACTCATCACCCCCCCACACACAAAATTACAGGCACAAATGCATTGACACATCCTTTATGCACACATAGAAACACAGTTCGTCAGCATATATTTTGTGCCAACATATAAGACGCATCCATTTGCATGATAATGGATGGGCAAATATGCAACACAGACTGATCCAATTACTGATCAGCCGTATCACCTGTGGCCCACGGCTTAGACTGTATATATCCCCACCGATTTACTCCACCTCGAAATTCTGCCAATGCCCCTAATTGATAAAGTCTTCATGATGGGACTGTTATTTCTACCTAAGAGGTAGAGAGACTCAAATTATTCCTTCATGGCCCTTTCAGGTTGATGTCTTGGAAATAAACGTCCTATGATGCCACACACTGTGTGAGATGGGCTAGGCTTAGGGAAAGAGGCCTTTATATTTTAACAGTTCTTTCCTCATGTTTCTGTTTTTGTATTTGTTATAGCAAAAAATCTTTGCTAAGTAACAGAAGTACAGTTATAACCATGGTGGACATAAAAATGAAAATACGAGCTTCACTGGTGCCTGAAGCCGTTAAGATCTGGATTCGATTCAAGGATCTGTCACTTGCTGGCTTTGATCTTGGGTGAGTCACTCAACTATCTGAGCTTTGTTATCCTCATCTAAAAGCAGGGATACTGTGATCCCTACCTCAGAGCCTTATAAGGATGCATTTCCGTGAAGGTTCACTGTTAGAGCTTTAGTTGTACAAGCATGACTTGAATATCTTCAGTGTGTCACACACTGTGCTAGTTGCTGAAATTACAGAGTGAGTAGGCCTGGTCCTCAAGCTCAACGGACTTTCAGATTAGCGGAGAGAACCTATATATAAGTGGAGAACATATATATTAGTGGAGGGAAATCTACCACATTAGAGGCATCTACAAGGTGCAAAAGAAGAACTGGAGAAGGGCACTACAGTAGGAGAGTGAAGGAAGGCTTCACGGAGGAGGTGATGCTTGAGCTACCTCTTGAGGGATGAGTAGGAGTTTGCCAAGTGGATAAAGAAAGGAAGAAGCTGTAAGCAGAGGAACAACACTCCCAAAGGCCTGGTGGTGTACTTGCATGGCCTGCTCCGGGGTTTTGGTGGATAATCAGCCTTAATTCCTCAATTTCATATGCATGCTTTTCATATTTTACTGTTTTTAAATTCTGTATGGGTCTTGAAACTAAGGAAACACAGTATAAACCATAAATTGGCTGCCAAAAAAATGTGCCTTGAGAAACTAAAAAACTAAAAGCCAAAGATCAATAACCCATGAGAAAGAAATCCCAATTTCTTTGGACAGCCTATTTTATGAGTTTTTGAGTCTGAATTTGAAGCATTGGATGCTTCTAATGTACACTTTTATGTTAAGCTATGGAATACAAGAATCATTTCTGGACCACCCTATCACCTGACTTAAAATGTCAGATTTGCTTTTTTCATGAGCTGAAGGATTTAAGTTTCAATAGTTGTGATTTGTGAGTCACCCCTGTTGGCATGTTGGAAAAGGATATTAGGGAGTTTGCAAAATAGCTGCTCAATCATTGCAATTTAGTAAATAAAGGCATGGTTTCACTTTGTTTTTGGCATGGAAAGTTATTTCCTCAAACTTACAAGAATAAATGCCATTATTTCCCACGGATTTTTGACATTTCCAATTTGTTTCTCAACCCACTTTCCATGTCAAGCAGCCAAGTTACTCTGCAAATCTGGAACCGTGGTGGGACCTGAGATACAGAGGCAAAACTTTCAAGTTATAAATTAAGTATGCTTTGGGCATTAGCCTGGGGAGCAGGGCTGGGTGGGTAATGAGAAGGCCTTCTTCATTTGAGTGTTGTCTACAAGATAGCCCAAAACAGTTTTGAACATTTTGTTGAAATTTCAGACTAAGAAATCACTGAAAAGTTTTTAGCAAGTAAAGGTTATGAATAGTATAGAATCCATTAGAAGAGTAAAAGAAAAAGAAGACCGAGACTCAGAGGGACCCCCTGATTTGGGTGACGTCGTGCAGGTAGTCAGTCGGTGAAAGAGACCTGTCAGCCTGAATCCAGAGCCCTTACCCCCCCCCCCATTGACAAGACCTAATAGAGGAGAATTAACAACATAGGGGCCACCTTTTGTCTCTTCTTAATTAGTGGGCCAGTCTCATGTTGGAGGTGTAAGGTTTGGAGGGGCGTAAACATCCAATCCTGCCTGCTTCTGAATCCATAGACTCGGAGCCCCCTTTTCTGCCTCTTAAAGTCACAGTCTTTCACCGTCTTTATTTAATTAAGACTGAAACCTGGCACAAAATAGGTGCAAAATTAATTATTGTTCAATGAAGAAATAAATGACTTAGAATTTGAATTTTTAAATGGAAAGAAACCAAGAGACCACATCTTCCAACCAACCCACTGAATGGATGAGGAAACTGGGTTGGTCCTTAAGAGAACTTCTAGAGGCAGGATAGGTATTATCTTCTGACTGAGACATAACACTATCACGCTGCTGATAATAACCACTTCCGTTTGTGGGACATGTGCCACCTACCACAGGAACAGTGTCAAGTGTTTTACATGAATTATTTCAGTGAATCCTCCAAAAATCTCTATGACATGGGTCTCATCGTACCTATTTACGTCTGAGGAAATAAAGGCACAGAGATATTAAGTGACCTACCCATGTTCCCCAGGATTCAGTGGGAAATTTGACAGACCCCAAAACCTGTATCCTTCCTTCGTTCCTTCCTTCATTCCTTCCTTCATTTTTGTTAATTTTTGTCTTCTATTCATTTATAGCTTATACTTACCTACTTAAGAAAAAACCTGAGCCAGCTCAGACCATAAAAGCTAGCAAACATAACGGAAAGGATAGAAACCTTTTATAAGAAGAGAAAGGCCTAGACTAAGCATAGTTTGAGATTCATTCACTCATCAAAACGTTCATGATTCATTAGTCATCTTATCAATATAATAAAGGGGGTGGAGTCAGATGCAGTTTCTAGCCTCCAACAAACTATTGTTTAAGGAGAGACACAAGTCACCTATGACCATTTAATTATATGCAAAGTCCAATGCTAGGGATTGATTGTAGTTCAGTTCTAAATTTAACTGTGTTTCCCGCTAGCCAAGGCAAAAATGTGCATAGAACAAAGTGCAGTCTGCCTTTCCCTTTACCTGATAAAAGGACACTTGAGATTCTTCTGATGAGAAAGCTAAACCTGGGATTTACACTATTAGTTACCGACGTGGCTGGATTCATACTATTCGTTACTGAATTCACCACACCTCCTGCCTCCTGTGGCGTGAAAAATGCCTAACTCAAAAGTGATAAGCACAGCATGTTCCACCATCATGGGAGATGTTATGAAAACACTGGGTGGTGGGGAAGAGGTCACAGGGTTTAAAAACAATAACAGAACAGCAATAACGATTTCCTTCTTGGCAGCCTCATTTTGCGTTAGGAGTGCCTTGGTCCTCCTTCTCTGGCCTCTCCTTGCCTCTGATTTAGTTCCCATCTCTCTCCAAGCTCCCTTTCCTGTTGGAATGCCCTCTGATTTTCCAGAGCTGCCTACTCTGCTGCTCCATGTAGACTGCCCATCTCTTTTTTCCCCCATTTTTTTATTTTTTAAAAGATACTTTGATTACATAAAAGTTACAGCGAATATATAGGGGATTTCCATATGCCCCTCTCCCCACACCTCCCACATTTCCCCACATTGGCAACATCTTTCATCAGTGTGGTCCATTCATTGCAATTGATGAACACATTTTGGAGCATTGCCATTAAGCATGGTTTACAGTTTACATTGTAGTTTACACTCCTTCCCACTCAACTCTCTAAGTTATAGCTGGGTATATAATGGCCTATATCTGTCGTTGTAATGTCATTCAGATGATTCCCAAGTCCCAAAAATGCCCCCCTATTACACCTGTTTTTCCCTCTCCCTAACCCCAGAACATCCATGCGTCATTGCCTCCACAACAGTAGTGTTTCTTCAATTGCTAGAGTCACAAGTAGTCTATAGTAGAATGCTACTAAGTTTATTTTAGTCCACAGTTTGCTTCCCAATCCTGAGGACTCTGGGATGGTGATGCCCAATCCACCATTAATTGAAGGGCTGCCCATCTCTTAAGAACCTTCAAGTTCAAAGCCTCATTAATTACTCTCAGGTCCACCAAGGTAACCTTTTCCCTGTTGCCATTCTCTCACATTCTCTCAAGAGTTTGCTCTTTGATGGGGCTCCTTCGAGAATGGAGCCAGCCCAGTGGAGAAGCTGGACAAGTGGGCAAGAGTGGGCACGCAGGTCTCCTTCCTGAGGTTTCCTCCTCTCAGGCGTTCAGCTGATCTTGGTCATCATATCACCTTCAGAACTATTCTTGACATTTGCAGGAAGCTGTGAAATTTACAAAGCACTTTCACACATCTATATGATAACTCCCTGAGATTACATATGTATTTTAATCCTGCCTTTTTCAACTTCATCTTATATGGTAAGCATTTTTCCATCTTTTTTTTTTTTTTGGAAAAAAACATTTTTAAAGGGAGCCTGATATTCTATCTTATACATCTAGCTACAAGTGTTCCGTTGTTGGACAATCAGGATGGTTCCAGTCTTCAGCTGTTATATATCAAGCTACACTGAGCGTTCTTATGCAGAAGTCTGACTCCACATCTCAGATCATTTCCTAAAGTGGGATCCCTACAATTTTTGCGTCAAAGTTTACAAAACCTTTTAAGCCTCTTGATAAGTATTTGAGGTTTGGCTTTTTGACTGAGTTTTCAAAAAGTGGGTCCACTTGTAGATATCGTTAACAATATCTGGAAGGGTTCTTTTAACTGGACTTTATAATGAACAAAAGGATTAATTCAGAAAGACATAGCTCAGCCTACGATTTATGGAGCATCAAATACATACACAAATGCATGGTGCTAACCAGAATTCCTTCCCATTGAGGAATTAGTGAAATTCCTAGTCAGTCGTGACTAAGGAAACTACCTCTACTCTGACCTTTCCAGAATCCTCTTCTTTAGTTGTTCTGCCTCTGTGATGACTATTAATTCTCTTTGATCCAGTCTGTCCCATATCCCATAGCAGACTGCATTTAAATGGACCTACCTTGTTTTTTATACTGTTTCCATAGAACTCTCCATCTCTTTCTGCAGGGCTCACAGACTCTCCAACCACTATCCTTAGCTACACCTATTCCTAACTGGCTACTGCACCTGTATGTGCAATGATGGAGCAGAAGGAGGCTTGCCACCTTCGGGAGGGCCTTGCAGTCTGTCTGATTCTGTTGACTGGGATCTGTGAGTAACTGCTGTCCTCTATACCCCATGACCCTGTGGGTGTTCTGTGAACCCTCTCATTGACCCACATAACCCCTAGCAATGCCCCTAGAGCATGTTTCCTCAGAGTCTCACTCTTCCCCAATGCAGCTCCATGCCGTCACCTAGTAGTTTGCTGTTTAACCATTCAGATATTCACAGGGGGTTTGCTAATGTTTGGGCAGGTTTCTAATTCTTATTATTTGTTCAGCTTTGGCACACAGACCACTTAGAGGTTCTGAGGGGAGGGAGAGGGAACAATAGATGTAACATGGGGGCATTTTCGGGACATTGAAATTGTCCTGCATGACACTGCAATGATGGATACAGGCCAGTATACATTTTGTCATAACCTATAAAATTGTCCAGGGTAGAGTGTAAAGTGTAATGTAAACTGTAGTCCTGGGCTAGTATAATGCTTCATTATGTGTTCATCAATTGTAACAAATGTGCCACACTAATGAAGGATGTTGTTAATGTGGGAAAGTGGGGGGGGGGCGCAAATGGGAATCCTCTATATTTTTTATGTAACATTTATGTAATCTAAAGCTTCTTTAAAAATTAAAAAAAAATTTTTTTATTAAAAATGTGAAAAAAGAAGAAAGTGACATTGTGTCATGGTGATTTTGTCATAGTTGGCTCTTCTTTTCGTGTTCTGGTATTTCTTGGGGGTCTCTGGACCCACGCCCGGTGCGGATGTGCCTGGGACCGAATGTCAGCAGCAGAGCGGCGAGCGGAGCAGAAGAAGGGGGCGGGCACTTTACAAGTTATAGGGACCTCAGGACCTGCTCCTCGTATTTCACAGAGGGAAAAAACGCAGCATGTGGAAACTGAGGGGGGAATTTAGCTCACGTGTTTGGAATCTATCACAAGGTAATTTGCTCCCCAAAAGCATTGCTGCGAGAAGGAAAGTGGGTCTGGCAGACTGGGTGGAATTTCAGGAGGGAGAGCTCTTTGCTCAGGTGAGCTTGCGTGGGAAGAACGCTCCGGTGGAAAGCAGGGAGGCGTGCTTTGCCACCACCTCCTAAGTTGCTGGCACCTGGCCGAGAGACACGCTCAGGGGCAGCCGGCTCTGCCGCCCTGGAGTTGTTGCTGGCTCGGTGCTGGAAAACAAGGGTTAATGTAATTGAGACTTTGTTGGCTTCCGTAGCTGAAGGAAAAACCACAGAGAGGAAGGCATATGCCTTCATGAAAGTTTAATCTGATTTTGGGAAAAGGAAACGACTTGTATCCAGGCTTGCTGGGCTTAATATTAAAGCAAGGATGCGCTCCTAGCCAGGAGTCGTGAAAACCATAATCCCAGAGAGAGCCTTGTGTGTGAATATATGCGAGTGTGAGAGTGGGTAAGAGTGTGTGTGCATGTGAGTGTGAGTATATATGTGACTGTGTATGATGGAGTGTATGTGAGAGAAAGAGAGGACAAGGGAGAGCGGGAAATAGACTCCAAAGGGGAGTGGGGTCAGAGGGAGGCAGCCAGCTTGATCCCCCGAGGGCAGGTGGCAGGGAGGGGGGGATCACGCCCAGGGCCTGGGGGGTGGAGGGGGGTGGCTCAGGTCTCATATCCAGATGTAGTCCTTTCTCCACGACGCTAAAGGACCATTAGCACAACTATCTTGATAAGACTGACAAAAATTGATATTCTTCAATTGAACTTTAAAACTCATCACCTGGTCTTGCAGCATGCAGTGCAGAACAAATGAATGTTTGAAAATAAATTCTTTAATTATCCTATGTAAACCGTGATTATATTGCTCTTTATTTTTTTTATGTTAAAAGAGTTCATGTATTCAAAGTAAATATTTAAACAGACCACAGTCTTTGTTAGCCTGTTAGGCAGTTTTTCCATCTCTTCAACGCAAGGAGAAACACTTCAATTAAAAGTGGCGTGGACTTCTGTCACCCTCTAAGAGGCCCAATTGAACCATAACCCTGATAATAACCATAGCAACATTAAAGGTAATTGTTATTTAGAAAAATACTAATATCCACCGGCTAGTGAGTGCTGGGAGCCAGGTACTAGCCAGGCTCAGCTGGAGGTGCTTTAAAACAGCACCCCATGAGGAAAACCCACTTGCTGACACCCCCTTACACTCAGTGCAGGCCAAGGGTAGCAGTCCCCTGTCCAGCATGTGCAGGCATTTGTCGCCCTGCCAGGTGAGTTTCACGCTGTGTTTGTTCCCAGATCAGCTGCGGCAGGTTGTGGTTGTGATCAAATACTTAACTAACTTCTAGATGAACGTGATGAAATACGGTGGCAACTAACAAGTAGCTGTGCTGTGCACACCCAGGTGAGTGCCTTGGAAAGACTGTCATGGGCTCCCACTCGGTGCCAGGTCCCCTGCTGAGCTCATCGCCATTCTTTGCATAATAATCACCCCCAAAGTTGCATATTATCATCATAATCAAAATGAAACTCAAAAGAGAGTTTAAGGAACTTGCTCAAGGCCATGGATCAAATTGGTGGTGGAGCCCAAATAGCAAGCCAGGCCACCGAACTCCAAAGCGCACGCGATTCAGCCCCCACTGCAGGGTGCAGCCCCACCCCCACCCCCCCGAGAGTCTAGAGGAGCAGGCAGACAAGCAGACAGGCCATCACAATGACACTCAGGTCCGTGCTATGGCCCCAGCTGGGGGAGGAGGGACGAGGGAAAGTTCTGGGAGGGGACAGCCCTGGCTGGAGCCTTAAATCTAAAGCGGGCAGTTACAGGGCCTGTGTGCTGCAGATTCCACCCCCTTCCCAGCAGCACATCTAACTGGAGCATTCCCTGGGGAAATGCTGTGGTCAACGGCCAGCCTGCCTTGGGCTCTGCACGTCTGACCAATTGATGACGGGTCCAGGCCTAAGGGTTTGGATGACATTGTTGCCCCCAGGCCTCCCAAATACCATTTAAATGTTCTGCAAGGTAAATAGAGCTCTGTCAAAAAGCTGGAAATTGCTGACCTTGTCTCTTTCATCAGTTTAAAGGCAAGGAGGGAAGGGGGCGGGAGGGGTGCAGTGGGAGGCTCCAGGGAACTCTTCCAGGCGCATTTGAAGTGAGAAATGCTAAGCCTGCTATATTTAATGGCAGGCCTGGGAGTGCAGTTGAAAGCAGAGGAGCGGGCGCTTCCCCTTGACTCATGAGTGCCCGGTAACACCGCCTCCGGGCCTTGCTGAGCGGTGGCTCCATCCTTACTGAGGACACAGCAAGGGACCAGGGAAGAGCCTGCGACAGCCCCTAACCTGCCAAACCCGTGGGTTTCTTTTTACCCTTCGTACTTTTAAAAGCATTGGTTTGTCTTCCTCTGGGGTCTCCGAGGTTCCTTGGGGACTACAGAAAGCTGCAGAAACTGTTGACAACACAGAGTGGATCAGAGGGCAGGAGGAAGGGACAGAAGTCACACTAACAGACCTCCTCTCCCTTACTGCCCACTGCCTTTTTAGAAACAAAGTCTTGATGACTGGTCAAGATGGCTAATTGGAAGTTATCCCCTTACACGGCAATCTTGGATTAAAAGCTTTCTAGGTTCCCTGGGATTCCAGCTTGTACAGATGTCAATTTGATCCTTTAATGATGTTGACACTAAGTACCGGGGTCTTCTGGGAATTGCCCGAAGACCCTCACCCATCCCACAGGAGCCAGGCTTGGCCCTTGGAGATGTTTCCTTCTCCGCCTACTGACATCTCATCAAAGACTTGGCCCATCAATTACAAAATAAATAAATAAATAAAACAAAAGCTGCAGCATCAACACTTTAAAAAGGCTTCTCCTTGCTTTTCCAGGATGTCTAATTAATGATGTGAGTGGGCAATTTGCTGCAGCCCTTGCTGATTAATTTATCAAATGCTGAAACCTTTCTCATTTGCCTCTCAGGTCTATTAGTTAAGTGCTTGATGTGACAGGCAAGGCAGAATCTCTGGGAAACCCACCTCCCCTTCTGATCATGGTTCTCCCCTCTCAGTGCCATTCCTCTCCCCATTTTTCCTGAGTGAATTGCCCAAGGCTGGATCCTAACTCTCAGCCCATCCCACCTTCTCTGGCATGAGGGGCCCAAGGCAGGCTGCGGCTCAGGACAAAGCCACAAACTCCTCATCTGTCCCCGAAAGGCCACCGTCACTTACTGACTGCCAGCACCCCCCAGCCTACCTCTTGATTAGACTCACTTTAGTGGCTTTACAGCAGAGCAACTGCTGTTGCTCTCTAATATCAAGCAAGGCTCACATGTGCCTAGGCTGTCATCATTTTCAACTGTGGCTTTCACACCTGTTGTGACAAACGGCCTAGGGCAGGAATTATTATAATCTCCATTTAACAGAGGAGAAAACTGATGCTTAGATAGGTGGAGGTAAATTGTCCGACTTCACTGCATCATTTATCTAATTGCCACAATTGTGATGACACGACATTCCTCTGTAAAACTCCCTGGCATACCACAAGGAGAGTTCATTTAGCTCACTTCTCTGTGGGTCAGCTGATTTGGAGTGGGTTTGGCTGGTGCAATTTGGTTCTTCTGTTCCATGGGTCTCTCATCCTCCTCCTTGAATGCTAACCTGGGCATGTTCTCACAGTGAAGTTAGTGACACAGGAACTTGGACTTAGAGCTGGAACACGGCTATTTCTGCCTTATTCTTTTGGTCAGAAGAAGTCATATGGCTAAACCAAGTCAAGAGTTGGGGAGCTATACTCTGCCTCACGTAGTGGGAGGAACTGCACAGTCATGTGATAAGAGGTCTACATTAATCATGACTAATAATGCAGTCTTCTACAGTTACCCAAGGGAGAAGAAGCAAAGTCCCAAACCTAACCAGGATTTTACTACAAATCTATATCTTTTTCATCATACTAATATTTTTGGAGGCACCTACAGTGTGCCAGACACTTTTTAAAAGTGGGGATAGAGCAATGAACAAAAAATAGTCTTGGTTGTTATGGACCTTGCTTCCTCCTAGTGAGGAGAGATAGAAAAGTAACTAAAGAAAAAAAATGGCTAGTGATATGGACAATGTGAGGTAGGAACTGGCAAAATTATCTGTAAAGGGTTAGATAGTAAATTTGGGGCTCTACAGGCCATGGGGTATTTATTACAACTACTCATCTCACAGTTGTAGCATGAAAGCAGCCAGAGACATCACATAAATGAGCAGTTGTGGCTGTATTCCAACAAAACTTGATTTACAAAGACAGGTGGGGGTGGTATTTGGCCTATGGGCTGAAGTTTGCCAACTTCTGATGTTTAAAACAGAAGGTTGGGACAGAATGAGCAGAGGTGGATCCTTCTGGGGTGATGATTTTAGACAGATCTAAATAATGAGAGGGAGTCAGTCAAATTGAAGGTTGTAGGTAAGAAGGTCCAGCCAAAAGGGAAAAGCTAATCCAACAGCCCAGGATGAGAAGGATCTGATATGACTGAGGAGCCCAGAGAAGGCTGGAGCCAGCGGGGGAGAGGGAGAACAAGAGATGATATCCAGTCAACGTATTTTGGTTTTGTTTTAAGTATAATGAGAAGTCACTGTGGGGCTTTGAGCAGAGGAATGATGATCTGATTTTCAAATGATCAGACTGGCTGCTGTTTCCAGAATTGATAGGACAAGAGCAGACACAGGGAAACCAGCTAGTAGGTTACCTCCTCGCCCAGGTGAGAGGTCCTGGTGACTTAGACAAAAGGTGCAATAATGAAAATAAAGTGTATGGATTGGGAGATGTTCAGAAGGGAAGTTGACAGAACCTGCTAATTGTGCATGGTAGGTGAAGAAAAAGGATAAATCCAGGATCACTCCCAGAATTTGGATTGAGCACATGGTAGGATGGCTGTGCTGCTTATGGGGATGGAGAAGATGTATAGATAGCTTTTTTTTTAATTTATTTATTTTTTTAGTTTTGGATAGCTTTTTAAATAATAGGAATTAAGACCACCTAGGGAGAAGGTTCAGGTAAGGAACCGAAGTTGATGAAACAGTGAGCCTTGGGGCATCCCAACATTTAGAGGGTGGGAAGGGAGGGGGAAGCCAGCAGAGGAGACTGAAAAGAAGTGGCAGGTGTTATTGAAGGAAAACCAGGAGCATGAAATACTACAAAAGCTAAAGGAAGGGGAAAGAAGTAGTTGAATGTGTTTCCTGCTGTCCATAAATCTAGTAAGATGTAGCCAAGAACTTCTCTCAGCCCCTGTTTACCCAGTTCCAGTGAATAATGAGAAAATCACGAGAATTTAAAGGATCCCACATATGGTAAAGGTGGACTCAAATCCGTCTAAAAAGGAAAACAATTATTTAATAAAAGATGTTGGGAAAATTGGCTCATTATATATTATAAAATAAAATTAGATCTCTACCTCAAACCTACATAAAACTTTTGTTTTCATAAAAACCTAAATGTGGTAGACAGAACTATAAACACATTAGAAAAAATGTAGGAAATTATCTTTAAGCTTTTGAGGTTGGGATGGTTTTCTTTAAAGGTCCTTGAAAGAAACCACGAAAGGAAAAAAAAAATAATGCATTCAACTACATCAAGTCAAAGAGTGCTGTTCAATAGATGAAACCATAGACAAAATTAAAAAAAAAAAAAAAGAAAAACTGCTAAGAGAATGAAAAAATATATTTTCAAAGACCGTAATGGCAAATGATTGTATTTTTTTAACTTTATTTTGTACATTTAATAATTGAAAATATAAACAATTAAAAACTAAAAAGTAAACACAGATGAATAAATATATACATTTCTCAATTAAATGTAATGGATACATGTAAATTTTTTTTTTTTAAATCAAACAATATGTTACACAATATATTTGGTTCATAGTAACGCATTCGTACAGTGTTTGTCCTTTTGTGTCTGGCTTGCTTCACTCAACATAATGATTGTATTTTGAGTATCTAAATTCTGAATATCAGCAAGGAAAATTCAGGTACCCCAGACTTTTCCCTGAATAATGGAAAAAGAATATAAATAGAAAATTCAAAGAAGTGGGAGGTGGGAGTCAGGTGAAGGGGCCTCTGCAATGAAAAATAATCATGATTTGAACTAGGATCCTGGCTGAAGAAGCAGAGTCAAGTGGATGACGGGAGAAACACCTCAAAGATCAAATGAGGGAAAGAGAGATATAAAGAGGACCCCTGGGTTCCAGCTTTTCCAACCAGATGGCGGGGGCCCTTCACTGAGCAAGGGGCTCTTGGAAGAAGTCTCGTTGTCTGTGAAAATGTGGCCACCATGCCCACCCTGCTTCTCTCTTGGGTTCGCTGCCAAATCCAACAAGACAAATGCGTGACAATGCTAAGTAAACTGAGGGGCACTGTAGACCTGTAAACTATTATTAATTTCCCACCTGCCATCACTAATGGCTCTGCAGTGCCCTGCAACCAAATCTTCTAAGGAAACTTAGGTTCTCCCTGAAGAGCACATGAAACGAATTTATCCCATCTTGGCAACAATCAGAAAAATCAGCCATAATAAAATCCTTGGGGCAAAAATAATATAGCTTTTGCCAAAACTACAGCCCACTCAAAAGCTCCAAGTTCCAAGTTTCCCACTCAGATGAAACCTTTTACATTCCTTGTTCTTCTCCTCTTTGGCAAATGCCATTACAGTGCGTGGGGGGAGCTTCCCTGATTATTAGACTTTCTGGACCTTTTTGTTCTTTCAAAACAACACCCAAGAAGTTCAGAAGTATAAAGACTCAAGTGGCTTAGCAGTACTGACTCCGATGCCTGTAAAATGTGCCAAGGAAGTTTCCTGCCCTCTAAGAAGACATTGTCTGGTCATTCCCGCCTTGGGATAATATGCAATTTCTGGATTTTATTTGCGTGGTATTACCTTGTTTCCACATATCATGGCAGCTCTGAAGAACATCAAGAGCTCAGTGTCCACTGCTGGGTTATGTGGTTCAACTCTCCAGGCAGAAAATCCCTGAGTCTCCACCCCACCCTGTGTGTCCTCGGGCTCAGGCTTCTGGGAGCAAAGCCCTTACCGTGTAGCAGCACAAGGCCCCGGCTCTGCTCTTCCCTCCGGCCGCCCCTCTCTCTGCTCCCACAGGTGTGGGCATATTGACCTCAGACCCTATAGAAATACTCCTCACTGTCATCCATGCCGACACACTCTCCGATGCCGTGGCTTCTGGCTGACTCTGTCTCCCCCTTCCGGATTCAGCCCAGACCTGCTCTCTTCCAGAAAGCCATCCCTGCCCCTTACCTGAGCTCTCCGAGTACCCTGGATTTACCTCTACCAGAGCACATACCACACGGCTTGAAGTCTGTAGAGAGACGACACCTGACATTGTATCTCTAATTTTGCCACGCTCACCGGCTCTATGACCTTGGGTCAGTTACTGTTGTATTAAAAAATTTCACCATTGTTTGCCCCTCCAAGTACCCATGCCCTTGTGTGTAGGCCCTTCACGCTTTGACCCTGAACTTGGTCATATGACTTGCTTTGACCAGTAGGGCACCAGCCAGCCCACCAAGCAGAGGCTTGACAAGCACTCGCTCGCTCGTGCATGGGGCTTGCCCCCTTGGAATTCTACTGTGATGTGAGAGGCCCAGCTTTTCCTGCTGGAGAGGCCCCACGGAGCAGGCCCCAGGCACCCTGCTGCAGCCCTGCTGGCTGCCAGGCACGAATGAGGCTGTCTCCGCCCGCCCAGCTTCCTGGGTCTGAGGAAGATGGCAGACACACGAGGGAGCTGGTGATGAGCAGAACTGCCCAGTTGAGCTTCGCCCCAACTGCAGAACCGTGAGCAAATAGATGCTGTTTTAAAACACTGTGCTTTGGGGGAGGGGTTGTTATGCAGCAGTAGATAACTGAATCATTCTGTAACCTGGGCTCACCTCTTCCTACTACCTGCTATTGTCCAGTAAGGCATCAGCTGGTTCTGAAACCCTAATTTACCACACTGCTTGGCTATGTGACCATGGACTAATTACTCTTGAGGCCTTAGGTTCACCATCTGTAAAATGGGCACAATGCTACCTAGGTCTTTGTGACGATAAAATTAAGCAATGTGCACAAACTGCTAAGTACAGTCCCTGGTAAAGGAGAGTAACTATTTTTCTGTTTGTCGTTTGCTTTCCTTGGTACAGGGCTTCCTTGTTACTAGGAATAATGATTTAATCATCTCTGTATACCCCAGGCATTCCACAGTGACTGGACATAGTAAGCTCTCAGTGTTTATCAAATGAAGGAATTAATTAATGATGTCCTTTCTGGTTTAATTGGAAGTTTGTTCACTAACACTCAAAGGGTTGGGTTTCTATGACCCGAGCAGAAACACATTAAAGAGTGCCCTATTGAATGAACAAATGAATGAGCTCAGTGAGCCTGGTTCCAAGGCTTAGAGAAGCTGAGCTGGTGCCCCTCCTGAGTGAACTGGTTGCATTTCATGGTTCTCAAACTTGGTTGTACAATGAATCAGCCCAGGAGGTTTAAAAACTACTTAAAAAAGGGTGATGTAATTATTCTTGGATTTGATTTGGGCATCAGGAGTTTTAAAAGCTCCCCATGGGAGCAGATGTAGCTCACGTTTTTGAATGCCTTCTTCCCATATACAAGGTCCTGTGTTTGATTCCCAATACGTCCTAAAAACAAACAAATTATAAAATCAACTCTCATTGGGGAGCACATGTAGCTCAGTGGTTGAACACCTGCTTCTCATGTATGAGGTCCTGGGTTCAATCCCGGGACTTCCAAAAAAAAGCTTCCCAGGTGATTCCTGGGTCAAGTTTGAGAACCACCACTGTAGACCAGGGGTTGGCAAACTACAGTCTTTCCAGGCTTAAGTCCACTATCTGTTTTCATAAATGCAATTTTATTGGAAAACAGTCACACCTATTTGTTTATGTCCATGTTTATGTGCTAGAATGGCAGAGTTGAGTAATTGTGACAAAGACCATATAGCTGCAAAGCCTAAAATATCAACTATTTGGCCCTTTACAGAAAAAGTTTGCTGGGCCCTGCTGTAGACTCTCCGATCAGACTTCCCTAGCTTTTCTTAGCACCACAGCTACCAGCACTTCTGCTCTGATCATTCCATCATTCAATCATTCGTCTAATTTGCTAGTTCTGTTTCCAATGCCATCACACTGTTATAAAAAATTCCACAAGTGAGTGGTAACTAGCCTTTTGCTTTTCTTAGAATAAATAATCGCCTTAATTACTTTATTTGCTTTGGTTTCTATGTACATCTCACAAATTCAGCCCTAAACGCTGTACTATGCCTGTAAAATTCCTTTGGACATAGTCAAGTGCTTCCGATAGTCACACCCCATCTTGAAAGTTTCCTCTTGCCACCCCCTCCAGGCTTCCTGCTCTTCTGTGTTGGATCCAAAGTCTCCTGGATGCCATTTCTTCCTCTTTCTTGGTTTATTCAGTCATTTTTCTTACTTATATTCTTATTATAAACTGTCATACCTTCTCTTTGCTCCTCTAGTTTTCTTTTAAATTCTTTATTTATTTATGTTTTGCTAGATTTACTCAACATTGTCTTCCATCCATCTACTGACATTTTTCTTCTGCTGCTATATGTTTAATTTCCAAGAGTTCTTTCTTCTTTTCTGAATGCGTTTCAAATGTGTACTTATTTCTTGGAAAAACATCTCTTACCTCTCTGAGAATATTAATGAATGGGAGGGGCATAAGATTGGAAGCAGAGAATCAGGTAGACACCTATTTGGGTGTTATGATACATCAAAAGCATTATTTAGGAAGCTTTAGGTTCTTTTCTAAGCCATGATACACTTTAGAATAGTTGGATGATATCTGTTTATTGAAGGTCTTAAAGCATTCACCTGAAAAACCAGCAGAATGAATTGTCTTTATTTTCTTCTACTTTTTCCTCCAGTTTCATCTTTGGTTAATGGTTTATTTGGTCCTTTTATTTCTTCTCAGATCAATATAAGTAATTTATAATTTTCTAGAAAGTAATAAATTATACCCAGAGTTTCAAGTATTCTACCACAGGCCATTTTCATTTAACTGTTTGGAAGTCATCTGTATCTGATTATCTGGTTCTTATTAAAGTGCAGGTGGAGGAATGAGATTAATTTATTTCCAAATCTCAGATATTCCACTTACTATCTCTGAGATTTTGAGCAAGTTACTCAACCTCCATAAGCTTCATCATATTTCTGTCTTATTGTGCTAAATAAACATATAAAGTATTAAATGTGTGACACATTTAAAGTAGTTAGCAAAGCTCAGTAGGTTTTCAGTGAATCTTCTCTCTCTAGTGATCTAGAGCTTCAAGGTTTTCCTAAGGAAACCCACAAGCAATTTCAGGAGGAGGAACAAAAAAGCCTAATGTACCCGATAAAGTGAATTCTAAAGTCAGTCTGAGTCAGGCAACAATAGACGAATGCTGAACACCTACTATGTGCAGGTGACATTCTCTTGGGGGAGGAGTGGAAGGGGGTGCAGAGAAGCTGCCCTGAAGACAGCTACAGCAGAGTGGAGAGCTCTGTAAAACAGTAAGGTCACCTTACTCCTGCTTACAGCTCCACTGGGTTCTCATCACACTTGAAGCTCCAACTCTTACCTGACCTAAAAACTCACCGTCTGCCCTTTGGTACCTTTCCCACCTCATCTCATTCTCCTTTCCCCGTTAGTCAATATCCTCCAATCACATTGCCTTTCTTTCGGTTCTTTGAACAAGCCAGGTGAGATGATTAATTTTATGTGTCCACTTGACTAGGCTGTGGTGCCCAGTTATTTAATCAAATACTGGTCTAGGTGTTTCTGTGAGGTATTTTGTAGTGTTGTTAACTTCTACAGTCAGTTGACTTTAAGTAGATTACCCTAGATAATGTGGGTGGAGCTTACACAAACAGTTGAAAGGCCCTAAGAACAAAAACTGAGATTTCCCAGAAAAGAAATTATGTCTCAAGACTGAAGCATCAACTGCTGCCCGAGCTTCCAGCCTGCTGGCCTGCCTGACAGATTTCACAATCACATGACCATTGGTTCTGTTTCCCTGGAGATCCTTGACTGATACACGAAGCTTATTCCCCACTTTGGTCCATTGCATTAGCTATTTCCACTGCTTGGAATGCCTTTTCCCATACTATCACAGGTGACTCCTTCTTGACATACAGGTTTTGACACTAATGTCCCTTTCTCAGAAAGTCCTTCCCCAGGACTGCTGCATATGGTTGTCTGTGTTGTGCACTGCACAACTCAGGGGATACCATTCCCATCATAGTTTATGCTAACGGAATCTGCCAGGATTGTACAGGGCACTATTGGCACAGGCATAATGGGTGACCCTTGTCTTCCCTGACGATGCAATCTAATTAGCCTCTCAACCAATCCTAGTCATTTTGTATGTCTTCATCTTCTTTTACTTTTTTCCCACAGTACTTATCATGATTTGAACTAACTACATTTAATTATTTATTTACTTCTTTATTGTCTACCTGCCCACACTAGAACGTAAGCTTCACAGGAGCAGAGGCGTGGCTCTATGGTCCACACTAAAACCCACTGTCTAGAAGAATGCTTGGGAAATCATAACTGCTCAATATATATGTACTAACTCTAAGAGCAGAACTGCAGAGAGACATCAGAAAGAGACAGCATCCAGGAAATGAGAAGTCAACAGAGACCAGTAAATAAGCTCTCTCTGTGTTCCTTTCTCTCTGTGTTCTTTGGCTTTGTCTCTTCCTGTTTGTCCTGCTCATTTTGTCCTCTGCAGATCTGCTTCCCAGCTTTGGAGCCCACTTGTCAAGTGGATCACAGCTGCTTCCACATTTCCAGATTGCAGATCCAGCCACAAGGAGGGATGCACTGAACCTCTTTGGAGCCTGATCCCAAATTTAAGAAAGAGATTTGAATGTGATTGTTTCAGTGTTAGTCAAGTGTCCATCACTGGTCCAATCAGCTGCGACCAGGAGAGTGAGGACATAAAACCATGGCTGCCAGTGAGGGGTAACCTCAGGACTTCCCTAGAGGAGAGGGACCTTTGTGACTAAAATGGATTCCAGTGATTTCCAGTGCGTCAGGGCCCCACTTCAATTAAGAGCTGATGAGTCCAAATACTCAGCAGAAGAGGTCATGGTGGTAAGGGCCTAGTTTCAGGGGTTTTCAATAATCAGCAGGTTGACCTTGGGCAAACATTTATCTTGATTTTCCTTATCTGAAAAATGAAAGTCCTGGGTTCAATTATTTCTGAATTCCTTTCCAACTCTGACATTTCATGATTCTTGTAACCTGAACTCCCTTGGTTAGCCTTCTCTCCCCCAGGTTAACCTACCTTCACCTCCATCTTCTAATCCCCATCTACCTAGTTCCATTTGGGATGGCAATGTATCAGGAGAAATGTCAACTGTCATTCCATCCACCAGAGGTCAGGGAATGCTGGGAAATATCAGAACTGGGGGCAGCGAGGAAGCATGTTGTGGTCCAGAAAGAGATTGCCCTGTACTAGGATGTAAGAAAGACCACAAAGGAAGAGCAATAAAAGATGTTCAGACCTCCAGACCCAGATAAAGTGAACCAGAGAATTACATGATTGAGGGAAAAGAGAAAAAAAGTGCAAGAAAAGGTGAACTCAGCTGAGAAGGTGATCAGCGTGCTCAAGTGGAGATTATAACATTCCCAGATGGAGACACTCGACAAATGGATTGGTGTAATACAGTCTCACGTTATAAAGCGCCGAACCTTGAGAGAATGGGTATTCTAAATCCTCCAAACATATCCGGCCATCTCCCCATTAGCTCCTTCGTGCTTTGAGTGTGCTTTGAGATGTCTTTTCCAGGGAAAGATCATTAAACACAGAGAGCTCTGTGCAGGCTGAAGATCTGAGGAGGCTTAAGTGGTTCTGGCTGCAATCAGCAGCTGCTGGGATGCCTGGAATCAGACACAAAGGTAATTGAACAGTGGAGGATTGACGGAGAGTGGAGTAGAGCCACAGGGTAGGTGACCAGGAGAAATACTGGGGCTTTTTTTCTTTTTTAGTGGTTTTTTTTTTTAAATTTATTCTGTTACATATATATAATCTAACATTGCCCCTTTTAATCATATTCAGGTATATATTTCAGAATTCATTTACCTTATCTTATTATTTTTCTAAAAATACTTAGATTACACAAATGTCACATAAAAAATACAGGGAATTCCCATATGCCAAAACTGGGGCTTTGATGAGCCTTCCAATTTGCTCCCTAAAGGTAGGTACTATATCATCTGTGCCTCATTTTTCATTTCTAACAACAGCTGGCATGATGCCAGGCACAGAGCAGGCCTGTACAAAACCTGTGTCTTTGTGTAAGGAATGCCCAAGTTGGAATGGCAATGCTTAGGGTGCCTACAGGAGACTCTCAGCTCTAGAGGGCCGCCTCTGTAGCTTTTTTGGTCTGACTTTCCCCCTTGGCCAACCTGGAATTCTCTCTCAGAATGAGAAAAATCATGTGTGCTGTTTAAGTCTTGATATTTGGAATAACAAACTGCCAACAAGTCTTTTAACAACGTTGACCCTGAAAACTCTCTCAGTTCTCCTTAGAAATGCTTTAATACATCTTGATCATCCTCAGGATAAAGTCCAAATATTCTAGCTTGACAACCAAGCTCTGGGCTTTGGCAAACTCCTCCAGCTCAAGTCTCCGCGCTTTTCCAACTCACACCTGATGTTCCCTGAACCTGCCACATTTCTCCTAGCTTCTGGACATTACACACTCTGCACTTTCCTTGCCAGGAATGCTCCCCCTCCTCCCAGGTTAGCTCCATGTCTCACTAATTCCTTCAGGATTCAGCTCAGATGCATGCCCCCTTCTAGCCTATCACAACCTCCTCATGGACACCTGCAGCATAGCACTAATTCTGTGCTATAATTCATGTTTTCCTTTTTTTTTTTTTTTCCATTCTAGATAGGAGGTTCTTGAAGGTTGAACTACCATCTTATATATCACTATACCCTCCATTGTATACACTTGCCTTATATATTCTATACATTCACTAAGTATTTGCTGAATGAATAAATCAATGAATATATGGGCTGATGGTCTACAGATGAATGCCAAGGACCTCATTCTCCTCATTTCTTCATTGATAGACTCCATTGAACTTCTGTGATAGAAACCATGTTCCAGATCTCTGAAATCCACAGCCATTATCAGAGCTTTTGTAGGGAAATACATCAGCATCAACTTGAAAGCATAATGCTGGGACAACTCAGAAAGTTTACCCAGAAGCCTCATGAGAAAATGGAGATTGTTTCGCCATGGCTTCCTTTTTGACCCTGGATTCAGGCTGTGATATTGATGATACAGAGAAATAACTCAAAATAAATTCAAGCAGCTGATCTTGTATCACCTGTCCGTGCTTGACATAAATTATATGTAAGTGAAAAACCTTACACATTGCCACTCTTCTCTTTGTAGGGGAAGTGGAGAATGGGGAAAATTGTATCATAGTCCACATAAAAGTCATTGATCCTACAGTTTGAAGTCAAGGTCAAGCTTTGGATGCCCACATTTCAGAGCTGGTTATGGAAGAGATGTGAAAGGATGAGTATGTGGATGGATGGATGGATGACTGGATGGATGGATAGGAGAGAGGAGCATTAAGCTACAGGAATTGATTAAACTTGGTATTTTGTTATATACTGGGGGGCAGAGGAGGCAGAAAAAAATCAAATCTAAAGTAGTGTCCAGCCCAGGACACTTGAAGAAAAGAATGGTGAGGAAAACTAGGGGAGAGAGAAGAGTAAAACTACTTAGACAGCACTTCCATGCATAGGCACAGACAAGAGGGATTTATTCTGACTGTGGAGATAAGAGAAGTTTACACCAGAGAAGATGACCACACTGCTCCCATTCCCTCCAGAAGACCTTCACGTTTTCTTTTCACAACATCCTGTGCTCAAAGGGAGAAAATACTGAGGTGGTAGACTTGGTGCACCTGGGGTGTGGGTGTGCAACCTGAAAAATCTCCGGTGCTCAGGAAGAGCAGAGGCTCTGGAGTTTTGCTTTTTAAAGCGTTCTGGTTCCCGGACCATGTCCATCTAGGGTTGCAGGTATGCGTGGGAAAAGTGGATAAAATCAACCAGGTACATCCTTTCACATCCAATTATTAATAGCTATTTTTATGGATATGGCAAGCACTATGAATAAAGCACTCTAAGGGAACAGGGAAGGGAAGCACTAATTTTACTGTGGAGATGAGCTAGAGCAGGACGTGGGGGGCGAATCTCCCCTCTCTCCTGGTTCCTCTCCCTTAACCACCTACAACATTTGAGAGAACTCCAACTCTGGCTCAGCGTGGTGTGAATAGCACTATGAGTGTGAAAATTATCAAGGCATATCGCAGCTGTATTCGTCAGGATTCACACTCAGACCCACAGGAATAAAGTTACTGCTGCCAGCTCCCTAAGAGAGTGACTTATGGGCACTTTTGTATTAAGCAAAAATCAGGGCCTGAAATGGAGCCAAGAGGAAAATTATCGTAGTCACAGGAGCCATTTGCCGAGTAAAGTGGCCCAGGACACAGAGGCGCAGGTGGGGCCCTGGCCAGGTGGGGAGGACCCTGGCCCGAGGTCCCGGGGGTGGCCCCTCTCTCCCAGGCAGCTGACCAGCCCTTCTGAGTCACTCCAGGATGGAGACGCTTGGGGCCACCCCACGGGCCCAGCAAAGCAGATCCAAGGGAGGGGCGAGATCATGTGTCCTCCTTCGGCCCTAGTTTTCTGGGAAAATGGAGATGAAAAGAGAACAAGAACACGCCCTTTTTTACAGAAACCCAGAGTGTTCGTTTTTGTTCTTGGTCTGACGTAAAGGGTTTTGGGGCAAAAGGGTCTGTCGTCCAGGACGGTGATGGGAATTTGTATGAACTTCAGCTCAAGACGCAGGGGAAGGTTTGGAGTCAGGAGCCAGATTTCCCACGAGAGGGCAGGGGGCTGGAGGAGAGCTTCCCTGCAGAGCAAAAGACTAAAAGGGGCCTAAGAGGCGGCCAGGGCAGCGGTAACCAGCTCCCAAGCTGGGCGAGGGGCCCCGGCTGAGGCGCTGGGAGGAGCTGTGCTGCGGGAGGGAGCTCTGCGGTGGAGTCATGCCCTACCCGGACGGCGTGGGGGTGCTTGACTTAGCCGCTGGGCCCCCATTCTTCACCTGTGAAACGTAGCCCCCTGCGAGGCCTGACTACAGCATGGGGTCCACTCAGGCAGCGAGTCAGCACCGAGGAGGCGGCCCCAGAGGCCTTCCGCCAGAGCTGAGTTTTAGGAAAGCAGCAGCGGCAGCTTTGAGCTCTGGAGAAGGGGTGCAGGTTGCAATTGTCTACATTTCTCCTGAAACCCCTTCACCAAGCCTGGCCAGAGCCGCTGTGAGCAGATTCACCTCTCACCTCTCGGGAGCCTCTGAGACAGAGTTTTCAAGGGTAAAAGGCAGCCCTTCTGTCTCAAGTTTGTGTTTTTTTTCCAACAGATCAGACAAGCTCATTGCCTGGGGTCTTTAAACAAACTGCTGTCAGCTCTTAGGCATTTTCCACACTGTCATTTTCTAAAATCTTGTCTCTTATAGGTAACCTCGGAGCTTCTAAGAGTCGGCTCAGGACTCTCACTGTGACAAGCCCCTCTGTGGCCTGTCTGGACTCATAATGAGGAATAATCGGAGGCATTGGCTGGACTAGCAGGGCCCGAGAGCTGAGAAAGACCGTTAGAGAGCAAGGCCTTGCAGATGAGGAGGAAAGCGGAGTGGAGGCTTGAGCTAGCAGTCCTGCTATCCAAGGCCCCCTCCACCTGCCCTGACCGGTCTTTATGTTGGCATCTTGGTTGAACACCTGAGGTGTTCCAGGCACCGAGCTGGGGTCTGGAATAAGCGTTTGTCTGTCTCCAGGGTTTAGGCTTGTAGTGAAGAGGCAGCCACCACGACACCTGTCAGCACAACGAGGTCCTTTTCAGTGACTTCAGGGCAAGACCACCTAGCCGGATGCCCACCCCAGAGGTTCCGTTGGCCTCTTTGCTACCTTCCTGGGTGAGGGCAGTGCCATCCCCCTGATGTACTCTGTGGGAAGGGGCATTGCGTGGGAGATAGGGATGCCTAGATGTTGAGACCAGCCTTAGAGCTGTGGGGGCTGGGAGCAATGATGGGCCTTGGAACCTGGACAAGAGATGGGAAGATCCTCCCCCAATAGTGGCCTTGGGAGTGCACCACAGTCTGGAGTCCACTCAGATCCCAGGCTCCCTGCTACACCCCCTCCTTGTGGATGTGAGTGTAAGAGGGGGTGTTTTTTCATGTCCTTCAGGGAAGTTTATTTGTACAGGAAAGATTACTCACAGTTTACTTTGGTTTTAAGACTTAATATTCAGTTTAAGTTTACAGAGTAAAAACAAGTTGAGTTCTTTCTCAAGCTTTTAAGTTCTGCATATATTTCTTAGGATTCTGTCTGTAATGATCTGGCAAAAATTGACAATCACTTATAAGGTGACCATGATTAATATCTAGTCCCATTTACAAACTTAAGTTTTATCAACTGTCTTTATAATTTTGATACATTCTAGTTCCAGTGCTTTAAATGTCTGATTAACAAACAAAATTTCCCAAGTACTCAAGTCTTATAAATCTAATATATTACATTAATCTCATAAACATGGGGATTGTTAAGGTATAGTAAATGTTCAAAGATTGTATATAATCTAGCAAAAATTCAAGCTAAAGCAACAAGCCTAAATCAATTACTAAATTACTCATTTTAATTGTAATCCAAAGTTTAACTGCTATTCCAATAGACAAAACTCTTTTAAATATAAAATCTCTATATGGAGCATATGGTTTTATATATCTCTATATGGTTTTATAACAATAGTTGATTAGTAAAAACTATAGGTAATTATTCCACTTTTGGCAAAATGTCTTTGGAAAATTACTTAAGTGCATACATTTTACTGTTAACACCCACTGTTAACTGGGGTGGAAGGATTTGGGCTGATTTTATTTTCTTGCTCAAACCTTTCTTCATTCTCTAATGAATATATAACACTTTTTAATCCAGATAAAGTCATAATTTATAAAAACATTTTTAAGTGCCCATTCTGGGATGGGGCCCATGCTGGGCTCTGTGGGGTGGTCTTAGGGTGCCGACACCCCCACGTGGCCTCCTTCATGGGCCACCTGAAGCCAACCCAGGCCTCATGGGCAAGGATTTTATGAATCTGTTTGTGCAAAGAGACTTCTTATATCAGGCTCTGAGGTTTATCATTATTATTATAATTATTATTTAATAAAGAAAGAACATTTAGTCTCTTTGGGCCATCATGCAAATTCAAGTTTAATTGAACAAAAGCATAGCTTGGAAGTTGTTCTCTCTAGGCCTGGTGGGCAAGTTCACTGTGACTTAGTAAGTGCCTGACAGTCTGACTGGCTGAAGGGCTGAATGAATAAATGAATGAATGAATTAGCAACTAGCCTTGAATGTCTCAATAAATGAGCAAAGGAATGAGTATGGATAATTAATTACTTAATAGTTGACTGATTAGAGCAAGGGCAGATTAGATAAATGGATGAATAAGTCAAAAAATCAAATCACTGAAATAAATGTGTGTAAATGATTTAATTGGAATAAATGGTGAGACTGAAAGGAGGAAAGACTAAATGACAATATCTGACTGGCTAAACAGCTGACTGAAAGACTGAGGAAATTAGTAAGTAAATGAAAGAATGAATAAATGAAGGGGAGAACTTATGAAAGGATTGGCTGACTTAATGAATGTATATGAATTAGTTGACTGAACGATGATTGTCTAAAACAACAAGACTAAATGCCTACATTAAATAACTGAGTGTCTGACTGACTTACTGAATGAGTTCACAACGGAATGGCTGAATCTGAAGGGAAGAAGGACTCATGGGAACTCTTTTCCCATTTCTCCATCCTAGTACTCTAACTTCAGCCCCGTCCTAGGCAGCCCTGTCTCTCTGCTTTCACAAATACCTTAGCACCATTGCTGCAATTATCCAAGACCTCCTTGCTGCCTTCCCAAGTGCTATCTTTTCATTTAGGTTTGTGGATGGAACCCTATCCCTAGATTTTGGCCTCTTCTTGCCCCTTTGAATTTTTCAACCAATCTTGACTTTGCGGGCTTGAGTCCCGAGGTATCTAAGAACACTGAGTCAGACTTGCATCTTGGGTTATTCTGTTCCTGAGAGAAGCAAACCTTGGCCAGGGTCCTTCCCAGCCCCTCAGGAGGCAGTTCAGACCCCAGGTCTTAATGGCTCTACCTGTTGTGTGAGGGGCTCAACTGTACCAGGACCCCAGCTGGGAAGCCAGAGCTCCTTTATCTCAGTGCATCTGGTGTGCATCTATTCTCAGTCATGGAGTGGAAAGTGGGGTGCAGTCTGTTAGATGGTGCATACTTGCACAGCTTCCTGGTACATTTTCTATCGAGCAGTTCCATGTTTGCTCATCCCCCTTTTGTTTCCCCCAACTGCTCCATCACCAAAGGACCTTTGGGTAGGGCAGCAGAGGCTTCCAATGATCCTGGTTTGCCCATCAGTTAAGAGTGTGGGCAGTGGGGAAAAAAAGACTGGAAGGAAAGAGATAAAAATATTATTAGGAGTTATCTCTGGATGATGATACCAAAGACTTGAGCTCAAATTGACACTGTGCCATCTGTTAACTTGTGCCTTTGTCTAAGTGGCTTAATCTCTCTGAGCCCCCTTTCTTCATCTTCAGATTAAAGGGAGATGAAATGATGCAGTAAGACAATAGAGTGAGGTCATGTAGCTCAGTGGGTAAGGTTGAGGCCTGCAGGTCAGACAGACTGACTGTGTTCAAATTCTAGCTCCAAAATTTATAAGCCAAATTACTTTAGGGAACTTATTTAAACTCTCTGAGTTTCAGTTCCTTTATCTACAAAATATGGAGCATTAATGCTCCTATATTAGGAACTTTGTAAATAAAGAAGTTCATATATGTAAGTGCTTAGTCCAACTGGTGATATTCCACAAGCAATACGTTGGCAGAGGGCTCTGGGCTTCTAGGTTCTTGGATTATGTCACATAAAAGAATTTAAGGACACACCGTAGAGTAGGCAAGAGAGTAAAGAGTTTATTAAGAAACAAGAAAATGAGAAACTTACACGGTGGGAGACATGGACCGCTGGGGAGCTGCAGCGTGAGATGCGTACGTGGGGGCCTCGGGTTAGGCCTTTTGAAACCTTTACTCCTCCCCCTTCACAGTGTTGGGGAGGCCCCCGAGATGTTTGCAGTTCTGATTGGTTGTCCCACCTGTCGGTTCTCAGGGGGCCAACGCCGAGGTTTCCCCTTGACGCCAAATGGGATTCTCGTGGCCGGGGCCTCACGGGACCTTTCTGGCTTTGTTCTTGGCGGTGGTCTTTCCCTCGGGGGGTTTCCACGGGGGGTTTCAAGGCCACACGTCTCAGTGGCCATGTTTTCTGCCAGGTCTCAGCTGTGATTTGTTTTCCCTCTCCCTAAACTAACCTGCCTCACCTCCATAACATCGCCTATCATGCTTCATCTTCCTTCTCCTTATCATCTACATCATCATCATCATCTCATCATCATTATTAGCATTGAAATAGTGTTAGGGGCGCACAAATGTTGCCTCCACTCTCTGACTTATCTGAAATAGGCTGATTTCTTGAAAAAGTCTTTGTTGAACAAAACTCCTCCCAGTAACCTCTCCTGGCTTAGCACCTGGGGATGCAGCCTCCCGCCCCTCCTCTCCTGTCAGCCTGAAATCCCCTCCATGGACTAAAAGAAGCTGAGTGCGTGATCAAAGGAATTGTTAATTCAGAGCTGAATGAACCCCTCTTGTTCGATTCATCAGTTTCAAATTACATAGTGGATCTGTTGTCTATTTACATTTGTTACAAGAACATTTCAGAAGGATATTTATTCCTAAAGCAAATCTCAGAGGTTACCTCCAAATTTTAGAGTGAAGATCTGACAAAATCCATGGCAAAGAGGCTGAAAATAGATGCAGTGTTTATTTACTGGCTGCCTCTTTGGATTTTTTACTAGCTGTTAGTCTGGAATTAGAGCGTCGCATGTGAGTGCCAGGCTGAAATGAAGGTGGGGTGGACGTGGCCATGGACATAGGGAGTGGCAACCACGTGGGAAATTGCCCTGCTTGTTCAAACTTAATAAACAAGGAGACATTCTAATTAGATGTCAACTTTTCCCACAGGATTTGTGGGCCCTGGTGTTTGTAGAGCAGGCTTAACTTCTGAAAGTGTCTTCACATGTGTGAATATTCTCACTCCACTCCTGGAAGTAAGACAGGTAGAATTAGACCAAATTTATTCCTCTCTCTTCTACGGTGCCCCCCTACTCCCCTCCCTTACAATTTCCACTATCCACTGGGCTGTAATTCCACAAGGACAGAGACTATTTTATTCACCCTATATAGTATCTGACACTTAATTGGTGTTTGATAAATATCTGTTGATGAAATGAATTAATAAATGAGTGAATAGCAAATTCATTTCATCCTTCAAGGTTCAGTTCAAATGCTACATGACCATTTCATCTTTCCTTGACCTTGCCTGCAACATGGCACAAGAGAAAGAGCAGGAGGCTTGGAGTCAGGCTGATTGAGTTTCATAGTTGAGTTCTGTTACTAATTAGTTACATGTTTGTCTGTTTCTTCTTAATTATTATCACTATAATCATCATTGCCATCATCACAATAATTCCCTAAAGTGTCCACTATGTGCACTTATGCACATGGCATGCAGCATGTTTTTAATGTTGCATTGTTATGTAAGTTTTAGTACCTTCAATGCACAGATGAGGAAACTGAGTTACATGGAGGACAGGCAACAGTATAGCTACCACTTTCTAGAACTTACTATTTGTCAGGCACTGTTCTAAGAATTTTTAAAGTCACACAATCATAGGATAACCAACTTGGCCCAATTTGCCTAGGACTGCTCTGGTTTTAGCACTGAAAGTCCCACATCCTGGGCAAAACCCTCAGTCCTGGGAAAACCAGGGCAGTTTGTTCAATCCGCATAACAAAATATGACATGGGTATTATTACTCCACTTACAAATGAGAGAATTGAGGCACAAAGAAACTTGCCCAAGTCCATACAGCTAGTAAATGGCAGAACCGAGCTTCTGCCCAGGAAACACAGTCCCAGAGTTTCCCAACACACTATGCCTTCTCTCAGAGAGAAATGGGGAAATAATTTTTCCCTCACAGGAGGACTGGAGTATTAGATAAGAAAATGTATGTACACTGTGCAGCATGTAGTAAAAGTACAGTGTATTGCTTTCTTTTTTACCTCTTACTATTCAAAAATATTGCCTCATCTTCCTCTTTCTTTTTTTGTATCCAAGATCCTCAATGAACCACACAGTTGGTCTCTATCTCCCAAACCCCCCATGCATGCCAGCATGTCCCAGTTTTGTTCTGCTTCCGTCAGTTGTCTAAGAAATAACTCTAGTCAAAGGTCACTAAATGACCTTCAGATTGTCCTATCCACTAGTTTCTTCACAGTCCACAATCTACTTCTCTAGAATATGAGGCTTTCCATTTACGTTTGTTGAATTAAAGCAAACTGAAATGAATTGAACTGGAAAAAAATTCTAGGTATTTGACGCATCTGACCTCTCCCTTTTCTTGAAATTCTTTTCTATTTTGGTTCCCATGACGTCTTAGTTCTCCCACATTTCTGAAAGCTCCTTGTCAGACTTCTTGCTCTTCATCTTATTTCTTCTTAAACGTTGCTGTGCTTCAGAGTCCTTCCTCCAGCCTTCTCTGTTCTTGCTATGCAGTCTGAGTCATCCCACTTATTCCCCAGACTTAACCGCCACATTAACACCGGCAAAATTCTCACTCAGACAAATATATCCAAATGCATTAGTAAGGTTAGCATAGGTTTTTCTGCGGTAACAAACCCCCACATCTCAGGGGCTTTTCTATATGAAATGTTTATTTCTTGTGCATGATACATATCCAAACAAGTGAGTGAGGGCGCTCCACAGAGTCTCTCAGAATCGCAGATGGTAGCTACTCCGCCGTTACCTGCCTCTACCTCTGAACACTGGGCCTTTCTAATTCTTGTGGCAGGAAGAGATTGAGCTGGAGGATTGTGCAATGATGCTTAAACACTTTGGCCTGGCAGTGCCGTAGATCTCTTCTGGTTACATGATCCTGCTGAACTTCAAGGACACTGAACTTGAGTAAGCTCATGGACATTTAGTGAGCAGACAAGGTCTTTGCCATACACTGACATTAGACAAAGTTTATCAAGACACCTCAAATTCAGTAGATTCTTCACAAAAGACAATAACTCCTTCCACCAAACTGTTTCCTTTATTTTCCTCATCTTAGAAAACAAGGCCAATGTGATACTTAATATCCTTTCCCACACAACAGGCTACTTGTGAAATTTACTGATTTCACCTTCTTCACTTCTCGCGTCCTTGGCCTCTGTGAATTGAAGCCTGCTTGCCCGTCCTCAGTGCTACTGCTCTAGCTCAGCTTCTCATGAGCCCCTTTAAGCATTTTTGTTTTAGCCTCCCAAGTGCCCCCTGTTACTTCTGAGTATCTCCTGCTGCTCATACTTCTCTAACTCAGCCTTCCCAAGGCTGCCAGAGTGGGGTTTTTGTTTGGTGTTTGTTTTTCCTGGTGTGCAGAGCTGATCACATCATGCGACTTCTTAAATATCTTTAATATCTACAGTTTTCTCAAACTCAGCTCATCTAAAACCTAACTTCTCGTCTTCTCCCTTCAGCCTGCTCCTCCTGAAGGATTTTCCATTCTTAGGTAGGTGAACTCCATCCTTCCAGTTGCTCAGCCAAAACCCTTGAGGTCATTCTTGCTTCTCTTTCTCTCTCATTCCACATCCCATTCAGCAACACATCTGATTGGCTCTACCTTCAAAATATTTCCAATTAATTCTTACCACCTCGTCGGCTCCCACTCTGGCATAAGCTATCAACATAATCCACCTGGATTACTGCAGGCACCTTCTCATTGGTCCCCGTTTCTACTTTTGTCCCTTTCTCTCCATTTCCTGCAGAGCAGCAAGACAAACCATTTCACAGTGTAGGTCAGTCTTATTCCTCCCCGCAATGGCTCCCCACCTTACTCAGAGCAGACACCGAGGCTTCATAATCTCCTTGCCACAGCCCCCCCACCACAACCCAGCTACCTGAAAGTCCTCTCTTGGACTGAGCTCATTCTCCATGACCCGCCCCCAGGCTCACTGGTCTTCTCTGCCTCTGGGCCTCTGCTGTTCTCTCAGCCCTGAGCCCTCCACCTGCAGAGCCTCAGGGCTGGCTCCCTTCCTTCAGGTCTTTGGTCAAAGGTCAACTCCGTAAGCTGTCCCCGACCAGCCAGCTGAAGTTGCTAACTCTCCCCATGGCACTCCTTGCTCTATTTTTTTATCCATGGTTCCTATCACCATCTAACAAAGTATATATTGCTCTTATATCTCTCTCTTATTATCTGGCTCTCTCCACTAGAAGATGAATGATTTAGGGACAGGGAGTTTTGTCTATTTTGTTCATTGATATATCCTTAGTGCTCATAAGAGTCCCTGGGACGTAGTAGGTGTTCAGTAAATATTTATAAATTGTCCTTAAGATAAAGACCAAACATGAGTCCAGCCACCACCTAATTCTACAATCTCTTTGCTTCTTAGCCTACCTTCTTTGCTTTAATCCGACATTTCCTGGCTTACATTCTGGATTTGAAAATCTTAGGATATATGCTTTTTTAAAAAAGTTTGTGAAATACTTCATACTCTTGTCCCACCCACTGCCCCACTAAATTGGCCATGATTCATAGTATATAAAGGCATATTAAAAATCCAAGAAGTACTGCAGCAAAACAGGAATTTAATTTGTTTTTAAGTTTACTTGATCAAGGATGATTTATATTAACATCTGTGCAATCTTAGCCCCAGTTTGTGGATTTTCTGCTTGTCCAGAAATATTGGATCTCTACAGTTCCCAGAATGCAAGGGACTTTCTTTCATTTCATTATGTTGTTTTCTCCTTCTTGAATCACCAAATCCCTCCCCTCCCCTCAACACCCATATACACACTTGCCAGGGCAAATACCTACTTCTCCTTCCTGCCTTTGCCCAAGCAGGCACTTCCTCTATGAAGCCTGCTCTGAACCCCCACCTTCCTGAGCTACTTTTTCCTTTTGCTTCCCTACCATGTCTTGTCTGTCTTCTCTATTAGTTAGCTTCCCAAAGGCAGGGGCTAAACCCTTTCATCCGTATAAGCACAGCATGCAGCCTCTACCGCAGGCATGGAAGGCTGGCCTTCACCAGTGGAAGTGAACTTCTAGGCCTCCCAAAGGTTGGCTTCAGGCAGCTTCTGCAGGGTTCTCTAGGAACTCTCCACCTGGGGAGACTACCTCTCAGAACGCAGCCACCATGTGTGAGTAGCCCAAAGCACACAGAGAGGCCACTTGCAGACATTCCTGTCCAGAGTCCCAGTCAAGCTCCCAGCTGCTAACGGTCAGGATCAGTTGCCCATCATGGGAGCAGCCCATCCTGGACATCCAACCCAGCTGGGTCTTCAGATATCTGGAGCCTCATGAGAGACCCCAGGAACCATCCAAGCCCAGTCAACCCACAGAATCAAGAGTGATAATAAATTGTTACTTTAAACCGCTAACTTTGGGGGTAATTTGGTATGAAGCAATAACTGGAATGGTTCCTTTGTCCCCAAATGTTATGTAAATTATAAACAAACCTGGTTTAAAGTTAAAAGTCTAAACTGTTCCTAAGAAGAAACTTGGAATGTGAAGCATATTCCTTTCCATTCAAAAGTTCCTCTAAGCCCTTAGGCTTCTCTGCCTCTGAGTAGAAATCCCCTTGTTCCAATTACAATGGAGTGATGATGTACCTCTTGCTAGAGCCCAAACAAAAAGACCGGCTCCCTGCCTGTACCATCTCATTCTATTAGGAGGGAAGGAGGTCTTTTTAGAAACTTCATTCAGTAACTACATCCACTAGTGTGCAGCATTGAGATGTGCTCAAGAGCCTGTGCCTGGTGTGGAAAAATTGGTGGGATGCATTATCCTTTGGCTGCAGCCCACAAAACACAGTCATTTGCTTTCAATAAGCTCATTCTAAGTCTCCTGTATGGCGTGGTCTCCCTTGGTCATCTCCCGAAATACTCCAAATACTTCCCACACTGTAGTAATTTGTTTGCCTGCCTTCCTCTCCTAGTAAGTGCGTGAGCTCCCAGGGACTGGGCATGTATTGCATTTTCCTGTACTCTGCTCACGGGTTCACAGAGCTCTTTCATCCCACGATGGCACTTACTTTTCATGGCGACTCGGTTTTCAGCGATTTTGCAGTTTAATCCCCAGAAGTTAGCCTTATCTTTCTACATTACAAGTAATGTATGCTACCACTGCCCAGTACTGCTGACAGCAAATCCGAGACTCAGTGGGGAAAGGGCTGGCCACAGGATTTGGGATCTGAAGGATCAGTGCTGGGGTTTCAGAGATGCATGATTCTCAGCAGCGGGCTTGACTCTGCTGAACTTCAATTGCCTCATCTGAAAATGGGCAAAATAGGCATCCCTGCCTCCCTATGTCCTTGGGACTATCAAATGAGATAACTCAGATGATCTCTAAATTATTTTTCCATTGAGGTTCAAGGACAAGGGCTCCTCCTTAATGAAAACTGGGCAGTAGAATTGGAAGTCAAAAGAACCTCAAACTGTGGACATCACCATCCCAGTCCCCTCAGGATTGGGGGAAGAACTATGGACTAGAGTGGACTTGATGGTATTCTCTTGTTCACATATGGTGATTCTAGCAATGCAAGAAATTGTAGCAGTGAGGTGGAGCCAGTGGCCACTTGACATTTTTTGGGTAGGGAGGGGATGAGCATTTGAAATACAGGGGCTTCTTTGGGAGTTGGAGGTTATCCTGAGTACCGTTGTGGCAACGGATGTAGGCCATTTTAAATCAGCACACACCACTCAGAACTGAGTGGGAGAGAGTGTGGTCTACAGTGTGAACTGTGGTCTATGGTTGGTGGCAAGGCTCCAGGATGTGTAAGTTCATTGAGGGTGGTGGGCCACACTTGTGGGAGATGTTTGTGTGGGATGTGGTGGGAAGTGTGGGAGGTGGGCAACATGGGAATCCCAGTGGGTTCCGTGTAATATTTTGGGTAATCTAAGCACCTCTTAAAATATATGTGTGTATATATATAAATAACATTTTTGTAAGCAAATACACATATATGCATATATATTTATATATCATTTTGCAAATGTTTGTATGTATTGTGAGAATTTTGATTTTTACCCATAATAAAAAATAAAAAATAAAAATTAAAAAAAAAAAAAAAAAAGAACCTCAAACTCACTCTGGTGCTCTTTTGCCTGTGTCTTGTCTTACCCGCTAAATTTAGAGCACCTGGAGAGCAGGGACACATTTAAATTGTTTGTCTTCATCTCCTATCCCATCAAAGTGCCCAAGTCAAAGCTAAGCATTTAACAAACCCAAAAGAGATTGCAACCCTTCAGGGAAAATGGGATAAGACCCTGGACAATTGGATACACCTTGGGAATAAAGGAGTAACCTCAATACAAATGGTCATTTTTCTAGGATTCAATACAATTTATGATTTGTCCAATGTATCCACCAAGCACAGCCACCGTCAGTTGAAGAAATCAATCATTAGGTTCAAAATACAAGAGTCAACAGATGCACAAAATATAAATAATCAAACATTAAATAATGATTATTGATAAAACCATTAGAAATATATGACTCATATTTAACAACAAAATTAACTCCCTGTCGCTTTTCCCCACTAGTCCTGGTTCTGCCCTTTGGAGACACTCGGGTCACATTTTCATCTTCTCAGATACCAGCATGCTGGACATTTGAAGTCAGTGGCTGCACCTTGCCACGTCTTCTCTTCTCCAGCCCAAACACTCCAGTTCCTCCATGTGTTCCTCATGTAGTTGTTTTCAGGATGGCTGCCACTCTGGCCTCTTCTCTGAGGATAACTATATTTGTTTCTGTCCATCTTAAATCGCTTCTTCATTAGGAGCTTGTATCCAAGAAAAAAAAAGTTATTCTCCTGCATGGATTAACCGAAGGAGAGCACTTGGAAGCTGTGACTTGCAGAGTGCCAAAGGGAAGACATATCTGAGCCTGGTGAGGTTCTCTGGCTGTTTGTACATCCCAGAAGAGACACCATCTCTCATCTCTGGTTAGACCCAAAGGTTCATGCAAGAAGGTATACTTAGAGCCAGGGATACAGGGCAACCCTAAGCTTACACAGGGACTACATGAGCTTTGCAGAAGCAAAGATCTAGAGCTGAGCTTGGATTGCAGCATTCAGTGTAAAATCAGAGGGAAAGAGGATGGGAGGGAAGGAAGAAAGGAGTGAGGGAGGAAGAGAGGAAGGAAAGAAATTGTACTTTTTCTCAAGGAACTTCTGCATTTTAAAGATTCACAAGATGATTCAGAAGCACAAAGACCTCGAATCATCCTGTTATTCACTGTACAGCATTTACTGAGGGTCTATATGGTGCCAAGCCCTGAGGAGTAGCCCTGTGCTGCTGTGATACCGGTCAAAGGTCATAGTAACACACCATGGTGTAGTACCGAAAATAGTCAGGAGATAATGTGATCAAGGAAACGGCCCCACACTCAAGTGGGCAAGGAGCAATTTTGTGGTTCCCACCTGTGCCAGTGTTGCCTTGGAGACGATTTAATGGTCGCACCCAGGAAAGGAGCCTCTTCCACCCCATCCCAATCCCAGCTACCTGCAGTCTCCTGGGTGTTGATGAAAAAACAGGGAAGACATTCTAGAGTTCATGATACTTACAGCCCGCTCAGGAGTAGGTATTGCCTGTGGGGTGACCACAGTCCTGTCTACCCAGGCTAGATCTGATTTCACCTGTTATCCCAGTGTGATTCCTAATAGTACATCCTTCCACTTTTAAAATTTCCCAGTCTGGATGATAAATTATATGGTCACCCTGGTGATAAAATATCTCAATCGCAGCTCTCTTCCAAGGAGAAGACTTTCTTCGAACTTTATGTAGCCTAAACCACACTTTCTAGTCGTCATCTTCCCTAATCCCCTGGTTAGGGTTCTGGGCCCTTTCACTGTCACTGCTGCTGACATTGCAGCATTATCAGTGGAGGATGTTGCAGTGACTGGAAGACGGGCACATTTGGTGTTTATTTTTCAGGATTTGCATCCAAGGTGCTTTTTTCTTTTTCTCCTCTGGACATTTATCACCTGTTGGACTTTGTGTGCCATCCTTTGTGACACCAATGATATTGCTTGGATTCATCCTTGATTGCCTGAGTCCTTACCCAGATGAGGGGGGCACAACCATTAAATAATAGAAGGGAAATGAGAATACTAACTCCAGCTATATCATGTGCCCTAATCACAAAAGGAGATAGCAAAACATCCTGCGACAAAATGAAATGTAGGCTGTCATTGGACAGGACAAACCAGAGATGAAAAATCCAAACCAAACTGAAAAAAACAAAAAACAAAAAAAACCCTCAAGCTGTCTCAGAAAAAGTCATCATCTGAAAAGGGGACATAGGGGAAGGCAAGGTAAGTTGGTAAAGCAGTTTTGAGACATCCAATTCCCTCGTTAAAGAAAGGCAGGATATTATGGAGGTCTTGACCATTATAAAGGTGCTCTCCAAGGGGACAGAGAAGAGAAGGAATTGCAGCAGCTAAGACAATTGTTTCCTTCCCATGCATACTCACTTTAAAGAATCCACTTCCCACAGTCTTGGTTGCCCTGTTTGCACTTGGAGCCTCCCTATATTGGCCACAACTAGATCAAAGATAGACAAATGACCCTGGAGAAATCAAGCTGCGAGCTGGGCTGAGCTCGCTCTCTCCCTCTCGCTCCCTCTTTGTCTCTGTCTCTTTCTCAATAATGTGAACTATGTGGTCATCACTGGAGCTAGAAAGTGTTGGCTGCCTGCTCTGTGGGATTATGTGGAGTCAGGGTGACTGTTTCTGCTCTCTGCCTACTCAAGCCAGGAAAGCCAGAGAGACAAGACACCACAACAACCAGAGAGAGAGAAAAGTCCACGTGTTTAGTTCCTGTCCCGAGGAGGTTGAACACGTCCATGAATTTTATTTCTTTTTTTGGGGGGAGGGTGCAGATTTCCTTATTTATGTGTTTGTTTCTTACAACCAAGAAATCTCTAACAAAGAGAGGAAGGCAAAACAAAGCAAGTCTGGAATGTCAAATACCTACAGCTCTTTGCCCTGTGAATTACCCTACCCCTATTTTATGGGTGTTTTCCCTATTTAACCTCCCCCCCAAGAGACTCTAGGAAACAATCAACTCCTCCCCACTAAGGGGAAGGGGGAATATTGATATTGAAAGTGAACCTGGCTCCCGCAGAATCATTCTTGCTGATTCTGGAATGAAGGACAGCTTTTGAGGTCTGACCTCATTCAGTAAAGCATTCCACTCCGTGCAGTGGTGGTGAAGCGGGGTTGGGGGTAGATAGGGGGATGGGGGTGAGCGTGGTGATGAGTGAAGGGCAGTGTAGGAGCAAAGGCTGTGAACTTGGTACGGCCAATTTTAAGATCCACTGTGCCAGAAGCAGACACCCTGAATGAAGGACATGAAAAAGAGGAGTTCGATCCAACCAATCCTTTTTAAAATTTCTGTTTGCTTGTTTGTATGTTGGCTCAGAATCATCAGGGGTTCCTTAGTGAGAAAGGGAGAGAACAGAGCTCACTATGTGTCCCATACCTGGAGAGGCAAAATAAACCACGTGTATTTCCATTCCAGAGTGTCTCCATACAGTGTTTATCTTCATCAATTCCTGAGCTAATAATACCCCTCCAAGGTGTGACTAGGTCCAGGTATTGCTCTGGCTAGATAGCTGGGTACAACCACTGCAATCATTATTTTAGGGCCCAGAGAGGGGAATCTGAGCTCCTCATAGCACACAACCTTGGTTTAGCTGTTTCTGTGGCTGACCAACCTAACACAGAGGTAGAAGTCAAACATGGGTCCATGTCAAATTCCCTTTCTTTTCTCAAGGCCAGAAGTGCAAATGTGTAGATAGAATTCACAACTTAATTTGCCCTGCTGGTGGGTTCAGCTCTCTTGCTTTTTGCTCTCTTATAAGAAAAACAAGGTAAGGACTGATCTGATTTCCTTTTGTTACCCTGGAGTTGGCTAGGGAATCCCACTTGGCAGGTAATTCAGCAGGTGCATCAGACTACAGGCTCTGGAGCCAGACTGCCTGAATCCCAGCTCTAGCACTTATTAGCCATTTCCTTCGAGTTGCTTAACCTCCCTGTGCCTCATCTGTGACATGGGTGCAATAGTATCTGCTTTATGTGAGTTATTGTGAGGGTTCAATGAGGTAATGGATGCATGGCTCTTGAGTAAGGCATAGCACGTCTGCCCACTCGTGGAACTCTGCCCCCTCCTTGCTTTCCACAGAACACTTCATGCACACAGGACAATGCTGTGTCTAGTAGAAACTGAGGTGGGGGTGGGGAGGGCGGGGAGGCAGTGATTGCGCAATCGAAGAGCCCAGTGCACAGTGGTGCTTTGTTCCCTTCCTTGACCCCGGGAGGAGTGCCAGCTTCATTTCATCTCCTGGCTTCCTTCTTCCACTTCTGGTAGGAGCCCAAGGTCGAAGGGACTTGTACTTGGCTAGAGAACATTTTTCTGCTTTCAGGGGGAAGCCCTGGGTTTTTTCCCCTTGTCCTGGGGGAGAAAAACAGAGAAGGACTCCCCCATCTCTAGAGTTGCCAGAAAAAAATGCAGGATGCCCAGTTAAACTTAAATTTCAGATGAACCACAAATTATTTTCAATTTAAATATATTCCAAATATTACATGGGACTTACTTATATTAAAACTATATGTGTTGTTTATCTGAGATTCAAATTTAACAATTTGTCTTGTATTTTAAATTTGGTAAATCTGACAACCCTATCCCTGAGGCCCTTCTATTTTCCTCGTATCACATTGCTTGTTTATTGCTTCTTTATTTCTCTGGCACCTCTTAACCCCATGAGGGCAGTGATTACATTATTCATCTTTGCATCCCCAGAGTGTACACAGTCCTCCGTGCTTAGTAGGTGCTAAATATGTGTTTGCTGAATAAATGATACAAGTGTACAAGTGTCATTTTCAGCTCTTTTCTCCTGCTCCACCTCAGGAGCCCGCATTTTCCACATACCAAGGCTTTATTCTGTTTCTTAAGCCACCACATGGCGACTTAAGCTGAGCACTCTCTGCCCCTCCCCTCCAGGGCCTCACGTCGTCCCAAGGTGTCAGCAAGGTCTTGAGATGGACAAAGGTCAGAGCCCTCCAATCTGTCCTGATTTGGGTCACTGTTTCCTTGAGACTTCCTCCCTTCTGCTTTGATTAAAGCTGTGTTAGCCTCGCCTCCTGCTTTTTTAGCAATTACTCTAATTAAGCTAATTTTTCTTTGTTCTCTCTTAGCAATTTGCATAAATGGCAAATTTATATATAGTGTCCCTAATTCTCTTGTAACTGCTCTGTAATTAACAGGATGCTCAGGCTAAATATAAATAAGTGCAGAAGGAAAAACAGCCTTCTGCTAAAATGCAGATAAAAGCTGGCACAGAAGGGGAGAAAAGAAAGGCAGAAAGAGGAAAACAATTCTAAGCCCTGTTCTAAACTCATTATCCCTGATTGGGTCGCAGTTGGAGGAGACTTGCTAAAGGTCAGCTACTGCAAGAGTGTCTCTCAGGGTGCCCTGCCTCCTGGAGCAATTTCGGGACTGAATTGGGGGCATTTGGGGCATTTGCTTACAATAATAATACCACACAGTGACTCAAAGGGGGGGGGGGATCAGCATGGGATGGGCAGATGGTGGTACAATGGTATGAGGTCAGTGGGTCCACCTCTAATTGTGAGCATCTGGTCACCCTGAGCTAAGGAGCAGCAAATCCCAACCCCTGGCCTCCAGGTTCTTTGCAGCCACCTCCATGCTCAGTAATCCCATCATTTCCCAGATGTGAAAATAGCCCATTGATGGAGAAATGATTAAAAGATAGCGCCAGGTCAGATTAAGAAGACTTTCTACAAACACATATGCAATATATATTTTATGGTTTATGCAATTGTCCTGTGTGAGTCAGTTTGGTGAGTTTTTAAAGTTGGTCCTTGGATCCTGGTCTTAATTCTCTCACTAGCTCTGCGATCTTAGGAAAGTTGCTTAATGTATCTTGGTTTCTTTTCTGTAGATGAGGACAAAACAGCCTTGTGAAGTTGTCAGCAAGGTTAAAGAAAACAGCCTTAAAGCACTTTTCCTCCTTGTCACATAGCAAGTCCTTAATAAAATTGAACTTTCATCTTTTCTGGGTCACATGATTCAGTCCTCATAAAATTTTCATTGGCTCCATGTGAACTGTTGAAATGGAGTTTCCTGTCACAGGCATATGACGAAGAACCTTGGGCAATCCAAGTCCAACCGGGCATCTCTGGGGAGAAAATCGTGCTCCCTCCTAATCTTGGAGTTGTGATCACAGCCATTGTAACAAAGCCATCAGTGCTTCCGTTGTGTGTACATTTCCACAAAAGTCTATGGAGGACCCATTCAGGCCCCGCCCTGCCCCAGGCACAGAGCACAAAAGCTGATGCGCCCCTGTCCTCAGGTGGAGAGACACAGGTAAGCAGACGATTCCAAAGGCCAAGTGCAATGCTGGTCTCAGGCTCCTGTGGGAGGTGGGGTCTCTCAGTCTGGACCAGTGGTCTCCAAAGAATGCTGTGTCCACACCATGTGCAGGTGGTCCATTTCAGGGTGGGAAGATCATTTTAGAGCACGTCTTTCTCCATTTGTATCAGAATCTTTTTAAATGTATGCTTTTGGCATATATTTTATATTATACAATATACATTAAATATGCATATAATTTATGAGTAAGCAATATGCATATATAGGAGTGCCTTCTCAAAAGGTTTTTATTGAGAATGAAATGAGACCACAGGAGATTGCTAATTTTGACTGTGAGGACAAGAAAGGAGGGCTAAACGGGGAAGATTTCCCTGAAGAGAAACCTGACTGTAAGCTCCACGAAGGCATGATGTTCCCCATCATGTCCCTATTGCGTAGAAGAATGTCTGATGCATAGAGGGCACTCGGGATCTGCTGAACAAATGAATGCGATGAAACCAGGAGAGAGAGAGGGGAAGGAAGGAGAGATGGCCCCTGCAAACTGCCGATGGTTACATAACGGCCACGTGGCTACGAGCTGAGTTTTTCCCTAAAGCTTCTATGGGAGTTAGCCTGGCAGAGAAGGAGCGGGGAAGGGCACTGGCTGGCCAACATTTGGGGGCCTAGCACAGTTTGCCATAAAATGGGAGGTGAGAATGAGGTGGAGGGGCAGACAGGACAGGGGATGGAGGCCTCTTGGTCGGCTGAGGGTAGCAGCGAGTGGCCGCAGGGCTCGGCCCGGGAGCAGCAGGGTGCTTTCTCAGGTGGTCACAGTGTCCTCTGGCCAGGGCTGTGATGCCAAATACCACCGACTGGTCCACTTACACAAGAGGGATTTAGCGTCTCACAATTTTGGAGGCTCGAAGTGCAAAGCCCAGGTGCCGGCAGGTTCGTGCTTTCCCTGGCTGGCAGTCCATCGCTCCGTCTCTGCCTCTGTCCCTCTTTCTCCTTCTGTCTCTCCTGCTGTGCCCAGATTTCCTCTGCTCATGCAGACTGCAGTTGTGTTAGGACTTATTCTGATGCTCTCTTAAAGATCCTATTTACAAATGAGCTCACAGCCACAGGACCAGGAGTTAGGGCTTGAACGTGGCTTTGGGGCGGGACCTGATTCAGCCATAGCAGGCATTTTCCAGCAGAAGTGGAGAATAGAGCACATTTGCACTGAAAAATGGCTTTCCAGAATCCCACAGGAACTAGTTTCATTTCCCTCAAAACATATGATGGCAGGTTGGGTGAGACCACTGGTTGCTGCCTGGAACGTGAGACTGCGGCTGTGTCTAGCCCCAGGTTCAGTGACTCTCTAGGAGGGCTCCCAGGACTCAGCACGTACTTACTCACGGGTTTGATTTATTACAGCGAAAGATAGGAAGGAAAATCTACAAAGGGAAAGGTGCATGGCGTGAAGCCCAGAGGAAACCAGGCACAACCTTCTGAGGGTCCTCTCCATGGAGTCACATAGGACGCGCTTAATTCTTCCAGCAACGAATTGTGACAATACGTTTGAGATGTTGTCTACCAGTTCATATAGGCCCCCTCTGCCTACCATGTACCAAAATTCCAGACTCCCAGAAGAAAGCAGGTATTCAGCATAAGCCATAATATTTGCACAGTGTAGGCTTAGTGAGTCACTCTTATCATTTAGGAAAAGTTACACATCAGTGTAGAGAACGGTTTACCAGCTGGCCAAGGGCCAACACTGAGGGTAGCAGTCTCAGGCCTGCTATATTAACTCTTTAATGCACAATGACCTTTGACAGTATTATAAAGATGGCATAGAAGGTAGAAGATGGAAGGTACAAATGGGTTGACTGAAGCCACTCAGACTTAGGTTAGACCCAATCTGGTTTTCAGCAAGTAACCTAAACTCTCTGAAAATAATAATAATGTTTATTTCCTTAGCAGAATGGAATTAACAATATTTCATGGTGTATTTATGAGGGTTAAATGAGATAATGTTTGCAAAGTGACTAGTAAAGCTGGTTTGTTGTGCCCATTATTCCCAGCATGGTGTTTGGCATGGGAAAGATTTTCAATGAGCCCATAATGATTGACGGAGGTCATTTTAAGCCAAGGTCAGCAGGGCATCTTTTAAACGACTAGAATCAAGGCTGGCATTGGTCAGCAGAAATGGTTCTCCATGAACGGATGTTTCCAAGGATCACTGAGCATCTCAGAGACACTCTCTTACTTTCCCTGCCAGACAGAATTCAATGATCTCTTGTTTCAACATTACGTCACTGGAGAAGCATTCAATTATTTTTTAAAAACCCAAAAAGTTTTTTGTTTTTTTTTTTTCCTTTTTGCTGAGAGAAATATTTCAATAATTTGGGGGAGATGGGAAAAGTCTTTTTTTTCTAAATAGTTTCGTGAGAAATATTTTAATGATGTCAGGAAGGACGATGCCTTTTGCACCAAATGTAGCTCATTAGAGGCCCCTCAAAGGAAGTCTTTGTTAGCCTTTCCAGTGCTTGGTGAGTGCTAGTTTAGTTTATGCTGCAGGGGAAAGAAATGAGATCTTATCTGAATTCCAGACCTATTTCAAATCTTGGCTTCCATTTGTGTGACCTTGGACAAACTAGTTAAACTTCTCTTTGAGTCTCAATTTTTTTTTTTTTTTCTGTAAATAGGAATAAAAATATTTCCTCCATAGTTTTGTTAAGAAGGTAAAATAGGATAATGTATGCAAAGCTTCTACTGAGTAAGTGGTCACTAAATCTTACTTCTCCCATTGGGGGTAAAAGTTTGATTATTTAGGATGCCAATTTTTAAGCAATAGTTTTCCCCAAAATACCAGTTAATTCCAAGAGACTCTAAAAGAAAAACCTATCTATATAGGGTTGAAAATCATAATCATTTCTATTTCATTGTTAAGAGATGAGGTACTCACACTATGTTAGGCAGTTATGGTGTGTGACAAACAGCCCCCGAATCTTAGCTGCTTATAACAACACACATTTGTCTCTGGATCACATTACTTGTTGTCAATTGTGGTTGACTGTGGCTGCTGTGATTCCTTCCTTCCTTCCTTCCTTCCTTCCTTCCTTCCTTCCTTCCTTCCTTCCTTCCTTCCTTCCTTCCTTCCTTCCTTCCTTCCTCTTTCCCTTTCTTTCTTTCTCTCCTCTCTCTCTTTCTCTCTTTCTCTTCCATCATCTCTCTCCCTTTCTCTCTATCTTTCTCTCTTTATCTTTCTCTCTTTCTCTCTCTCTTTCTTTCCTGGATGGGGACTTATTAGAGCTGTGGTTTTTTAAAAGCCTTTTTGGATTGGCCCTGGAATCTTCTTGGAGTTGTCCCAGTATCACACTTGCTGAATCATCATGTATCTGGTGAAATTCATTCAATTCAAAACACCACCACCAAACAGTGCTTGGCAGTGCCCTGGGCATTGGGATGAAGGTATGGTGGGGTGAAAACCTAGTTATGTGGACAAATGGCACCAGTGTTCATAATATGGAGAGAAACACACAAGGGTAGGAAAATGTATTTAGTCTCCTGCGGATGGGGTGGTGGGAACAAAGTTAATAAGTGATAACTGAATTGCTCCCCAGATACAATGAGTAGGAATTGAGGGATTGGAATAAACAATAATGAAGGGAAAGAGGGTGTGCAAGCTGGAACCCAAAGAGAAAGAAGACCGAGAAATTTTCAGTGTTGAGGAGGCTTTGCAGTGTAACCTGCTCTGAGGAGCTGGACTGTCAGCATCAGCTGGCTCTAGAGCTCACCTTTTGGGGAGTAGAGGAAGGCAGGGAATATCCAGCAGGAAGTAGTGTAGAAAAGGCCAAGAGGTAAAACCAGTCTGATGGAACCAAGAGTTAAGAGCCAGAGAAGAAACCTCTTAACTCTTTTCCTGCAGAGAAAGAAATAGAATAGGAAGGGCTGTAACAGTGACGGTCCTGGCAGGAAGACAGGTGTGTGAAGCAGGGATATAAAGTCCTGTTTACAGAGGAGTGGCAGGGTTTAGGAAAAACTACAAGGAGGGGTCTGTAGCAGGTGGAGGGGGGTCTGTGGTGGGTGGAGGAGGAGGCTCTCGTGGATGCCCATCCCACCTTTCCTCAGCCCCTTCTGGTCACCTGCACCTGGGATGGGACAGTTCCTACCACCTGTATCTTTCTGCTTCCCTGCCTAAGGACTTCTTCTGGCCCCATGGGAACTACGCAGCCTGCAGGCACTCAGGGCAACCAGAAGTGCAGAGCTGTTATCCCCCAAGGGAATCTGCAGAAAAATGCCACGGCTCTCCTGCCTTCCTCAGGGGGACCACTCTGAAGTTCATTCTACCCAGTCCTTTGGAAGGTCCCAGTGGGACAGGACTCCAGCTAGTGACACACCCACACATGCTCTCTTGGCCTTTCTCCCATCACTTCCTTGCCTTCCCCATTCCTCACAGAGGCTTCCTGGGATCTCCTTCCAAATGGACTTCCTGTTCCTTGTCCTAAGGTCTCTTCTGGGGGAAACTCCAAGTAAGGTGCATGGAGAGGGGCCTGGAAATGCAAACAGAAATACACAGCGCAGTGCTTGAGATATTTCAACCCAGTGCCACAAGTGCAGTGTGCAAATAGCACAAAGAATTGTGGGGACCCAGTAAAGAGATGTACGGGATAGGGCAGCTTCTTGGGGTCTATGACATCTCGGGCTAATCTGCTTTCAAAAAGAAGTTGTCTTTTTCAAGAGTGAAAATCATGTGAAGGCTGAAGGTGAGAATTCTGTTCTTCCACTTGCTCACTGTGGGAGAGATGCTGATTGGAAGCCCATTCACAATTCCTCACTCCTCCTGCTGTTTTGAAAGGTTCTGATATGAGGGAAAATATCCTCTCCAGGGAGCCCTTGCCCTTTCATGATTTTCCAAACACCCCCTCAGCAAGGTGCCCAAAAGCCTGTTGTAACCAATTGAGATTCAAAGAGAAAGTGGAGCTAAATGAGGGGTTGGAGTGAAAAAACTGTGTTTATCGTTGCTCTCTGGCATCCTTGGCAATCTTCACTGGAGGAATTTCAGCACCGTGCTTCCCACCTGCCAAGCAGCCAGGGGACTGGGGCAGCAGACACATCTGTTTAAATGGGGAAGAGACGTGAGATGGGGAGTTGGAAGCTGCTTGATACACTGCAAGGCAACTACCTTCAGGTGTTCTTTGATGCTTAATACCCAGGGTTCTAAGACCCATGAGACTTTTTGAGAGAAGGTAGCTCAGAAACTGAGGGGAGATGGGGACCATGGCCCAAAGCCCCCATTTTATAGATGAGAAACTGAGGTCAGAGAGGGAAGTGACTGGAATGAGTCACGGAAGGTATGAGCTACAGGCCAGAACCCATTAGGCATTTCCTCTCCAGAAGGTAAAGGGGTGTCAAAGCCTGGCCTAAGTCATTTGCTCCAGAGGCTTTGGGACAGTCTCCTGGATTCTGTGTCTCATGTGGCAATCCCAAAGACCAGTCTTGAAGAAGTTATGACTCTACACAATGAAATTTTGCATGCGTTTCCTGAATGCCCGGCATGACCTGGCCCTGTGCTATGTCCTAGATGATGAGATATGGGGGAAAAAAAAAAAATATATATATAAAAACAAAATAATGTGTTCTGCCCTCAAGACCTCACTTGTTGGTAGAAGACATAGACTTGGAAGCAACTGATTATTGCACATTGTGAAACACCCAGCCGGAGTCTTGTACTGAAGTGCAGGTATAGAGCAGAGGAGAAAACCGGGAGGCCCGTTGTGATCACTAGCATCCACTCTGGGGCCTGGTTTTATCCTGGAGGTATGGAAGGCCCTGGAGGGTAGGCTCCATCTTCAGTGTGAGGCCGCCTCCTTCTGGGCCTGTTTCCTACCCTCCTCTGTACCACTCTGGCTCCACAGCCTGATCCCGTCCTCAACACACTTACACCACAAAGCTGCTCTGCAAAGCTCCCACCTACGTAGAGGCCAGGCCAGGCCCCGTCCACCCTCCAGGTGGCTGTCACAACTGGACCCCTGCCCAGTCTTCCTCCTGCCCATCCCCCATCCACCCTTCCTCCAAAATATATTGAGTTACCCATCTCATTTACCTAAGTCTGTCAACAACGCTGCCCTTTAATCAGCCTCCGTACTCCCTCCACCATATCTCAGGGGTCTCCTCTTCCCCCCTTGGCTGATAGCTGATAATGTCATCAGTGATTCCTTGTGTGGAAGGCTGGCTAAGCCTTAACTGGTACTTGTCCTAGGGGGTATTTACATTTCAACATAGTGGCCTGGGAAGGTAATGGTCTAGGCCAGGTTCGCAGCCCGGGTTCTCAGCCCGGGTTCTCAGCCCTGGCCGTGTACTGGAAAGGGCTTTTTGTTACAAGGTTGAAAAAAAGCAGAAGAGAAAAAGGCCTACCCTACTGAGAGACTCTGATTTAGTAGGTCAAGGTTGGGGCTTTATCAGCTATACTTTCTTAAAGCTCTGTAAGAATTTGGATGTACACGAAAGGTGCTAACTGCCTCAGCTGCAAAGAATTCAAGCCCTGGGCAGGCTGTTTGCAGTTGAAATTTTTTTAAGTAGATGGGCTTCAAGTAGCTAACACCATACCCTGCTGTCAACAGTGGCAAGAGTAGGAAGAATAATAGTAAAAAAATGGCAGGCACCAATCACTAAACTCGCACCCCGGCCTGTGCCTGGTTCCTTAAGCATGATCTCTAATCCTCCTGACCATACAGGAGGCAGTTTGTGCTCATTTTGTGGAGAAGGGACTGAGGTCCAGAGATGAAGCTGGTACATGCCAAAGCCATGGCAGCACACCCTGTTACTCCGAGTCACCACCCACATCTCTCACTCAGGCTTCAGTGAGTGTTCCCCACCCCCAGCGGCAAATACTGTCATCAGGTGCAGTTGGCAGTGAACCTTCCTGGGCATACTGTGGACATTTTACTACATGTGCTGGCTTCCACATATTGCTTTGTGTGTTTTTAAAATTTTAAAAAATGGTAATCTCTGTGTTGACATTCCAGCACAAATTCTTTTTCATGTGACAATCTGTTTTCCATATCTGTCAATATGTTCCTTTGTTGTAACAAATATAGAGGGTTTCATGGGCATACATAAAACATGATTTATTTAGAAATTCTCCTAGCGGTAGGAATTTAGGTTGTTTATAATTTTTATTATTAAAAATGTTTCACCAGGTATCTTGAACATGTGTCCATGTGCTCATGTGTGAGTTTCTTTGTAGTGTATTCCCTGAAATAGAAACCAGGTGCCTAGTTCATATGCATTTTCCACTTCACTACATATTGCAAAGTTGCTCTCAAAAGGGTTGTACCGATTTACACTTGTTAGAAGCTCTCCATACACACACACACGGTTTGCAACGATTAACAAGTCATAAAACCTTGACTCAATTCCCCTTTGACATAAATTGAAGAAAGGCAGCCTCCAGCCATAACCTACATGACCCATTGAGCAAGCCATAGACTACGGGCTTGGAGGCAGCCCATCCCCTCCCAAGAATGAACAAAGGAGCCATGTAGCAGTGGAGCAAATAAGGGCCTTCACCCCTTCCCAGCCCAGGCACCACCAACCTGTCCCACATTCTAAGAATACCTCACCTTCTAGCCACTACCCCCTAGGCATTTGGCCCCAGGCTGTACTCGGTTTCCTCGTCTATTGATGTACTGTATAAAGTCATATCCATCATCTTCTGGGGGTGGGGGCAGGGGGGAAGGTCTGAAGTCTAATTTTCAGACGCCCTCCGCTGGGAGAGCTTCTCAATAAACTTTCTGTCTGCAATCATCAGTCTCTGCATTCCAGTGAGCCCCGCTTTTCTCCAACAACACTACTTCCAGTATAAGCGTTCTTTTTTCCTCCAGGTCCTCACCAATACTTGGTAAAATGAAATATGATGTCATTGTGCATTTTATTTGTGTTTTCCACATAACTGGTAAAATTGAGTATCTTTTTATATGTTTTTCTATTCATTGTTTCTTTACCATGTGTATCTATTTCTTAAGGACTTACCTATTCTTTCTTTTTTGGTACTATATTCTAATTGTTTTTTACTCATTAATTTGAAAACTGTTCATCTCTTTGGGACATTAATCTCTTGTCCATTACATTTATTTATCTTCTCTTGTCTGTCTCCTATGGTTTGTTTATAGTGCTTTTGTTGAACAGATATTTTTATATTTGATGTGGTTATATAAATTGTGTTTTTCTTTAATAAACTCTGTTTTTTTGCCTTGTTAAAGAAATTCTGCCCAACCCAAATATCATAATATTTTCCTATTATTTCTTAAAGTTTAAAGTTTTGCTTTAATTTGTCTCAAATTTGTTTTTGGTATAAGGAGGTATCTAATGATATGACCTAGATATTTAATATTACTATTTTCCATACTGTTCATCAATTTCTCATAGCATTAATCAAACGGTTCTTTTTTGTTCATTGATTCGTAATTCCAAAAATATTCAAAATCACTACATATGGGTGATTTTCTTTCTGGAGTCTCCTCTCTCTTTCATTGAACTATGTGGCAGATTGTTTGCAAAACTGGCTACAACTTAGTGTAAAAGAGGCCACAGGGAAGAAGTGTGGGGATGGCTATTATCAGACTTTCCTAATATTGAGCCATCCTTCCATTTTTATTCTGTGTGTGAGTGCACATGTGCATATGTATTCAAATACCTTGCTGGGAACAATTTGTTAATATTTGGATGGTTTCATCGATGTTCAAAAGTGATGTTGCCTATAATTTTCTTTTCTACTATTATCCTCGTCTGGTTTTGGCATTAAGTTTACATTGCTCTCATTATTTGGGTCTTGCAATACTCAACAGCAATGGTCTTAGTTTCAGTTGGACATTTGGATTCTAGAACTCAATAAGCCACTCTGAAGGTGACAGACAAGACCTATACAGCGTGGCAGCCCGGGGTTTCTCTTGTTGCAGCTCACACAGCAACTCTCTCACCAGTGATTCTCAGACCTCCCAAGTGACAGATCAGGTGAAGGGAAAGAGCCCGCATGGGTGGACTTCGGTGCTATCTTGGCTCAGAATCCGCAGCCTAAACTAAGGATCAATATAGCTGTAATAGCTTGTTGGACACAGCTTCCAGATCCCCAAAGGGGATTTAACAATGGTCAAATTTGTCTATCAGGAAGAAGGGTTTTGTTCACCCTTTACTTACAGGTAGCTTTCTGTCTCTCTAGTCTCTCAAAGGGCTTGTATAAGATTGGAGTCATCTGTTTCTTGAGGTTTTTGTAAAGCTTGTCTGTGAAATTATCTTATGTTATCGCCTTTATACATATGAGTGTGTGTGTGTGTGTGTGTGTATACATATGGGTGCAGGTTTAATTTATTTAATAGTCAATTCAGGTTTTCTTCTTGAGTCAATTTCTCTCATTTTAACTTTTTCTGAAAATATCAATTTCTTCTAAGTTATCAAAATAGTTGTCATAATATTCTTTGTAGCACTGTTTAATGATGGCTGAAAAGTCCACTTAAAAGGGAGTTGTGATATAAAACATCAACCATGGTTAATGGCAATGCTTCAATATTCGTTTATCAGTTGTAACAAATGTATCATACTCATGTAAGATGTTATTAATAGGGGTAAATGTGAGGGGGGAAGGGTTTGGGTTTGGGGAATCCCCTATATTTTCTATGAGACTTTCCTATTACCTAAAGCTTTTTTGAAAATAAAGTGAAAAAAAAATAAGACACTGGGGAAACATACAGAAGAAATTGTCACTGTACATGAAAGATAACAGATCTGATGGAAATAAAAGACACAATGCAAAAAAACATTTTTCTTAATCTTTATATGTATTTTTCATTTTTTTAAGTTTGTATTTTTATTATTTTTATTTATATTTTTTGGCTTTGATTTTGGGGAGGTTTTGGGTTGCAAAAGAGTAGCAACTGTGGTAGAGGAGGATCACTGGTGTGGTGTGTCAGTGGTGGGGGGCAGTGTGGGGAGGGGTGTACCTGGGGCATGGCTCTATGGAATATGAATGTGTTCAAGTGGTCATGGGGGATTGTCTAGGTGGATGGAGATCCATATAATAACTGAAAGAATATTGAATTCCTATCCTGGGGAATACTGTTATATTCTCTAATAGAGTGGGAAGAATCCCTGGAGTACATGGGCAGTACTTAGTGAAGGAGAATAGACCAATATGCCAGGCCCTTATACTTATGAACCTTGTTCTTGTGAAATTGAAACTTAGACTAGTATTTTATGTTGCCTAAGAATTACCTCCTGAAAGCCTCCTTGTTCCTCTAATGTTGCCTCTCTCTAAGCCAAACTCAGCATATAAACTCACTACCTACCCCCCAGCATGGGACATGACTCCCAGGGATGAGCCTTCCTGGCACCGGGGAATTATTACCAAGTGACAATTAGTGATGCATTTGGAGAAAGACCTTGGCCAAAGGGGGGAAATATTAAATACAAATGAGTTTTTATGGTTAAGAGATTTCAAAGTGAGCTGGAAGGTCATTCCAGAGGTTAAGCTTTGCATGTCTTAGGAAGATCTCACTGACTGCCACAGTAAACAGTGCCTCAAGCAGGGGTCTCATGAGTGCTCTAGAGATATCTGGACACTATAAGCAGGGCAGAAAACCTCAGGGATTTGGCACCCTGTCAGTGGGCCTTACCTTGGAATATATGATAACCTATGCCCCCAATGTATCGGAGTTGGACACATTTATAATTTTCCTACACATGGTTCTTATGCCCCTTTTATTTGAACCTATAATTAGCAGTATACCCATTAAAAATGTGTCCCAGAGACTTAAATCTCTGGCTGTTCATATGCTGGTTGAGCCATGAATCTCAGCAGAGTTGTACCCAACACCTACCCTTCAATTCATTGGACTCACCTAAGACAACTAACAGAAGGATGATGATGGACAATGCCCATCCCCCAAAACAGAGAGTATCTACAACTGCAAGCAAGACAGGTCTACCCATCTGCTTCATGGGATCTAAGCCCCCTCCCAACTGGAAGCAGAGTGAGCATCACTATCCCAAAATCCCAAAAAACATAAGAGGGGAATGCAACCATGGACTAAAGTAGACTTATTATTCTAGAAATGGAAGAACTTGCATCACTGATATAAAGGCAGTGGTCACCAGAGGTTCTGAGGGGAGGGAGAAGGAAGAATAGGTATAACAAGGGGCATTTGGGGGACACTGGAATTGTTCTGCATGACATTGCAATGATGGTTACAGGCCATTATACATTTTGTCAAAACCTATAAAATTGTGTGGTGCAAAGTGTAAACTATAACGTAAACTATAGATCATGGTTAGTAGTAATGCTTCAATATGTTTTTATCAATTGTAAAAAATGTACCACACTATTGAAAGATGTTGTTAAGGGGGAAAAGTGGGAGAGCAGGAGGGGATAAGATATATGGGAATTCCCTATATTTTTTATGTAACATTTATGTAATCTAAATCTTCTTTAAAAAAAAAATAATAAAATAATAAAATAAGATAAAATAAAACAGGGAAAAAAAAAAAAAAGGCCGTTGTGTTTCCTTTGTTGTTGTTGATGTTGTTTATTTGTGTCTTCTCTCTTTGCTTGGGCAATTACGCCGGTAAAAGCTATTTTATCAATGTTTTCAATGAATTGCCTTTTAAAAAATAAACTTCTTTATGGTGTCTTTATGCCCTTTTAATTATTTTTTAATCTTATCTTTATTTCTATCCTTTTAAATGTCTTTCAGTTTATTCTGTGGCTTTTTTTTTCTCTTTTGAGCTAAATATATAGGTTTTTAAGGTAAATTTTTTGTGTTTTCTAACACATACCTTTAAGATTCTAAAGGCCTTTTAAATTGCATTACTCAAGTTTTAATATGTACTACCTTTATCATCATTCACTTCTAAATACTCATTATGACTTTTGCTTTATTTCATGAATTATGAATTGTGTTTTTCAATTTCTAAAACATATGTTTTATTTGATCCTTTGCACAATAGTATTCTATTCTATTTTACAGAGATAAAGCAGAAGATTCCAGGAAAATAATTATGGTAGAGTTAATAAATCCATAAGGTTTAATGTGTAGTTAAAAAAAAAAAAAAGAAAGAACTTTATCACCTAGATCAAGAGTACAACTATGTAGAACAGTGTTTACCTACCACTGAGTTTAATCTTATTTTTTATGAGCATGTTATCAGCCAACAAACATTTCTTTAGTACTGAACATATATGCAAGGAATACACTTGAGACTAAAGCTACAAACAATGTGGGGAAGAAATCAAACATGTGGACAATTTTGTGACAGGGGCCAGCAGAGGGAATAAGGGGTCAGAAGAAAGGGAGCTTCTGACCCAGGAAGATGGATGAGGGATAAGAGGGTCAACAAAGTCTCCGAAGAGAAGGTGACTGAACTGTGCCTTGAAGGAGAAAGCAGAAGTCAGGCAGAGCATGGATGGGTCTCCAGGAAGGAGGAGCGACCTTGGCAAACACATGGAGAAGGACAGAGAAGACAGAGTTTGGCATGATGCAAGCATGGCTAGAGAGCTCAGTAATTTTTTAGTAGTGTCCAGAAGTAAGACGAGAAAAACGACAGGATTCAGATTAGGGGCAGGCTTTTTAAGTGATGGCTTGAAAGTCGCACTTCATTTCATGGGACTCCAGCCTCCCTGGGGCCCACAGGGCTTCCTTTGTTTCTGGGCCCACGTGGGCTTTTCCTTCACAGGCGCTCTCTTACCTTCCTCTAAGGGGTAAGTCTCAAAGCAAGGGAAACCTCGCACCTCTGCCGGTGGAGCACGGAAATGATGCCTCATAGTCAAGTCCACACCCAGCTGGGGTAAGTCCTGTTGCAATGGTCCATGTGACAGATGAGGAATTTAGCGACAGAATGCTTGAGTACTTGTTCAAAGTCACACAGCTAGAGAGTAGCAGAAATAGAATTCAGTCCTTTCAGTTCTGACGCAAAAGCCCACATCTCCCTCTGTGTTCTCTCTGGAAAATGAGAGTGCCCGTTTTTCTTGTGGACTTTCCAAAGGTGATAATGAGGATGTGCAAGCATCTCTCAACATGATCAAAAGCTTTGTAGCAGGTGTATGTATCCAATAAGATCTTGCATGTGAATGAAGCAACATCTAACTCATTAAGCAATCATGTCGGCTAGGATGCCTTCAGCTAAAAATAACAGAACTCGAATTAAATGTGACTTAAACAATAGGGTTTTTTAGTTTTTCAACATCAAGGCATTCAGAAGCAGGTGGTCCCAGTACTGATTCAGCAGCTTGATAGTGCCATCAAAGATCCAAGTGTTCCCCTCTCTCTGAGCTGAATTTCTCAGTGTATAATTCACGTCACCTTTCAAGGTCCCCAAATGACAATGTCCAAAAGCAAACGGGAGGCGCAAGTGCTTGGCTTTTCAGCTCTTTTTAGCATGGGGCAGAGGGGAATGTTTTTGGTAGTCCCCAGCAAACTTCTCTTTGGGTCTCATTTGTTAGAACAATTCAAATAGCCACCCCTGGCTGCAAGGCCGGGCGAACTCAGAAAGCAAGGATCTCGCATTTTTATCCCCTCTCAGGATAGCCCCTGTTAGCGACAAGGAAGAGGGAGGTGAATTGCCGTTGGTTCCGCAACAAGCGGTCTCTGCCGCGGAAGCTCAATGTAATGGTGTGTTTTATTGCTGTTTACTGTTTTGCATTCATTGTCTGATGTTTCATACACATCTATGATTAATTTAGGAAGGGGAAACAATTACTTATTATTTAAGATATAAAATTTGTTTGATGGAAATACTTTCAAAGCCGAGGGTCAACATTCATTCAGTTAATGTGAGAAATACTTACTGAGTACTTACTTCATGCCAAGCTAGGCACTGGGGACAGATAAAAACACTTTGTCATATAGATAATAATAATAAATTCCTTTTACTAGAAAAATTCTAAGAATCCCTTGACTCAAAAATGATGAAGTATCCTTTGTTAGAGACCTTCACCTCTAGGTGTGACATATCAGTACTTTTCCCAAATCATTTATTAAGCAATGCCCCCATCTTACTCTTTCCCTGGCAAAGAGCTGAGCTGGATGGACTAAAAAGTAGAGCAGGGTATGCAGGTTTTACCCCCAGGGATTTTATGAGCCAAAGCAGACAAACACCATGGAGTTTTAATTCTAGGAAGTATCAAATTTGCTGGCTTCTGCAGTGTTCACAGCAAGCCCCAAATCTCCTAGGTGATGGCATCCCGGACTTTCCATTCCAGGGTCTAACTAAATTTAGGAGCATTCCCCATCTTCATAGTGTTTACATTCTGTGCGCGAAGCGCAATCCCATGTCATGATCCCGTGACCAGCAGTCCAAGGACCAGATGCTCCATGGGGCATAAGCAGAGGGAGGGGTCCTGGGAGGGGCAGGCTGGCCACGGAGGGCCTGGGAAGTGGAGGGACAGAGCTAAGGACAGGCCCTTGCAGCCGAGAGGGTCTGGAAACCACAGCAGCAGCCCTGCAAGGCACCAAAGGTGCAGGAAGGTTAAAAAACTTGCCCAAGTTCACTCTGCTAGAAAGCTACAGAAATGGTTTCAACCCAAGGTTTACCTGCCTCCTGAGTCTTAACCACCACTCTGAGCATACCTGTTAGCCTGGAGTGGCAGGGCTTTGTAGCACACGCTGCAGCTACTGTATTCTAGAACATCATAGTGCTCCTAGACTGTCCCAGAATACGTTTACATATTGAAGTTACTTAAATTGCACTTGCTGCACCATTGTGGAATCTTGATTTGTTTTATTTATAACAGCAGTAGACTCCAAGGCATAGGAAGAAAACGTATGTTTTGGATAATGGACCATTTCATCCGCAGACTTCTAGGAATACATTTCTTGGTCTTGAAACCAGTGATTTTTAGTTACGTATTCAACTGCCTTTATAATACCTGGTTATCACAATTCAATTCTCAGGTGTTGCAGAAAAATCTACCTCTTTCAGACAATAGGTAGAAATAACCATGAAACACTGGATACAGATTATTCCAGTTTGTGCTAAACACACTGCTTTATTTTTTACAGCCCACGTCTTTCATGAGGACATAAATTAAGAGGCAGTCTTGTTTTACTTTTCAAAGACATTTTGTAGATATTTTTCGATAATGTGAACCTGATTTTGTCTATTCAATTCTGTATAGATTAAGTAAATATGTGCGATAAATTTTCAAAAATAATCAATCAATCAATCAATCACTCTTTGGCCCCAATTTTCCTGTCCTGACATATCTTCTAGAGCAGGAAATGTGACAGGAGAAGAGCATTGTTTCAGGTTTGGCTTGGCAGAAATGTGCAAAATCTTCATTCCCAAGGCCCCTGAGGCTGAGTTTGTCTGATCACATCCTACATGGGGAGTCCTGGGCTGTCCTGACCAGCCTACATTGATGGTGGTGATCAGGGCCTGTGAGACCAAGAGATTGGGAATTCTTGCATGGGCAATAGGGAAATTTGGGAACTGAGGGGTCTGTCCAAACTCATCACCCCTTAACGTCCTCCCTGCCTACCCACCTTTGGGAGAAGCTTTTCTGGCTCCGCTTCCATATGCCACCCCCAGTCCAGTCACTTCACTGTAAATGCAACACTTCAGCTCCTCCTGATTCTCAAACCATCTTAGTGCCTTTCACTGGGATGTTGTCCTTATTTTCTATTGGAAACATGCCCAAGATCTGTGAGCTGTATGCCCTCTCCTTTGCCCAGGCCTGGAACACAGAATTCCAGCCTCCAGTTTTCCTAGGAAAGCATATGGAACAACCTGAAGAAAGGTACACACCGTGAGGGAGTGCTAAGGTCCCCGGCAAGCACCAAGTCACAGAGAACAGAAATGGAGGAGTTGAGAATGGGGATCACAAAACCAAGAAAAAGAGTGAGGTAGAGACACACCTGACTCAGCATTAACCAAAAGATGAAGTGCATGAACCAGCAGGTCAGGAGGAGACAAGGTGTGTGTGTGTGCGTGCACGCGCACGCGCATATCTGGGGTTGGGTGCCTTAGGCAGGTGTGTCTAACCCGTAGGTTCAAAATTCATAGTTGGGTTGAGCTGCCCCAAATGCCAGGGCCAAAAAATGAAGAAGGTGTGTCTAACCCATAGGTTCAAAATTCATAGTTGGGTTGAGCTGCCCCAAATGCCAGGGCCAAAAAACGAAGAAGCCCCTGAGCATGGGTTTCAAATCTAAGCTTGGATGAGTATCAAATGCTTTGGGACATTGTACTAAACTAGGGATGCAAGATAGACTTGAGACAGTGGTTTATGGAAGAAAGATATCAAGAGCATATCAAGAAAGAGAGAGCTGTTGTTGATTAGGAATGCTTGCCAAGGGTCCAAGGGAGGAATGAAGAACACAGCATGTGAACTCTGTGTTTAGTTCCCAAAATTCAGAGATTTAGAGAAGCTCAGGATAGAGTGGGCCTAAAAGTGTCCAGTTCAAATTTTTGCCCTTTTATGAAATCCCTGAAAGGGGGTCATCATACTGCCTCTTAAAACATTGCTGGGTAATGAAGCTCAGCTCAATATCTTGCAAAGCAATCCATTCAGGAGACAGATTTTCCCATCCCAAAGTGGTTCTCAAGATTGCCCCCATATCCTTCTAAGTACATTGGTCATAATTCTGCTCTCTGGAGCTGCAAAAGTTGAGGATTCTCTTTTTCCCACATGCACTTGTTATGCCCCTCTCAGTCTTCTTTTCCTCTGTATCCTCATCTTTTTCATGGGTTAAGACTGTCACCACTCCCTTCAGTTTTCTTTCCCCTGCTAGACCCCACCTGTACCAGGTGCTCATCTAACCAACCCCTGAACACCTTCAGTGTTTGGAGAATGCCAGCCCTTCCCAACCAGCCATTCCATTGTTGAGTTTCTCTGATCTTCAGAAAGTATCTCCTCTTCTGAGATTGTATCCTTTTCCCTATGAATTCTCTCTCTTTTTCCTATTTTGTCCTTGGGGCCACCCAGAGTATCCTAATGATATCACATTTGTCTCAAGGAGCAGTGGGGATGGTGAAGAGAAAACGATGCAAGTGATATAAGAGATGAAATTGATGGAACTCTTCCCAGTGTCCCTGTTTTCCAGATCATCTTGCAGTCCCTTGGAGTTGAGATGGATACCCTGGACCACACCCCATCTTTAACCACCCTTTTAGCCCATCATATACTATCCACTAAATCCTCCTGATGAAAATTAGTTCTGACTCCAATTTTGAGCCAGTTTTACCACCTCTTTTTGCATTCAGTACTGGCTGTGTGGGCAGGGGTGGCAAGATGCGGTGTCACTAAGTAAAATTAGGTAATCAAAACTGAGTGTCATAGCTTTGTGAAAATACATCCCTCACGCAAAATGTAAAATATAGCAGCTTCCTTCCACAGGGCTGCCCAAGAATTGAGATAGTCGTTGCCAAGAAAGAAGATGATTATTTTCCTGGACTTTTTAAAGGTTTTGGTGTTTATAAGTGGATATGGATTTTTTGTTTGTTTATTTTTTATTGCCATCTTTGAAGTCCTGGAAGACTGATGCCCCCTTCTCACGTTTTATTCAGATTGCCATTTGTAATGCAATACAATTTAATTTTCTACCTCTGAATGTATTCTATTTTTCTTCGTTTCTTGCTTTCTTGAAAGTTTGCAGACATTTTTATCATTGGCCTCCAAAATAAGGCCCTAAATTACAATGCAGTATGGAACCAATGTCCATATACATACTTGGTAGCTGGCTTTAATTTATAATTTAGTTCCACTCCTCCTGTTGACGGAAGGGAGCATGACTTTTGAGAATGCCAATATGTACTTAATTTTCAAAGGCAATTTACATATCAAGTAGCTGGCCTCCTATGGTTTCTGCATGTTCCTTCGACTATGGACAGTGATATGGGTACAGTGCTTCAGTGAGAAAGATAAATAAAAGTGAGGATGTGAGCTTGTTAGCAGGTCTAGGATCTCAGGAGCTAAGAAGAGTCTCACTTATTGAATTGGTAAAATTACCAAAATTTTGCTTCTGGAAGAGGAAAGCTAAATGAGTTAAGCACAAATTATAAATCAGGGAATAATTTGCTTATAGTGTCTAGGCTTAGAGGGAATGTCCTAGAAACTCTTGGGCTGGGGGGTTCAACAAATGTGAAGGCCCCTTCAAAGGGAGCTGGAAGAAGCCTTCTGGAGCCTTGGCCCAGCAGACCAGTACCAAGATAGGGTTGCAGTGGCTATAAAACCCAGAAAGGGAAAAGGCCAGATGCAATCGCATCCTGGAAAGAGGCAGGAGTCAAAAGCAAGGAAGCCAGGTTGGTGCTTTGCCTCTGCCTCCACCCCTCTCTTCCCTGCCCGACCATACAAATGTACCTGGGATGCCTGAGAAATGCCACTTGGCCAGGACAAGCCCTGGGGTGTTAGTTCAGGATTTGGCTAAAACAAAAAGATGTTAAAGAAGGATTTAAAATGTTTGAGCTTTGATATATATAATTTATTCCTCTTCTTTTTAGTCTCAAATAGCCTTCAGAAAAAAATAATTCTTTTTAAAAACATACCTTTTTCTTCTAGGTTTTTCGGGTTGATTTGTGATGTGGCAGAGGGGGTGATAATTTGGTGCATCAGTTTTTGATTCTCATGTCTTGATATAAGATGTAAGGGTAGATTGGGGCAACCCAAGGGACTTCAGCTAAATCTAGATTACAGCAAAGGACAGAGCTCAGAAGCCCTAAAAGTGGGCTAGGATGGAGGTGGACAAGGAAGAGCTGTAAACATGAGTCCTCACTCCACCCTCCCCATCCCAAGGATTCTGTCCCTGACAGTCTTCTTGAGTGAGAATTTCAGGCTGACCAACTAAAGTCCATAGTAGGAAGTAAGGAGTGTTGGTAATGACAAGGTCACCATAAAGATCCTGACAAACATCTTCTACATTTCCTTTTTTTTTAAAATGGGAATAAAATACTAAGTCAAGAAAACACAAGGGACATTTTTCACACCCTAAGTGAATGATAAGGGACATTATACTATTGATATCTATTTACCATTTATTATTATTAAGTAAATTTTAAGGATCTCTTTTCCCTACAGTTTCAAAGAGATGCTTGAAAATCCTTTAAAAAATGCAAGTTAAAAAAGTACAGCAAGTGAAACCATTAAAATGCACCTTTATTTTGTTCTCCAACCACCTCTTTAAAATTTATTCAATGGAAGCAATCTTCTCTTGTCCCTGGATGAACACAAGGCAAGTCCAAGAATTTTCTGGTAATTCTCAGCGGACCAGCAGTCCTAGAGTCATTTTCAGTTTCAAATATGATCTTGATTCAGTTGAGTGCCCAAAGATATTAACCAAAAAATCTAAACAAGATTTATTAGTAACTTCTTCCTTGTTAGCGCAGATGTCTTAGGCTGGAAGCCTGTGCAAGGAAAGGTAGAGGGGTAGTTGAGTTGGCTTCACTGTTTCTCAGTCTTGTTCTTCAACAATTCCCCAGATCTCAGATTCTCAGCAGCTTCTGACTCCTCCAGGTTGGCAGGGAAGGAAGGAGAGGACAAAATAGAAAAAGTCTCCTTTGGATGGCATCATCATCTGCTACCATAGCACTCCAGGGCCTGACAGAAGCATGACCTTGTCAGGTTCTTCAGAAGTCCTACTACTAAGAGCCTCCCCTGAAGTTCCCTCAACCCATAAAGAAGCAACTCCACTCAGACGGATGCATCTACTCCTTCCTCTGACCCTAGGAATCCAGCTTCTTGATGATGAAATTCCCACCACCATTGGGAACTGCCCTGTGGATTGAAATGTCATCACACTGGCTCTCTCTCACACCCAAGAGGCCCACACTGGCTTATGGGAAACGTTCCCACATCCCCTGCTCCAAGAAATACTGGGTCCCCAAAACAGTAGGATCCTCTAGGTTCCACCCTCGAATCAGCAGGTCAGTCCTCCTCTCCCCCCTACAATATCATGGTTCAGAGGATTTTGCCCCAACTGCTGTGAACATATTTCAAAGCTCTCAGAGTGCTCCACTAAAGCCTCTTTCACCAGATTTGAGGGAAAGAGGTAGCAACCAAAAATACAACAACATCTCTGAAGAAATCTCCTCCCCAAAAAATGCACCCCTTCCACTCCCTTAACTCTCTTTATATCCTCAATGGGGAAGAAGGTCCCAGAACCCTGGGACAGGTCCTTTGATAATTCCTTTGTAAAATCCTCATGTGGGGATCTGGCTTTTAATTTCTCATCTGTTATCTCTCGGTGCTTATCAGAGGTTTCAGTTTTAACATCCTGTTACAAATTCATTTCAAGATAATTTGTGTGCCAGGAGGAACTCTTCTCTTTTTTCTCTTTGGTCTCCCATCCAAATGCTCCGTGACTTTATGATTTTATGACTCAGTCTCTAAGATACACTCTCTAAGTCACAAGATAGAATGACTCAAGCCTGATCTGTACAGTCTCTGAAGCTTATCAAATACAAGATGGCTATATCAAAATACATCTGGGTATTTTAGAATTCCAGGTAGAGGGAATTCAGAATGGGGAAAGGACTTTGTGCACTAAGAATTAAAAGGAGAAACCTTTGAAAAGGAAGACATTTGCATTATTCTGGGAAGATGGTAGATAGCTAGATCCAGGTAAAAGTGCTGGAAAAATTAAGGTGAGATATGGTATTATCTATTGAGGACCTACCATGTCCAAGGGGATTTGCCCTGTACTTCATATACAATATACCTAATCTTCAAAAGAAGCCTGTGAACCCTCCAACTAACAGTCATTCTTCAGATCCTGATTAGATGTTGCTTTCTCTAGGAAGCCTTTGCTGACCCCAGACTGTATTAGATTGCTATACTCTCTAGACCAAACTGCATCTGACTACTTGTCACACTGTACTGTAATTGTGTGTTTATTCTCTACCTCATCATTAGTGAGCTAGATGGAAATAGGGCTGATGCATGTCTTTTCACCCATATTCTGGCATAAGACCAGCAATAGTACATGCTCAATAAACATTTCACCTTATGTGTTAGGTAGGATAGATTATATTATGCTGTGGAAACAAACAACTCCCACATCTAAGTGGCTCAACACAGCAAAGGCTTGGCACTTAGTCATGCAAAGTCCACTGGGATCCCAGACACTCTCCAGGCGGCTTTCCTCATGCAGTGACTCAGCAACCCAGGCTGCTTGGATCCTGTGGTTCCTTTCCAATGAGGATCTCATCAGTTGGTGCAGTGGAGGAAGAAACAACTAAAAGGTCATGGGTCAGCCCTTCTGTGACCCATTGGCCAGAACTGAGAGGGGCTTAGCAGTGGGTGAGGGCCCATGAAATGCTTGGTGAGAACCACTGCTGCTATTCACCCTGGTCCCAAAGCCTCAGTTTCAACCCTTCATAGCAGGATCCCAGTGGGCCAATCCCTGGAGCTGACCTAGCTTGTCTGCGCTGGTCAGGGCGAGTGGAGCACAGGATGCTGAGAGGCAGGCAGGAATCTTAACATAGGAGAACTTCAGTGCCAGCCTGAGGAGTCTGGGCTTTCATTTTTAAATAATATGAGCTGCCATTTCTTGGATGGCCACTCTGTGCCTTAACTATGTTATTTCTATTCTTTGCAACAAATCTATAAGGTTACATGCAGTTGCCACGTGGCAAAGTTAGGATTGGAGCTTGGGTCTATGGGCTTCTAAAGCTACAACCTTTGAAAAAGGAAATGCTTGAGATAAGCCTGGAATGTTCAGACACACGTTGGGGGGGAAACCTAGGAAACTTAGGACAGAAAGAAAAGTTAGGCAGCTCCTGAACTGAGTCTGGTGGGAAATTATAAAGGGCTGAAGGGGAAGGTATGGAGGAGAGGGACAGTGGAGTGAAGAGGGCATGGCCCCTAGAGATGCAGTGGAGGTATCCCTTCACCCCTGCCTGGTCCCCAAGAATATTTTAAAAAATTAAGGCCAACTTGCCAATCTTTGATTTCTTTCCTCGACATTAACCCGCTTCCGATAACCCAGAACTGGGCACCAGACATGTAGAGGAGCTTGGTGGGGGGAAGGTGAGCAGTAGCAGAGAGTAAGGTAGGGGATATGTGGATATTGGGGTCTCTGGGCACTATGCTTGGCTGCAAGGACTCCTTGGGCTAGTTTGGGTGGCATGGATGTAGTAGGAGATCTAGAAGGAACTTCCCTCCAAATCACAGCACCAGTTCCCACCTCCCACCAGCCCTCACACCTGGATAATGAAAAATGGACCAATAATTGTGTCCGCCAATCTTTTGCAAAGACAGTACATTTTAAGTTTTGCAAGTGAATAATATGGAAGTCAAATTTCTTTTGATAGCTTTCATTCTGGCAACTCTGTTGAGTCCCTGTAGGAGCTGGGATAGAGCTGGGTGTTAGGAGGGCTTACAGATGGGGGAAAAAGACCAAGGCCCTGCCCTCAGGAATTCAGCATCTGAAGGGGAGCAGACAATGTTCAGATAGGTCTCTCAGACACACCGTATGGCAAAGGCTTTCATGAGGGTGGGTGTGGGGAGCAATGTGGACACAAAGGAGGGAGCTGCTGGGTACAGAGCTGGCAAGGAGACTCACTGTAACAAGGCAGGCTTGCAGCTGGGGAAGACGCTAGGATTCGGGATCAAGGACCGTTTGTGCAGGAGAGGCTCTGAAGCTAACCCCCAGTGTTTCCTGAACAAAAGAGAAAGTCGGGGAGTCACCACCCACTGTGTCTCAGGGATAGTGCAAGGACTCTTGGACTTTAGGAAATCTGGGTCTGAGCTCCCACCCTCTGGCCAGTTTGTTCTGTGGCCTTGGACAAACACCTGTTCACCCTGAGCTTCAGTCCTCTTTGAGCTCCCAGCAACCTTCCAGGTAGGCAAGGCAGGACTTATTCTCCCCACCTTGCAGAAAACAGAGTCAAGTATCAGAGGAAAACAGAGCAAGGAGAGAAGGAATGTTCTGATTTGAGAACTGCAGTTGCCCTGTGAGGTGGAGCATCATCGCCATCCTCATTTCACAGTGAAGGCAGCACGCCAGAAAGATGACGCCATTTCCCCAAACATGTGCAGTAGTAGAGTGAAAGCCAGGTGTTCCAAACCAGGCCTGCCTGCCTCCAGACAACATGTCCTTTCACTTCTTGTCACACGTTTGGGTGTGATTTTCAGAAAGCGTGAAGCATCACCTTCCTCCGAGTGAAGACTTTCCATACTTTTAGAAATTTGTCAGACATTCTACCTCGGGTAGCTCCTCCATAGCTCTGAGGCCGTTTCACACGTGAGATACTATGAAAAATGCCACTGACCTTTATGTCCCCAATTCTTTGAGGAATCAAAACAGCTTTTTCTTTCTAAGACAAATTAAATATCCCGTCGGTGAGGACTAATTCAATAGACCTATGAAATGAAGCTCTGGCTCTCCTTGGAATGAAAACCGTTCCTTCGCCTTTTCTGTCGTCTTCTGGGGAAAGTTTGGCCTGGCCTACTGGACCATGAGCTACCCCAAAGCCTATAACCAAAACCATTTTGTGCTGTTAGATTACCCAAATCTTTCTTCCTCAAATATTATTAAATTTATAAAATCTTGAGTAGAATGACTTTGATCTAGTTTTTCAATAGAGAAAATCTTAACTCAGGTGTCACTAATTCATGAAACATGAAAATCTTGGCTTGCGATGGGCTGAAGTCGACTTTCTACTTTGTATTTTTCTAAAAGTCTAACATTTTCCGTTGTAAGAACCCATTTCACTTCTCATACTAGATTCTATGGGCTCTTACCCCTAATTTCCCTTCGAGCCGGTCTCCCTTCTCTGCATTTCCATTGCTTCCTTGGGGAGCTCTGCCTGCCATCATTTTGCAAAACAGCCTGGTTGCTAAACAGCTTCCAATTTTGCAAAGCCCAAATCAGGTCTATGCAGTGCAACAAGATGATTTGTCAAAAGGCCGAATCTGCTCATGTCACTTACCAGTTAGAACTTGACTCACTCTCCGATGTCTGTGGAATTAAACCCAATCTCCATTGCCAGGCATATGAGCCCCTTTATGTTTTGCACATGCCCCTCTTCTCCAGTCTCATCCTTCTTAACCTTCATCCTTCTTAACCACCGTGCTTTCTCCAAGATGATTTACTCTTTGTTATTCTGAGTATCTTCTCATGCTGTTCCCTCTGACTGAAACACTGATCCTCTCCCACCTCTCTGTCAATTCTCCTGACTTATTCCTTGTTGTAGGTTGAATTGTTTCTCTCCAAAAGATATGCTGAAGTCCTAACCCCCAGGACCTCTGAATGGGACCTTATTTGGAAAGAGTGTCATCACAGGTGTAATTAATTTTATTAAGATGTGATAGACCTGGGGTAGGGTAGGCTATTAACCCTATACGACTGGTATCCTCGTAAGAAGAGGAGAAGAGACACAGAGTTGGAGACATACATGGATAATGCCACATACAGAGTAAGAAGACCATGTGAAGATGGGCGCGGAGATTGGAGTGATGCATCTGCAAGCCGAGGAACTTTGCCGGCAAACACGGGAAGCTAGAAGAGACAAGGTTTCTAAGGAAGCATAACCCTTCTGACACCTTAATTTCAGACTGCTAACCTCTAGACTGTGAGATAATGAATTTATGCTGTTTGAGGCCACCCAGTTTGTGGGACTTTATTACAGGAGCCCTAGAAATTTCTCCTATTCACCCTTCAAGTATACCCTTGGACTTCTCTTCCCCTAGGAAGGTTTTCCTGACCTCATAACCCTGCCTAGAAACAACTGCTTTGTGTTCTCATTGTCCCTCATCCTTGTCCCATTGTTGACCCATCAGAATGAACTGTCACTGCCTATTATTTGTCTATATCTCCCTATAACATTGTAAGTTCCCATGACATAGCCACAGTATCTTGTTTCATCATGGTATCATCAGAAAAGCACCTGTGCCATAATAGACCCTCAGTAAATACTATTTGAGTGAATAAACGAACACGTTATGATAAGGACCTTGACAAAACTGCAGGTGAACAGTACATATAAGGAAGCTGCATCTCAGAGATTTGGGGCATTGAATCCAAGCATGTTGGATTCTACACACCTTGCTTGGTCCATCCCTGTCTCTGGCAGCACTAGCAGAGTGCCGTGGACCTACTGGGGACTCAGGGAACATTTCTCATGAATAATACTGTGGTTTTCTCAGGGCTGGTGGAAAGAGAGCACAGCAGTCCCAGTGACCCAAATTGAGCCCCTGTCTCCATGTTTATCCTCTATTTCTATAGAGTCACCTCAAAAAGGATTGGGTGAAAGTCAAAACAGCTGGACAATCCCATTAACAACCAATAATCTTGGAATGCTGCTGAATGCTTTTGAAACTGAACTAGCAGTAACTCCCTGTGGGTCCATTAACCTGCAGCTGAAATTAGATTATGTAGAAATAACATTAAATAAAGAGCCACAGTCCTTGTTAATTGAAAGGCAAACTTGTGAATTATAAGATCATTCTCTTTGAAAGGCAGAATATTCTGTCCCTCCAAGACCCCTTGGGACCACTCTTGAGTGTCCAGTTTGAGGTTTATTTCTGGGGAAACACATTTCCTTTAGGGGCACTTTAGAAATCTATTTGTTACAGAAAACAGAATGAAATGGAAAATGTACAAGCTTTGGAGTGAGATCAGGGTAGGCTTAAATCTTGGATTTTCTACATACTAGCTCTGTGAATTTAGAGAAGTTACTTAATTTCTCTGAGCCCCAACAATCTCACCTGTTAATTGTGGGGTGGGGTGGGGGATAATAATGCTTACCTCCTGTCGAGTGAGGAAAGCAGACACTTAAATAGCCACTGCAGCAAGAGGAAGGGAGTACACTGAGAGAGTGTTGGGGGAGCACCAAGGAGGACCACCTCCCCTTGGTTTTACTCCTAGTTTAAGGTGGCTCCTGAAATGGCCACCTGAGCTGGATCATGGAGAATGATTAGGTGCAGACTTGGATGAAGGTTGGGCCACCATCGTTTCCTGGATCACTGACAATGTAAAGAGATGGAGTTAGGTTTCCTTGGGGAGGTCAGAGTAGGGAGGACCCCATGGGACTGAAGAAAGAGCTTTAATAAAGTGCTTCAGGTGAGGAGCAAACTTGAATCATGACAACTATTCAAGTTGTCTGAACTGCCTTCTAAGAAAACTAGACCTCGTTTTGCTAAGTGAGGTACACGCATCTGAGTCCAGAAGAGACTTGTGGGGGTCCAAGAGGGCATCTCAATACAGCACCCTGTGTCCCCTGCTCAGCCAATACACCACACAACCCTCAGCCTCTCTAAACAAATGCTGAACAAATATCCAAAGAATACCTACCCAGGGAGTGGATGTGGCTCAAGCGGTTGAGTACCTGCTTCCCACATGGGAGGTCCCAGGTTTGGTCCCCTGTGCCTCCTAAAAATGACAAGCAAACAAACAAAAAAATCAACTCAGGGTTGCCAATGTTGCTCAGTGGTTGAGTGCCGGCTTCCCACATATGAGGTTCTGGGTTCAATCTCTAGCCCTGTACCTCAAAAAAAAAAAGCAAAAAAACAACAACAAAAAAACAACTATCTAAAGATATGCCAAACTATTTTTCTGTAAGCAGACTCCTGGCCCTGTGGGAAACCAAAAATTATAGCACTTTGGCTCAGCCCTCGAAGCCCATAGATCATAACTGTTCCCTTTCCAAGAAGGCGCTGCCTCACCTGGCTGAGACAGCTGGCTATCCTTCCCAAGGGTTTCTTTACAGCCAAATCTCCCAGTCTGGAAACCCATCACCATTCTGGCTGCCCCCCTCTGAATGTCAGGTTGTCAAAGTTCTGCCACTGCAGAGCCTGGGACTGAGTACACCTGCCCAGACGGCAAAGTCTAAACCAAAGACCACGGGGCACTGCCTGCCCACTCGGCTGCTCTGCTTCTGCTCTGGGCCCTAACTTTGCAGTGGCTCTCGGCAGCCACAACCCTCCCTCCCCCCCTTCCTTCCTATTAAACGCCCATATTCCTTCTCAGCCTGGCCTCATGAAGCCTGAGGAAGCTGTTAGTGGCCATTCTGTCAGGCTCCACTGAAACGGGTCTTCCTGTCCCATTTCTTCCAATATCACGAGTTCTGCTGATGACAGGACATTGTGTTCATTTCCCTCAGCCCCGGGCAGATGGCAGGGAGTGCTGAGTCCCCACAAAGGAGCGCCCTGTCCCTGTCTCTGGCTCTGTCCCTGTCATGGAAGGCATCCAGAATTTAGAACTTTGCACCTGCTCTTTCAAAGCACAGGAGCATTCGTGGCCCACAAAGTCACAAAGTCAGAAGGGTCTTGCGTGGCAGAGCCCACATTTGAGTGGGGCTGAAGAACTAGGGACTCAGGCCCTAAGGATGAGCCTGCTGCTGGTAGAAATCCCTTTACGTGGATGCTGTACTTTGGTTCGTGAAGGAGACAGGAGAGGTTAACTTTATCCCTTTTTAAAAGATTAGGAAAGTGAAGCTCAGAGGGGCTTAGTGATTTCCCCAAAACCACACAGCAAGTATTAGGTAGATGTTGACTCCAAGCCTGGTCTTCTGAATCCAAACTCAATGCTCATTTTGTTATTGCCTCTGTATATTTTCAAATATTGGGATTTTTGGCCCAGTGTAGGTAAATGTCCCAGGAGTTTGATTATGTTTTCACTTTCTGGTTTTGACTTTGCTTTTTTCCTACCCCTTCTTCTGTCATCCTCATTGGTGGCACCTACATCTTCACTGGAGACACCAGTCTTCACCCAATATCTGAGCAAAACCCTGGCATCATCTTAAACTGCTCCTGCTCTGCAAACTCACCTACCCTGCCCACCTACCTACTATCAACCCAGGTCCTTTATTTTGGCTTTACAAATATCTCTTACATATATGTCCTTCCTCTCCTTTCTACCGTCCACTGCCCGACCTCAGGCCCTCTCACCCAGTCAAGAGAAATGGCCTTCCAGCTGGTTTCCTTTCTGAGGAGTTTCACCTAAATCCATGCTACATGCAACAGTGAGCTGAATTTTCAATAGTCATAATCAATGCCTTCAATGACTTCTCATTTTCTAAAGGAAGTGCCCTTCATGGCAAAATGTCTGAGCTAGGTATAGTCACTACAGTCTTGACCCGTGATATTGCTAATCCTTAAAATAACTCTACAAAGTCCTGCCATCATGCAAGTCGATCTGACTGCTCAGCTGTGCTCTAATCACCAGACCTCACAGCCTACCAGGACAACCCAGGCTCTTTAGTGGCAAACACAGCCTTCCCTTGCCCCCATATACCTCCCTCCCTGCACTTCACCAAAGGCTCCGTTCCGTGCCTCAGTACATGCTGTGCATTCCGTGCCTCAGTACATGCTCTCCCCCGGATGCCTTCCTCTTTTCAGCCATCCTTCCCGGCCCCACTCAGCCAACTGCTAAGTTTAGAACCCATGTCTTTCTCACTCCCCTCTCTTCCCTTTTCCACTACCAGCCCTGCCTCCCACGTGAACAAACAGCGGTTCATTCTAGGTTATGATGAGGCAACGGGCATGAACCAGGACGGGAAATGCCACTGGAGCATGCTTCCTCTGGCAGCTAACGCCAATGGAGAGGGCTCTGCTGGCTTCTTCTGGAAAATTATTTCCAGGTTTCATTTTATTTTAAAGGAAATGGGACTTGATCCCCTGGTCAGACTAATCACTGAGCTTCTAAGTCATGCTAATGAGTTGACTTCAGAAAAACACGAGTCTCCCCAGTGAGTCACGGGTCAGAGGGGACTCAGGGTTCCTTTCAGGAGGGGACCACTGTGGGCTGGAGCACGCTGTTTCTTGAGGAGTAAAACTGTCTAAATTAATCTGTGCAGTGTCTCTCTGCAGTCAGGCGGTCTTACTCCTCAGAAGTAAACGACTCGGTGTAACACAGGATACATGTGGTATGTGCACATCAGGCTATCGGGCTTGTCAATATCAATTTTGAGGACTAAAAATCTCCAGAAAAAAAAAAAGAATTTGCTTTAACAAAGTTATTAAAAGTTAAAATGCCAGCTGCTGGCCAAGGTCTGTGAATTTAGAGCCCGAGAAGCTCTGCAGACGCGTGGTAGAAGCTGGGCTTAGCAGCCGGCCAGGGGGGCAGAGGCCTGGCCCTAGCTCTGCTCTGCAGCCGAGCCCCTGGGAACTTCAGGGTGTCCTTTAGTCTCTGTGGGCCTCACGTTCCTGTTCTGTCAAACAAAGGCATTGAACCAATTCACTGTTTTCCCAATCAGAGCAGCTTTTAATATACTCACATCCTGCCTGTTCTCTTATTTAATGGTTTTCTTTCCATTTAATTTAAATCTATCTTGTTTTTCAATTTTGCCGTTTCCTAAGGAGTAATGTCCATAGAATCATGGGTTTGACTTGCCAATTCAGTAAGAGGGGCTTTGTTTTCAAGCGGCTGAAGATAATTTCAACCATCTCAAGCAAAGAGATTTTATTAGGGGCATGTTGGGGTTCAGATAACTTTCAGGGGGCTAGAAGATCAGGCTTGAGAGCAAATAGACAAGTGGGGTGCTCTGACTGCCCAGGTGGCAGACCCCACTTTCTGCTGTGGTCCTGCTACTGCAGTGGATAGGGCTGTCAGCCAACCCCAGGTCACTGCCATCTGCTTGGAATTCAGAATCCTGGGATAGCGTCGGATTGGCCAAGCCCAAGCCACATTCGAACCCTGTCTAACCTGGGGTAGGGGTGGGAAGAATGGAAATCCCATCCCTTTGTCCCAAGAGTCCTCAGGACAACACAAAATAAGAGATTCCCTGAGAGAAGAACAGAGAACAAATTGGAAGGCAAATTGGATGGTGGCTAGTAAAAAAAAAAAAAAAAAAGTAACACACAAACAAACAAAAAGAAAAACATATATCCATACGTCCATTAAAATATGTACGTAACTATGAAAATAAAAAGTTCATTCCTGCACCACCTGAAATAACCTCATACACCAACTGATGACACGCCACCTTTTTTGGAAGCACTGAAGCTATTCATTTCTAATGCTTGTAGCATTTATTATATACAAGGAATAATTCTTCAGCATTTATTATATACAAGGAAACACCACTGCATTAAAAAGTAAAGACTCATCTGTACATTTCTGTAAAAACACTGACCTTTGGCTAATTTTGCTTGTTTTGTTTGGCAGCGATTCTTTACTTGCATCTACAGAACTTGTCTGGGTTCTGCCATTCTTTGATTCTTTTAGGCTTACCTTCCATTTCATCCTCACTTTCTATGCATCCAGACTCTCATGCACGCCACACAGTTTTGCATTTCACCAGGCCAAGTTTCAAGCAGTTGGCACAAAAGTTGGATCGTGAAGCTTTCTGATTACCTTGAGATCCTGCCATCTTGTAGTCAGAATGTAGCTTCCTGGAATTCTCTGGGCTATACCAAGGAGCACATGTTCCCAATGGTCAAGATATAATCTCACACCAGGCTCTGCCAGGGTTTGAGACAACGCGTTCTGTCCAAAGCATTAGAAAAACTTGACTAAGCCAGAGCTTATTCCACTCTTCTAGACCTGTATTTGGCACTTCATATTAAATTAACCTATATTTCATCAAATAAGTGTATGCTAGCTTTGGAAGAAACCTTAATAACAACCTTGTACATTTATTCATAAGGGCCAGAAAGGCAAATGATTACCCAAAGTGACCTCCAAGGGAATGGTACATTGGGCCTAGAATCTTCTAGAATCCTTTCTGAAACACATCATGGAAGTTTTAGTTCAAGTATTAGACTATCTTTTATCCTGCTATCAGACTCCCCTACCCCTCCCAGGGAAGACCATTCCCCCGTTACATGATATTTTATGCAGAAAAATGAAATAGAATCATAAAATTCTTTCTATAGATGGAGTTCTGTCTCCACAGACATTAAATGCATCTTATGGCATAGTCCTTTACTGGTGAGTGATAAGTAATCACTGCCTCCCAACACACACACACACGTACAAACAGCCAAGGCCAGAAAAGAAGATTTATGGCACCAAACATTTGGATGCTTTGTTACAGAGGTGAGTCTTTGAAGTAAAGGTCTTCCAAAGCATGGGTGGGGAGGAAAGCTTAGCAGCTGGCCCATTAACCATTGCTCTTACCCCGAGAAATCCTAAAAAGAGGCAAAAAAAAAAAAAAAAGAAAAAAAGAAAGAAAGAAAGAAAGAAAGAAAGAAAGAAAGAGAGAGAGAAAGAAAGAAAGAAAATACAAAGGAGATAAAAAAAATAAAAAATAAAAAAACCTGGTGAACTCTCCCTATAAATATGCATTAAGCTCCTGAGGGTCTTTCCTGGTAGAATGACAAAGAGTCCTTATCAATGGAATTCTTTCAGAAGGAGATTCTTGAACTGTTTACATTGCTAATGGAAACAGCTCTGGAATTTATGGATTTCTGGGGCATGGCTGGCTGGAAAATATCAGTTTGAGGTGTGTAGTTATCAGAGTATAAGATGAAGCTATTTCACCCCATGATTAAGGTCAGGGCTTACAAACGGGGGGCTATGGGGAGGCCAGATGTGTCCCCTGCAGAACTCATGTCCATTCAAGAATCACCAGAGAGACCATACTTGTTTATGTTCAAAGCACATTCTTATTTTCCCGTACCCCTGCCATGAAAACTGTTGAATATTTTCATTATCAGAATTGGTCCTGTGAGCAAGTTGTTTTGTTTTTTGTGTTTTGGGGTTTTTTTGTCCATAAAGTATAATTCAGAATATTTTCCATGGAAAACTGGACTTCTGGCTTCTCTTAAAATATAGAAAGAAAAAATATAGGAATATTGAGATAAGAATCATATTTGCCAAGAAGGAGATGAGTAGTGATGCCCATTAAATGGAACACGTGGTTGCCAGTTCACTACTGTCCCCTTCAGCCCTGGGTGTAGCATGCATGTCCTATTTCACTTATGTACATTAGCTGCCTGTCCCTTTGAGGAATTTGATTGTATGTCCCTGACTTTTGGGCACAGTCATGTACTGTCAAATTTTTACGCAATTTGGTCTCATTGCCTGAAATGTCCACCTCCTCTTTAGACACTTTCCTGAACTTGTGTGCATTCTTCAAAAGCCAACCTGAAACTTCTGCTTTAGTTTCCTAGGCTGCTTAAAGCAAACACCATGAAATGGTTCAGCTTGAACAGTGGGCATTTATTAGCTTCCAGTTTTCAGGCTGAGAAAATGTGCAAATCATAGCATCATTAAGATGATGTTTTCTTCCTGAAGACTGGCTACAGGCAATCCTTGGTTCCTCTGCCACATGGCAAGGCATATGGTGGCATCTGCTGGTCTCTCCCTTCTCTTCTGGGTTTTGTTGGTTTCAGTTTCTTGTTTCTGTGGCTTTCTCTCTGTATTCATTCTGTTTATAAAGGACTCCAGTAAGAGGATTAAGTCCCATCCTGAGTGAGGTGGGTCACACCTTAACTGAAGGAGCCTCATCAACAGGTCCTACTTACAAGGGGTCCACACCTGGAGGAATGGAGTAACTTTAAGAACATGTTTTTTCCTGGGATACATACAGCTTCAAACCACCACAGCCTCTCCTTCTGTAAAGCCATCCATACTTGTCTTTTTTTTTTTTTCATTTTAAAAACAATTTATTGAAGTATATCATTCATGCATGAACATACATAAACTATAAGTGTTCAGTAAACATCGTGAACTTACAAAACAAACACGCATAACATCATACGGGGCTCCCACACATCACCCCCCCACAAACACCCTGCATTGTTGTGAAACGTTTGTTAACAAATCATGGAAGAGCATTGTCAAAGTATTACTACTAACTAATGTCCGTATCTTATGCCTCTATACTTTTTTTTTAAGGATTTATTTATTTATTTATTTTTGTCTATTTTTACTGCCCCCTCCCCCCCATTTTTGCTGTTTTTGTGTCCATTTGCTGGGCAACTTTCTGTGTCCGTTTCCTGCCCTCTCTTCTCATCCTTCTGTCTTCACTGGGACTCGATCCACGGAACCTCCGATGTGGGAGAGAGGCATCCTACCGCCTACGCCACCTCAGTTCCTGTTTTTTTGGCATGTCTCATCTTGGCTCTCCCTTGTGCCACTCTCCTGTTACGTCATCACTTTTCTGCGTGGCTCACGGGGCCTGGCGGCGCACCCGCTAGCAGGGCGTGGGGGGCTCACCCAGTCGCGGGAACTGGAGGCGCACCTGCTCGCGGGGCCTGGGGTCTCACCTGCTCACAGGGTCTGGAGGCCCACGCACCTTCTATATTTTTCTTTTTTTTATTTTACCGGGAGGTCCCAGGGATCGAACCCAGGTCCCACCATATGGGAGACGGACGCCCAACCATCTGAGCCTCATCGGTCTCCCTGTTATATCTCTTACGGTTGACCAAAGATACTTAGAGTTACAGTCTTTTCCCATACAGGATGGTCATATAACATATCAGGCTTAGTTTATCACCAGCATTCTAAAAACCAGACCTAGGGAGAAAAACTGGGTCTGGGGACACATGCATGGTTTCTAACAAAGCGAATATTTAGCCTACCCTGATTACCACAAAATCAGGACAGTGAGAATATTCACACCTCCATGTTTTTCTAGATAAGTCTGGTCCACGTCCCTCTGTGCTCTGAAGGAATTTGTATATAATCTCCACTTGTAAGCTTATCATCATACCTATCATTGTTGTTTATAAAACTGCCTGTACAATTACAATAGGACCTCCTTGAAGATAAGACTATCTTCTTTACCTCTTTACCCCTGGCACATGTCAGGGCTGCCAAAATGGGGATCAGTGAAGGAATCAACCAACTAGACATTGGGGCTGAATTTCAGAGAATACATTTTCTGCTATTTGTGTTGTGTATAAAACCCAATTTCTGTTTGGAATGTTCTCTGAAGGACTACTTTATGATCATCAGCATTCTGTTTTGTTTTTAAGGGTTGTTTTTTGTTTGTTTGTTTGTTTTTTTGGCATCAAGGCAAAAATCTTATAAAAAGTTGTATAAAATCTAAGAAAAGATGAGTCAAATATGACTGAAGATGAGGAGTTACAGGAACTAGGAGGATGTGGACAGCACAGATGCCAGTAGGAAGCTCCCTCATTTCCTAATATTGACCAGTGGCATGACCTAGTGGCAGTCAAGACAGGCTATACTGTACTTAGGTAGCAACCTCAAAATCTAGTGGCACAGAAAACAATAATTGTTTTGCTGATGGTACCTGTCCTCCATAGGTGGGCACAGAGTGGTCCGACGAAAGCTCTTGTTTCAAACTGCCACACCGAAGCAGTAAATGGAAAGGGACACCCAAGTCTACCTTTCCAAGAGGCATCAATAGACAATGGCAGTAAAATGTGGAAAATATTGTATCTGGGGAAAACACTGGGTGCTACGGAATGAAGCAAAGGTGAGGGACATTAAACTCAGCAGGGGCAATTGAGGAGCAGGAGTGGAATCAAGGGAGATGAATGTTTGAGAACAATCATGAAGGATCCATTGATGCTTGTCCAGGGGACAAGAATGGGGAGGGAAAGCAGACCCAGGTGTGGGAATAGCACAAGGAGAGGCATGGGTGAGCAAGGGGCCTTAGAAGCAGGTCTCTCCAGCCAGGACAAGGCTGGTCTAGCAATGCATGATTTACGTGTTATTTACACCCATGGGGCCTTGAGTAAGTGCCTTTCTCTCTCTGGTCTCAGGCTGTCCCTTTATAAAATGAAGGGGCTATAATCAAAATCCTATTTTTAAAAATAGAACTTGATGATCTGTACCTAAAATTCACCAGAAGAGTAAATTATAAGAATAGTTAAGACTATTTTGAATAAAAAGTATAATAAGATCAATTTGCCCTATCAGAAATAAAATCATCCTCTAGAGTTATAGTAATTAATTTTGCTCAAAATCTGGCATTGACCAAAGACTAGCCATATCAATTAAAAGAACAGAAAAGAGTACAGAATGCAATCTGTGGTATTTGGAATTTATAATAAAAGTTTCATTTCAAATCAGTTAGAGAAAGAGTAACAATTCAACAAATGGTATTAGGACAATTGAATAAACATTGAAAAATATTGTTATCTCTCTATTTCATACCATATACAAAAATAATACCCAGCTGTATTAAAGATAGGCTTTTGTAAAACAAATCTTGTAAAGTATTATACTATAGAAGAAAAATTGTGTTACTCTAGGTTGGTAAAGTTGTCCTATAGAAGAGATAATACTTTTGACACCATAAAGAAAAGACTGACATATCTGATTATTTTTAAAAAAATCAAATGTTTATTCAGTAAAGACAACATAACAAATTCAAAAGAAAAATGATAGCATAAGAAAAATATTGCAATATATAAAACAAATGATTAATCATCAGACTATACAAAGCACTCTCTAAATATCAACTATTAAAACTTTCAGAGAAAAATAGGCCAAGAATATGAAAGGGCAATTAATACAAGACATATAAAAGCCTAATAAGCATATGAAAAAATGCTCAATCCCACAAAATGTAAAGAGGATGCATGTTGAAATAAAAAGGTACAATTTGCATTAAATCCCTGAAAAAAAAATCCAGTTAGTTAAATCCATGTTTTTTAAGCTGTTTGAAAAAACGGATATTCTTGTTCCCCAATAGAACCTTCAAACTGGTTAGGTTCAAGGGCTGTGAAGCCAGAACACTCAGGACCACATTCCGTACTGTGTGACTTTAATAAAGTTTCTTAACTTCCCTGGGCCTTATTTTCTTTTTCTATAGTAGTGCCTACATTGTAGGGTTATTATGAGATTAAATATGATAAGCTATGAAAAAATGCTGAACAGTGCCTGGCCCATAGTAAGTGCACATTGAAGATTAGCTTTTATTTTTCTCTTGCCAGTGAGAGCATAAAACTCTGCATTATTTTTGCAGATCAATTTGACAATGATTATCACAATTAGAAATACACATGTAATTTCATTTCTCAAAATTTATCCTACAGAAATAACCCCCACTAGTGTAAACTTATTTTTACAAGAATATTCATTTCAGCATTTTAATGGAAAAATTGGAAAACAAATTAGGTGTTAATTGAATGAAAAACAGGCATTTAAATTAGGGTTATAACATTATAATATTTTAAACTATGTAAATGATAATAATGTCTATCTACTTCCCCATTAAAGAATTTTATGCAACTCTTTTTTTTTTTTTTTTTTTTTTATTATGGGTAAAAATCAAAATTCTCACAATACATACAAACATTTGTAAAATGATATATAAATATATATGCATATATGTGTATTTGCTTACAAAAATGCTATATATATACATATATTTTAAGAGGTGCTCAGATTACCCAAAATACTACACGGAACCCACTGGGATTCCCACGCCGCCCACCTCCCACACCTCCCACCACATCCCACACAAACATCTCCCACAGTATGGCCCACCAACCCCAACGAACTTACACATCCTGGAGCCTTGCCACCAACCATAGACCACAGTTCACACTGTAGACCACACTCTCTCCCACTCAGTTCTGAGTGGTGTGTGCTGATTTAAAATGGCCTACATCCATTGCCACAACAGTACTCAGGACAACCTCCAACTCCCAAAGAAGCCCCTGTATTTCAACTGCTCATCCGCTCCCTACCCAAAAACTGTCAAGTGGCCACTGGCTCCACCTCATTGTTATAATTTCTTGCATTGCAAGAATCACCATATGTGAGCAAGAGAATAGCATCAAGTCCACTCTAGTCCATAGTTCTTCCCCCAATCCAGAGGCAACTGGGATGGTGATGTCCACTCCAACTCCAAGTGAGAGAGGGCTTATAACCCATGGATATGGTGGGTGGGATGATCCTGCCTGCAGATGCAGGCCCTCTCCATTCCCTGGGATGGCCATTTCCCATCGTTGTCTCCTATGCAACTCTTTATAAGGAGGTAGATTCCTATTCACTGAGATGGAAGGGTCATTAAATAGATATTATTATATGGAAAAAAAGTAAGTCAGAGAACAATTTCAATAGTAAAATCTATGAAAATAATTAAAAAATATAGCACTTGTAAATTCATTGACAATTTTCTGGAAGTTAGTAGTTAGTTACTTTTGGAAAAGGGTGTAGGTGAAAGATGGTGAAGGCAGGTTTTTTATTTTTACTTCAGTAGTGTTAGTATTTTCTATAGCAATTATGTATTTCTTAGGCCCTTTAAAAACAATATTTTAAAAATTATATGATGGGTTGAGCTATATATGTACCAACTAGATAAGCTTCTATCTCAAATATTCTAATCCTCTAATTTTACTGTCTAGACAACAGGGAGCCATGAATGGTTTTTGAGGGAAAGATTGACCTGGCCACGCTATCAGAATTCTTGAACAAACAGCTCCTCACCTTGTTCTGTCTTGTGTTCCTTACCTACTCTTGCTATTTCCTGTACGCTCCCTTACCCATTCTCGCCAGTAACTGGAAACTCTGTTTTGATTTCCCCTTAGCCAAGCATTCAACTCCTGGAGTTTATTTCTCTCTTTAAGGTCTTAATTGTTTTTCTCTTTTCATCTGGAAATTGGTTTCTGAAACCACTTCTTTCCTGTTGCTTGTTGAGCCTCCAGAGAGGTCACTTGCAGCCAAAGACAGGGAGGTATTGTGGGAGATACTGCACTACTTACTCAGAGCTGAGAGACCAGGCTCTGGCCCTGGCTTGCTGCCCGCCAGGTGACTCCCCCTTTCTGAGCCTCAGCTTTCACAGTAAGAACATGAGACTGACCCCGCCCAGTCATGACAATCAAAGTTCCCAAGGCAATTAGGGGACATGATGCTGGAGTTCAAAACTCACTGATCACAGAGAAAGAAGAGCTCTAATCTGGTACTTCCATGCTGTGCGTGCAAGTGACAGTGCACGCTTCTGCCCACCCTCTTGCGCCTCTCTCGTCACTAAGAAAAGAACATGCCCAGCCGCCCACTGGCCTACGAAGGCAGAGAGGCACGTGGAGCACATCAGATCTTTCTTGCAACTTAGAGCCACCCAACCTAACCCAGACTAGGTCAGCCAGGCTCTAGCTGACCCACAGACAGGTAAATGAAATAATCTCCGTTGTATGACACTGGAACTTTGTGGTTTTTTACGTAGCAATAGACAGCCGATACACTAGCTGAGCTGAAAAGCAAGAAAGGAAAAACTCCAGGTGCTACAAATAAAAATGAAACCCAAGAGACAGCAGTGAATAGGAGCACTTATTAAGAGGTGAAAAGGAAGGGGACAGCGAGAAATTTGTATGCTCAGGCTGCACCGCATACAGGTGTAGTGCCTGATTCTCCCCAGGGGTGTGGCATGGAATTCTCAGCCAGGGGTTTTCAAGGTGTGGCCACCCAGGCACCTGCAGCAGCTTCACCTGGGAACTTCTGAGCACACAAAGCCCTGAGCCCCACCCGAGACCTACTCTGGGATTGGGGCTCAGCAACTGGTGTTTCCAGAGCTGGTTTGCATGTGTAGTAACAGCCGAATTGGATACAAGCAGATAATTTGGATACACATTAAAGTTCGAGAACCACTGCTCTAAGGCAAAAAATTAAAATAAAAACGGATCCAGAACTGGTAAAAACTGCATTACAACCCTGGAAAAGTGCCCCGCTATGGCACAGGATGCCAGGTCTGTCTTAGAAAACAATCCCCCTCAAGATGACCTCACAATCATGAATTCCAAATTATGTGAGTAGACACACCCAGTGAGGTGTCAAAGACCCCACAATCAGGTGAATTCCTATCTCAAGAATTGGAGATGATAAAATCTTTTGAAAGACATTTTTCTCTCCTGAAACCCTTACCTCGGCACTAATACCATCTCTACCTGTTAGAATCTCACCTGTGGTCAATAAAAGCTGAGGAATCAAAGATGAACATCATCCTGTACCTGGCCTCCAGCTTCCACACTGATCTCCTTGCATCTAGCCTTACTCCTTGTAATAGCCAGGCCTTCGCTGCAGTAATGCTGCATAACAAACAACTCCATAATCCCAGAGATTTACAAAAGAAAATTTGAGTTAAGACCCATGGATGTGCAAGTTGGCTGTGGTTTGACTGATGTTGACTGGGCTGTAGGTTGATTCAGTCAGTTTCTAGGTGTCATCATCCCAGAACCCAAGCTGAATGACGCATGGGGACCTGGGGCATGCCCTGCTCATGGCAGAAGATGGAAGCTCAAGAGTTAACCACGCTGTGGGAACTCAAGTAAAACCTCTGGTTGGATGTGGTGTGTGTAAAAGCTGTTCACATTCCATTAGCCGAAGCAAATGGGTTAGTTGAGCAGAATTGCATATCCCACATTCTCTAAAGCGTTGGTCTCACCTGGGTTGAGGCAGGGGTGATTTTGTACCCCAGGGTGAATGTGGCAAGGTCTGAAGACATCATTGACCCTCACATCACGGGGGCTGCTACTGGCATCTAGTGGTGAGGATGCATAGGGCAGCCCACCATGACAAAGAATCATCTAGAAACTGATCTATAGGGAGACACTGAAAAATCCCCTAATCAAGGGTGTTGGTTTATAATTATGATACAGCAAGAGAGTCAAGATTTGGGAGGAATAATCCAATCTCCTATATGCTCCAGCCATGCTCCTCTCTGAAACTCACATTTTATCTTTCCGTTCCTCTGCTTAAACACCTTCAATGTCTCCCCATTGCCTCCAAGCTCAAACTTCCTAGCAAGACCCATCGGCCCCATCACTACCTTAGTCCTGTCTACTGCACCAATCTTACTTCTTATTGGGTTCTTTCTTCTCTTACTTTTATAGTCTGTCTCTATGTGTGTGTGTGAAATTTCTTGATTAAAAAAAAGACAGTTTCCTTATCTTCACATGCTCTGTTCTCTCAGACTCCAAAGTTCTCCCTCTTCTTTGCCGATATCCATCTTGACCTTGTCCTTTAAAATCTCCATCACCAGTCTCCTCTTTAAGTCTTTCTTGCCTCCTCCAGTCAGGTTTGTCCACCTCTCCTCCACTCTTGGAGTGCCCTTCAGTCAGTTCCTCTCTCACGCAGGACAGCAATGCTCTCTTTTCTTCTCCATCTACGCAAGACTGCGAACCCAGGTGGGGCACAGCCATGCCTCACTGAGAGCCACAGCAACAAGCCCAGAGTTCAAGGAGTACTAGAAAAACCAAACTGAGCTGACCGCAAGGTAGGAGACAGACACTTGGATAAATCATTAAAATGAAATGTGAGGATTTTACAACACAAAGCAACAGACTGTGAGAGCACAGAGGGGAAGGTGTAGCCATTGCATGCTCCCTATATTTGTAAATTCCTTAAGGATGTGAATTCATCTGTTCTGTGGCAGATATGGAGCACAGCACTCTGCAGATTGTTGCTCTTTAAAAGATTAAATGAAGAGCCTCAGAGGTAAATTGTTTCTACCAGTCATTTACACTTTAGCATGAAGTTGACCTGCATTTCCTGCCTTTCAGGGACACTAGCATCCTAAATTTCTCTCATTATAGAATTAAAGGCTTATTTAGGGTCAAGTATTTATAAGCAGGAGAGAGGAGAAGAGAGGGATAGGAGTGTAGATGGTAAAGCTAAAGGGAAGTCAGCTTCTCTGAAAAGGCTGGTTTCACTTTCCAATTCAGAGGTCCTTTTCCAGTACCTTCCACCCCTTCTGGGACCCTCCAGGAGACTACAAACAGCACTGATAGCTCCTTCCTGGGTGGCTTATTTAGTTGTTTATGTGTTGAGAGACACAGCCCTTATTTGAAGGGAAGTGTGAACAAACAGACTTGAGGCGATTTCTTTTCTCTGCTACCTCCGCCCTGGAACAACTGTTTCCCCCTCCTTCTTGCCTTCCTTTCTCCCTCAGCTGTCCTGACTTCAGGAAGGCTGAATGAAGAGTCAGGGTTCTGAGGGCTGCCTAGCTTGGTGGCAGCCTGCCACGGTTCCCTCCTCCGTGAAAATGGGCAAAGGTCCCTGTCGTTGGCCATTGTGCAGGTAAAGATATCAATTGGGATAAAGTTATGAACTCAGTTAAATGCATTATACCTTTATTGACAGCAGGCACTATGGCTACAGAAACATCTGAGACAGAGCTTGCGTCAAGGAACAAGCAGGTTGATGTGGACTTTTATTTCGGAGGATGCAGTGTCCTGTTCAGGACCTGTGCCTTTCTGATCTGAAGGCTGAGGCGAGTTTCTGGGAGGGCAGCATGGTGCAGGTGTGGCACTAGCATGCGTGCTTATGCTGCCCTCCAACCCCGTGGCAGACATCACTAATCACATCTGGATATCATCGTGCTCCTTTTCTTACCACAGTGCACCTGGGAGCCGCTGGCAATCGGCCAGAAGCTGAAAACGTGCCTGCTGTTATTGGAGGAAAAATCACAGCTTTGGACTCAAGCCGATGTGGTTTAAATCCTGGTTCCTGTGTAATATTAAGCAAGTTAGGCAATCTCCTTAAATCCGTATCCTTCTTCATTTGTATGAAGAATATATTTTCACCTACCACATGGTGTTCCTATGATAATTAAGTAAGATTAAATATTATAGAAGTACATGGAAATAGTATGCACTTTAATACTCATTTGCTACCCCCTCTCTTCCATTTCTGAACAAGCCTGCCTCTCTGTTTTCAGTCTTTATCATATGTAAAATTGCAAAATATCATTATTAATACCATTCTCACAGGGTTGTCTTGATTCAAAGTGATACTCTTGGGTCAGACACATGGAGATCACCTTTTTTTTTTTTTTTTTAAGATTTTTATTTATTTATTCATTTATCTCCCCCCTTGCTGCTTGTGCTCGCTGGGTCAGCTAACCACGCCGTGCGGGCGGGCCTGCCCTCACCAGGAGGCCCCGGGAACCGAACCCGGGGCCTCCCATATGGTAAACGGGAGCCCTACTGATTGAGCCACAGCCGCTTCCCACATGGAGATCATCTTAAGGTGAGAGATGTAAAGTCAGGACTCTTGATTGTCCAGATTTCCTCTCCCCTCACCTGAACCAATTTGACCCCCAGCTGAAGGTCCATCCAGCTTCAGTTTCTCCTCCACCCTCTGGCTTATTCTGAGAGTCTTTCAAGGTAAGTGGGGGGAAGGATCATTATCTCCAAGCAAACCAAAGTGCCAGATCGTGTTTGAGTGTGTGTGTGCCCATGTGTGTGTATGTGTGTGTACACGTGTGCACATGTGTTGGAGGGGTCAGTTATCCATGTCCCATGTCATAGAAGCCCCCACCACGTCCTCCTTGTAATTTGCTACAGCCTGGCAGTAGGGGGTGGAAACCAGAGCTTGCAGCCCAGATGTACCTTAGGACCCGAACTCATGGGTCCAGCCTTCTCTCTACACCTTCAGGTCCCTCAGGGAATACAAGTCGGAAGAGGCCAGCAGCTCCCAACCTTCTCACCAGTTACTTCTTCCTCTGCATGGATCCTACCAGGCCTGGGACAAGGGCCAGGTAAGAGAGGTGCCCAGGGCCCCACATTTAGGAGGAACTCACTCTCCGGGCTAGGCAAGGGCCAGCTGTGCATGTGAGACTGGGTGCCTCCTTAAATGCTATGTCCTGGGCCCCCTGCTTGCCTCACCCTGGTCCTAACTCTGATGGGTATAGAAGGAATTTCACATCTGAGACTGTGGGCTCTGGAGTCAGCCTTAGTGTTCAGACTCCACCCCCTCGACCCCCACCACTTGAATTGTGGGCTTTGCTTAAGTAACTGAACCGTAATGGTCTCCTCATCTGTAAGGTGGAGGCAGTAATAGTACTGCCCCCGGGCTGGGGCCGTGAGTATTAAGTTAGGGATGGTGTTATTGATAACCGAGGAAGCATCCATATGATTGAAAGCATAATTTTTATTAGACTACGCAATATTGAAAGTAATAAAGATCCTAGGGGAAAGGAAAAGGTGTCAAGCACTCTGCTTGGTGCCTTGTATATGTCTTCCCATTTTAAACCTCAAAACTATTCCCTAGTCCCCACCTTCACATGGTAGGAAACGAAGACCCCAGAGGATAAGGAGCTCAGCTGATATGAAGAGGTTACAGTATTTGAAACCATGTCCCAGAAATCCCTAGTCTAGATGCCTGGCTCCTCCGCTGTCTGCTCACTAGAATATCCCCGGGGACTCCTTGAAAGCGCAGTTTCCAGGTCTCCACTCTTAAATCGAACGGCCTGGACTCGATGCTCACCAAACGGGCCTGCCAGGCTTGGCAGCACAGGCAGCTTCCTCCGGTTCTCTAAGTGTAGCCTCATGAACGAGTGAGGGTGAAAACCTAGTCAAAGTGATTATAAAATTGTAAGAATAAAGTGGCATGAGAAGAAAAGCCTGGCACTTTCCAAGGGACATATAATTAAAGCCCAATAGATTAAAATTCCTTGAAGAAATGAGTAATACAAAGATTAAGGCACATCTGATATGGCATCTTGAAGGCCCACTCAAAGATTTATAGGCAAAGGATAAATCAGCTCTGACGAGAGGGAAAAAAAGGCATCTTATCGCTCCTATCTTGCAGTGGAAGGTAAAGTGTGCAGGATCAGAGAGTTGGCAATAATCAAGCAGGGCCCCAGAAGGGCTTTTGCAAAACTTATTCAGGAAGAAGAAAAAGAAAATCCCTTCAAGTAAGTGGGAAAGGTCTGGCTGTCAGTCAGAAGTCCAGGGACTTCACCTGTCAAATTCCTTTCTTGGATGTCTTTTTTTTTAAGTCATACATAGAAAATGAGCAAAGGAACCTGGAGTAATTAGGAGGTAATGAAGTTGTCAGAATAAGCTATTGACCAAAGAGCAGACAAGGGAATAGATGAAAAATTTAAACGTTTCTCATTTAGCCGATCTGGAAGCTGCACATCCTTTGGCCGTATGGGAATTATCCTGTGTGCTTAATGAATGAGTTTTTTTCTGGGCAAAGCAGAGAGCATACCAGAAGACAAAGGAAGGAGGAATTAGAATCAGAGTTCAAAATGGTAATAGTGAAAGTAATAGATATTATAATTAACCTTGTACATTTTTATCCATCTTTGCAAAGCATTTAAACGTGTATTACCTGGGTCAGTTGCACAAGAAACTTAAGAGGGAGAAATTATCATCCACAGCATGTAAATTGGAAAGTGGAGGTCAAAGGGTGTAAAGCTTTGCCTAAGGGTCTCACAGCTTACTGGCGCAGGGTGGAGTCTGAACACCATGGTCTGTCCAAATTGTTGTGGGAGACACTGAGGGCAATTGGCTTAAAGAAGTGGACAGGGCAGGTAAACTGGGCCATGTAACTAAAGTGAGGACACCCCACCTTTTTTTCTTGCAGCCCTGCCCTCCTGGCCCCCATGGTGCCTTCTTCTCTCTCCTCATTGTTCAAGAGTTCCACTTGAAGGACATGCTTTCTCTGAAAAGAGCTTGGCCTTCATCTACGTATTCTGACTGGTGCTACTATTGGGCAATAAAGGCCAAAAGTCAAGGATAGGTGTCAAGTCCCAGGCTTTGCTCAGACTCACTCTGCAAGGTGGGTACAATTGATGTGAAAAGTAAGACCTGGAAGGTCAAGGCAGCTTGCCCTAAGGTTCAGAGAGTAAGTTGTACATCCCCCAATCCAGGTCCTTCTGTCTGTCATTTCCATTCTGCAGGCCATCTTGGTTGGGGAACAACAGGCCACAGAGATGACAATTCAGCCTGGAAAGCAAAGATTGAGAAGGAACATGGTTCAAGCTGCAGCTCTGCAAAGATTCTTGTTGTCACTGTCATTGACTGTCTGAGCTCTTGGCCTGCCCAAAATGTGACTCTCCAGCAATCCATGCTCAGTTCTCTGAGCTGCTTGCTGTACACCCCTCCTCAATAATCTCCTCTCTGTCATGGCTACAACCACCCACTTTCTGTTGATAACTCCTAAATATGTATCTTTGACCAGACTTCTTTCCTGAACTTGAAACTTCCCTATTCAGTCATGTAAGCTGCTCACCTGTATGCCCCATAACCATGCTATACTTAGCAAACCTAAGGTCATTCTCCCTCTTCTGGATTGTCCAAGCCAAAGGCTTGGGGGACATAGTGGGCTCTTCCCTGTCGTTTGCTACCCACACTGAATTGCCTGCCAGAGCTGGGGTAATTCCATTTCCCAACATCTCTTGAATCCATGCCCCTCTCTCACCTTAATGTCAGACTTAGGTCAGTCCCTCATCCTCTCCCATCTTGAGAGTTAATATAGATTTATAGGCAGTCTCTTGACATCTACTCTTTCTCAACTCCAGTTTTTCACCCTGATACCAGAATGATCTTTCTACCTTGACTCTCTGCCTGTGTTTGTGGATCCCCCTAGAATTCAGGTTGAAGTCCAATTTACTTAGCATGTTACTAAAGGATACTTGTGACCTGTTCTCTGATTTCTTCCCCTCTTTGTCTTCCATACTTTCCATCTTCAAAGTCCTGGAAATTCTGAACTACCTGCTGTACCCAAAATGTTCTAGCTTTTCTCATATCCTGTGCACTGGCTCACCTTATTTCTTCTGTCCCAATGCCATCTACTATTTGTCCATCATAAAAATTCCTGTTCTCGTTAGGAAGTCTCATCTTCAAGTCTCATCTCAACTACTAGCTCCTCCATGAAAGCTTACTCATCCAGGAAAGCTTAAGTGCTGTTTCCCCTCTTTTTGCAGGGTATACACTTGCATCTTAGCAATTATTATACAATGTAGCAACTTCTGTTGGAATGTCTGTCATCTCCATTAGACTAGGATCTCTTTAGGGCAAAGGCAAAGTATCTATTCATTCTGACACTAACCACCCCACACTGCACGGTGTCCTGATCAGGGCCAAGCATATATTAGAAAATTTAATCACTCAGTCTATAAATGTCTCCGCCTGACTCCAACATACTGCAGAATACCTGATATATATTAAGTTCTTGTTATGTGAGTACTAAATTGTTTTTTAATACTGATCTGAGGGAGTAAGGCTTTATTTCTCATTTTCCTCTGAATTCTTGTCAAATGAAAATCTACTTCCTAGTTTTTTTCTCTGATCTTAAAATTGCCCCTCTCCTATTAATCAATTCTACACAAATATTTTGCACAGTTATTGTGCATTAAACCTGAATTGATGCTATACTCACCTATTGGAGTGGGGGAGGGCTGATAATACAAATGTGGAGAAGGACACTGTGGTGGTTTGGAGTTACATAGCACAGAAAAATGTGGATCCATTGTAAATAAGATCTCTTCAAGATGTTACTTCAGTTAAATGAATCAGGTTGGGCTTTAAAACGTATTGCTGAATCCTTTATAAGCAGAGTTCCCACAGAGGGAACTGCCAGAAGCTGAAAGTCATGGAACCCAGAAGAGAAAAGAAAAGCCAGGAGAGGCCGCCATGTGCATTGCCATGTGACAAGAAAGCCAAGGGCCAAGGATCACCAGCAGCCAGCCCCAGAAAACTAGTCTTGTGGGAGAAAGCATTGTCTTGATGACACTTTGATTTTGGACTTCTCCTAGCTTCAAAACTTTGAGCCAACAAATTCCAATTGCTTAAGACAACCCATTAGCATGGTATTTGCTTTAGCAACAAGGAAACTAAAATGGATGTGGAGCAATAAGAACTTTTCTACATTGCTTGTGGGATGCAAAACAGCATACCCATTTTGAAAAAGAGTGTGGCAATTTCTTTTAAAATTAAACATACACTTACCATATGACCCAGCAATCTTACTCCTAGATATTTACCCAAGAGAAATAAAGACTTATGTTCACACAAAAAGCTGTATGCAAATACTTACGGCAGCTTTATCCATAAGTGCCAAAACTAGGGTCCTGCAGCTGGTGAATATATAAAAAAGACAGTGATATATCCTAACAATGGAATAATACTCAACAATAAAAAGGAATAAACTACTGATAGATGCAACAACATCAATGAATCTCAGATGTTTTATACTTAGTGAAGGAAACCAGTCTGAAAAGTCTACATACTGTATAATTCCATTTACATAACATTCTAGAAAATGCAAATTTTTCAGGTCAGAAAACAGATCTGTGGTTACCAAGACTTGGGAGTGGGGTAGAGACTGACAAAGAGGGACAGTGTAGGGGAATTTTGGGGGCAATGGAACTGTTCTGTATCTTTCTTGTGATGGAAGTGGTTGCATGACTGTATGAGTTTGTCAAAACTCATATCACGATACATCAAACAGAGGATTTTAGAGTATGTAAAACATTTTTGAAGTGAATGGATACTTCAGGCAGATTTTGAATTGTCCTCAGGGCACCGGGTTTCATTTAGGTCCATGCATTAGATGGAAATTAGTTGGATGTCACTTTGGACCTGCTGGTCTGGACTTGAAATATAAATGTGGGGTTGAGGAAGCATCTCTGATGGAAAGGTGCTTCCTTTGTTTTCCTAGTGCTTTCCAGTTACTCCTTCCATTCCTCTCTTTGCTGATTTCAAATGTCAGGCTAGAGGGTAAGATCATCCCATTTAGGAAAAAGAAGCTTTCTTCTAGACCTGCCTGTCCAGTTAGAAGCAAGTACTCTTTAGCAAGTAATTTCATCTCATGTGGACTTAGATTTCTCATCTGCACATGAGAATAATTTAGACCTAACCTGTTGGGTATGCATGAGGGCTCAATGTAGACCATGCCTGTGGAAGCACAGTTTGAGCTCTGAAGCTCACAAAGTGTTGAAGATGTTATTCTTATTTTCGTTGTTTCCATTTTTATTTTCAGTTTGATGAACAGTCTGAACTAGACAAAAGCATGGGGCAGTCTTATTTTTCTCCAATCCCTGCCTTTGGTTGTGCTTCATTGAATTCTCATGTTTGTCCCTTGACAGTATCCTAAGAAGAACCTAGAGCTCTCCTGTCATCTGGGTATAAAAAGTCAAGTCTAGGCAGACAAGCTGAAAACGTCACTCTCTCACCAAATCTTATGTGCATTTCCTCCCCTCCCCATTAGGTAGCCTTAGGGCCCTAGTGTGGCAGTGTCTGCGCTTTTATTCCTCTCCTGCTCCCTCTTCTGAGTTGCCCTCTCCTCTAGAAAAGGGATGAGGGAGAGGGGCTAACGCCCCTTACTAACAGCCTCCTCTGGCTCTGGCGAAGCCCTCGGGGTGGCCAGGCGCTGCTCATGGACGTTCCTCAGGGCACATGGACGTTCCTCAGGAGGCCTCTGGGCTGCAGTCCCAAGGTGTGGGTGAGCGCTCTGGCTGGGCCCCTCCCTATCCCCTTCTGCTCCCATGTCTGGCAATATGCCTCTGAGGCTCAAGCATGTGAGGGCCCCTTGTGCAGTGACTGGTCCTCTAGCTTGGGCACCTACCAAACCCCCAAACTCAGCCGCATTCTGCAGTGTCCATCTAGTCCAGGGGAAATACCCACATTCTTGGCCCATGGAGCTGGGCTACTGCAGGCTGCCCGACTGCTGCTCCGTGATGGGTTGCATGCTTGTTCCCAATGATCAGCTCCTCCCTGAGAGGCTTAGACCTCCTCACCTATGGACATGTGACTTGAGGGGCCTCCCTGGGGCACAGGTAACTTTCCCACCCCATGGGCAGGCTTGCCCTTATGATTTTCTTGAGTCATTGATCATGACTTGAAATAGGAGTGTCCTTGTCCAAAAAGGAGCTTCCAGAGATGCATTTTTATCTTCTCTTGCTCCTTCCCTCAGCCACGAGAGTGGCATGTAAGGATTAAGGTGCCCTTCCAGCAAGCTTCTAGGGGTGTGGAGCAGAGAAACACAGCTAACCTCCAGCCTACATGCAACATTAGCAAGAAACTACCCATTCTTGTTGTAAGTCTGAGATGTGGGGGTCATTTGCTACCTCAGCAAACTAATGAATATATCTGACATATCTCTGCCTACCCCAAACCCCTGCCTGCCTAAACAGATCAGCAAGGTCATTACAAAAGCAGGTCTCCAACCTCAGAAAGAGACGCTGGTCTCTCCCTCTTCTAGTCACCCCTAAGCTCTATGAGTGACTCTCATGGAATTCCCTTCACTTGGCCTTGGGATGCAGCGACTCATCTCTTGTCATGAACACTGAACTTACAGCTCTGCGTCCCTCTGAAAATCCCGGTGATATGCTGTTCTTCTATGTCTATGGGCTGGAGGGGTGATGGGATGGTAGCAGGGCCAGCTCTGCTGTGTCTCAATAATTGTTTGAGGCATTGGCTGTCCCTCCCATCGTTTGTGACTTTCTATAAACTGTACCATATAGAGCTCTTCTTTTTCTCAGCTTTGGGTTCTGGTAGCCAGTTCTGGAGCAACAGAAAAACTCCCACTCAATATTGGGTGACATTATTATTACTAACACACCCAAATGATAGATAGGCAAGAGAATCAAAAATTCTGTACTGAGAGAGAGGGTTGATAGGGTAATCCTAGATTATGAAAATATAACTCATTTGTAAATTCACTTACTCATGTTTTCATAATTTTAACAGATACCTATGAAACACCTACTATATCTTAGAGGAGTGATGTTTGAAAAACATCTGAGAACAAGTTCCACAAGTGCTTCACTTATGCAGGAAAAGGTTTGAACAAAGGCATGGACAGTCATGAAACTTATAGAGAGCTGCAATTGCTCAGCAGGATGCAGCATAAGATGTGAATTAAAACACATTCTGGTGCAAGTGAGAGAAACCCACCTCACACTGCACTGAGCAGAAGGAGGTAACTGAAAAGTCTGGTGAGTTGAGTCCAGGATGCTGTCTCCTGCATTTGGGGGGCTCTGCTTTCTTCTATCCTGGTCTCACTCCCATGCAGGTTCTCAACATGCTGGGACCTCCAGCCACACCCATCTTCCATCCTTTTAGGTTCAAGAAAAGACTTGACTGCACTGGCAGAGGTTCTAGAATTAGCTCTGATCGGCTTTGGTTGGCATGTGTGGGCATTTTTTAACCAATCTCTATGGTCAGAGGGATGCAGTATTCTGACTGGCCAGGACAGGGTCATATGACTACTCTGAAGCCAAAGACGATAAGTGTCTGTTGTGGGTTGAATTGGTGTTAGAGTCCTAACCCCAGTACCTGTGAAGGTGAACTTATTTGAACATAGGGTTTTTGCAGATGTAATCAAATTAAGATGAGGTCATACTGGATTAGGGTGGTCCCTACTGTAATGGCTGGTGTCTTTACAAGAAAAGGTCAAGAGACATAGAGACAAAGGCCCACAGGGGAGGAGGCCCTGTGAAGACAGAGGCAGAAACTGGAGCCATGCAACTGCAAGCCAAGGACACCAAGGCTTGTTGGCAAACACCAGCAGCTAAGAAGAGGCAAGACAGGATCCTCCCCTAGAGCCTTTGGGGGAAGATGGCCCTGTCAACATCTGTTTTACACAGGCTGACGTGTCATTCACCCACTAGGTGCCAGGCACTGTCCTAATATTCCCTGTCATAATGCTACAAAAAACATATGTGCTCTAAAGAAATAAAATGGAGCAATGAGGTAGAGACAGACAGGGGAACAGTACTTTAGTCTATGAAGTTTCTAGTAGTAACATCTCTACACACACACACACAATGTGCATGCTTGTGTGTGTGTGTGTGTTAAGACTGCAAAAGATCTTCAGAGCAGGGAGAGAAGAAGCTTGTAGGGTCAGCAGCGTAGAGTGTCCTCTCCTCAGCAGGAGTATTTCTATCTGTAATGAGAAGCAGGTCCCCGAAGGTTGAGTGTGAGTCAACAGCTCAGAGGTAGAATGTCGTTTAGAGCTCAGACTAGAAAAGTGGCAAGAACATTTCTTTCTCCAATCACCATCTGGATTCCCTAAGAAATCAGATACCAACTTAATGTTCTCACACTTCTGGACTGGTCCTCTCATGTGGGGACAGTATGTATCTGAGTCTGTCTCTCAGTGGAGGAGAAACAGAGCACTTGGATTGAAACAATTCAATCCACAACATATCTGAGTCTTTGAGCATTTCTGAATCATGTAGGTGACATATCCAATACGTCTAGAGATAAGAGCCAAAATATCTGTGCTTGAACTCATCCAGAGGTTGTAAAGAAAGTCTCCAAAAATATTAATGGTCTAAGGGTATAGAATAAAAGGCCTCTGATAGAGACTTTCCCAAACTCCTTTTCAAAAACCTGGGTGGGGCTCTGGCCGAGAGGTGGTATCTGAGGTTGGAGATAGGGTGGGCTGTGTTCCCTGGGATCTGGGACTTGAGAAGTGATTCTGCACCAAAGTCCTTAAGACGTGCCATGAATCACAGCAAAGGGAATTACTCTCAAACTAACAGGCAAGGGCAGAGCCACAAATCTGAACCCCATGTCAAAAGCTAATGAGAATAATATTACAAACAAGTCAAGGAAGATCCTGAGCAGTAACCAGGAGTGAAACTGAATCAAAGGGGCTTCTGCTACATGGTGTACGACTGAGTCTTAAATGTCCAGTAGGCAAGTCCTGTCCCTCCCACTAATTCCCCACATGAAATTTGCAAGTCCTTTCTACATACTGGGTTTCAGTTTTTCCATTTGTAAAATTAAATAGTACACGATAATGGATAGCAGATGTATAGCATGAGTTCCTTCACTTGTCCTCTGGTTGCAAAGATGAGAATTGTCATTTGATCCAGGCACTCTCTTTCACCAAGCCCAGATGCTACCTCAAAACCTTTCTCAACATTGTGCTCCAAGGAACCATGCCAGAGATGGCTTGGCCATATGAATTAGAATGTCAAAGATTCTTTCCTGTGCAAACGTGCTTTTTAATTCTATGAAAAGTAGGCATGTTTATATTAAAGGATTTCAATAATTGCAATTTCCCCTCCCTATAGAGTGTTCCCTGTGCATGCTTCCCTCATACCAAAGTAAGAAACAGCCTAGAATTGCTGACCTGAATGCTTTCACCATGAGCCATGCCTCCCAGGATATTTAAGCTCCAAAGGTCATCTGTGACCTGAAGTCCTTGCTGCTGTGAGCCATCTTCCGGCAAAGAAGCTATCATGAGAAGAAAGTCATGGGTGCTGACAGGCATCCTACTGTCTATATCTCGGCTACTTTTACAACCAAACACATTTTTAATTGGACTTCCTTGGAGACCACGTCCTCTGTGGCTTCTCGAGGAATGTTCTTGCCTGGCATCCTTATGTGAAGGATACATCACAACTTTTGGTGCTAATTATCATCTAGAGGAAAGAGGAGAGAGATCCCAGCCAGCACTAGGTCCATAATCTAGGTCAACTCTCTGGAGATGGCCTTTTGTTACCTCAATTTCCTCAAGCGCATTATCAGGAAGAACTATAAACTCTTGAATAACTGGAGCCACAATTGAACAGAACACTTGATTTCCAGTAAGTTTTACAGAGCCCTCCCCTCAAAGCATGAGAGGCAAAGTAAGTAAAATAAATTGATATAAAAGAATTCAGAACGACAAAAAGAGATGAGCATCAAAAGCATTTATGGCCGAAGATGTTTGTTGTACTATCATGTAATTGTTTCTAGTTGCTTGACACAGCAACCATGTCATTACCCCTGCTTCTGTGGTTTGGGGTATAGGCTGGACTCAGCTGGGATGGCTTATCTCTGCTCCACGTGTTGTTGACTCAGGAGCTTGACTGGGGCTGGAGGATCCAAGCTGACCTCCATCATATGACTGTGGCCATGGTGACAGTTATCTAGGGGGGAGCCTATCGTCACCTATCTGGCATTTTTTCTCTCCACGTGGTCTCTCTAGACCAAACTTTTTACATGGCAACTGGCCTCTAAGGATGTACCTTCTTCTCAAGGCTTGCATTTGTATTCTCCCTGAATAATCAGTCGGAAGACAGCCTTCAAGAAGTTGGGGATGGCCAATAGTAGTGTAAGGAAAGAGAGACTTTGGTTCTTACCCCTTCTGTTAGGATTTGATGACTCCCACCTCAGTTCTTTTCATTCAGAGATGCAAAGTAACTAGGATGCTTAGACTGGGAAAGTGTTGGAGAGCCTTTATTTGTTTGCTTTCTTTTGTATAAATTAGAGTAGATGTCTCAGTGTTTCTTGCTGTGAGATTTCTCCAAACTTCTCCCCAGTACAGAGCATTATGGAGTGTAAGCCATGAGTCAATTATAAACCTATCCTTCAAGTCCATTGCCCACATGTACTGACTCTGAGTTTATCTCATTACCCACCTGGCCGCAGACTTCAACAGCTGTTCAATTCCCCTAAAGAATCCACTTGTACCAAAGTGTTACTGAGTAATGTGGATTAACTGACAATTATGAAATGGAGAATATTTACATAGCAGAATCCTCAGCAAAATTAAGAAAAAATATGTATTCCCTGTTAGACATTTCTCTTCTCCAAATTCTCTTCCCCTCTTCTGGATCCCTGGGAATTCTTTCTCTCTCTTATTCTCTCCCATGACACCCAGTTTCCCTGGATCTTCTCTCACCTCTACCATGTATATCTAGGTCCTTCAAATTCATCTTACCTCTATCATCCAGAGGAATTCAGCTCCTGCTTCCTAAATCCTTGACCTTTCTCAGTAAAACATTTATTTTCTTTGTTCAAAGCTCAGCCCATGAAAACCTCAAGTTAGCAAAGGGTAGAATTGCAAATACCTACCATCATCCTCACGGCCATCTTTATCCTCAAGACAGCAGTGTGATGTGCTACAGAAAACCAGTTCAATGGCCCAGCTCTGCTAATTGATTTATTTATTCAACAAACATTTATTGAGAGCCCTGATCTGTGTTAGGCACTGTGCTACTCATAGGGATACAAGGGTGAATAGAACAGGTCAGATCTTACATTCTGGTGTACAGAAACAGAAAATTAAAAAGCACACACATATGAAAATAATGCATAGATGGACCTAAGTGCTAGGAAATAATCAGAGTGCTATGATAGGAAATAGGAGAAAGGTCTTTAGAAAACAGGAGCAATTCCTTAGAGTGATTAAGAAAGACTTCCCAGGCATAAGGTGTTTAGGCTAGATCTGAGGGATGAAAAGAGAATTCCCTCCTCTTGCCCAACCCTTGCCTTCATCCTGCCTTCTTTCTGCTGTCATTGAAACTAGCCCAAGGAATGTTCAAAAGAAGAGGGCATCAAGATTAAAGACTTTAAGTTGGCAAATAACTTGGCATATTCCAGGAGTGGATGAAATCTCAGGGCGAGTGGAATGGAGTGAGCATGGGGAGGACGGTGGACAGTGGGGTTGGAGGGGCAGTTGAGCCGCAATGTACAGCACTTTGTGGGCCAGGTGTGCCTTCTAGGGTTCAATCAGGGAAGCAGCCACTGCAGGTAGGGGGTCATTATAGCAGTTAGACCTTCCACAGGTGCTGGGCAAGTGAGAGCCTGGAAGGGGGAGTTGGAGGATCAGCAAAGCAGTCACTGACTAGTTCACTTAAAGCACCATCAAAGGTGGACAAGTCAGAGCATGCAGGGAAATCCAAATGACAAGCACATCAGGCCCCCAAAATGAAACCATAAAAGGGAAGTTCAGGAGAAGTCTCTGGGACCTGTCACCTCTGAGAAGTAGTTGCACCTGTATAATTGCTGCCTCTATGGGGTCACAGCCAAGGGCCTGGGTTGTGGCCAGCAAGGCCAGCAGATGGGAAGGTGAGCTGGATGCAGAGCAGGAGGCAATACTGTGTCAGGATTTGGATTTTATTCTCATGTAAAGGAAAGCCTCTCCAGAAGCTATAGCAGAAAACAACCCTCTCTGCCATCTACCTTACCTCCCTTTTATCTGCCCAGCCACCACATTCCTTCTCTATTTGATTATTATTAACAAACTTCCTAAGCCTCCAGTCCCTCAAGTTTTTTTCCTGGTAGATAACTGGGAGTATCACACATTCTTCTCTTGGGCATTCAAGTTTCTCCTCCTAGATATAAATGCCAGTCCATACCCCAATCCTTCAGAGACTTAATGGTCAAGGTGTTGAAGAGAAGGCAGGTTTTGTAGACTAGAGTTAGGACACACATCCATCACCCACTAGATGGTAATCTAGAGCAAGTTACCTGTCTATGCCATAATTTGTCCACCTACAAAAGAACATAGTAATCCCTATCAGATAAAATTGTTGAGGATATTAAGTTAGATAATGTATTATAAGCCGACAGAATATATTTAAAATGTCTAAACATAGACAATGTTCAATTAACATTAATTCACCTTTTCTTTTTCTCTGCTGTGCTGCCTGGGTCAACACCAACACAACTTTGGGGCCTGCCCCTGGACATCCCTTGTCCTTAGCTCTCTCTATCACACACCACCATTATTGCAGCCCGCATTAAGCTTCTAAACAGAATGAATGAGCTTTATCATTTATCACCTTTCCTCAGTACTGAAACACTGTAATTATCTTCCTCAACGCTAAAACAAGCATCATAGCAATGGTACCTAACTCAGATTCCTCATAGGAGTGAATGAAACAGTGCATGAAAAGGGCTTAGAACACAGGCTGGCATGGGGATGGGGGGAAGGACTCAATAAATGTTAGCTATTGTTATTACTTGTATTATTATTACCATATGCATTCTTATCTGAAAGATTTTCAATCAAGTTCCCTCTGCTGTGGATGGAAGGAACCAATACAATGCTGGATTCAAGAGACCCCTCCTTATAAAATGAATCCGAATCATGAGATAAAGTTCAAGGACTTCAGGCTTCTTCTTTAGGGGAGCCTTAAGCCCACAAGGGCATCCCTAAGAGGTTTTAGAGTGGACCTTGTTCTGTTTCTCCCTGATTTGAGACTCTGAATCCTATTTAGTAGGGCAGACAGGCAATTCCAAACTCAATTAATGACTTCTACCAGGGGCCCCCTATGTTTCTGTGTAAAAAGCCCAGAAGTGTTAGCTGAAGGAATAGACCAAACATTGTCCATTCCCAGGATCACCCAACATATTTATAATTATGTTTTCAAATGATTATGTCTTGTTTCAAAAATAAAAATAATAATGTCCAATATTTATTGAGCAATTAATAGATATATGACACTGAATTAATTGCATCGTCTATTTTATCTTCACATTGACCAATGAGGGAGAATCTATTATATCTGCTTCATAGAGGATGAGACTGAAATGTACACATATGCATTGTTCTAGCACTGGTTACTTGGCTGGCTGAGATAATCTGGAACCCGTCCTGCTACACAGAAATAGAAATGTTGAGTAAGTAAATAATAATTTAAAAAACAAAAACACATAGGTTAGTTTTAAAATTGAAAAAAAAAAAAATCACCAAGTTTGAGACAAAAAGAGGGAATTAAAAGCTAGAGTGAGAAGAGTAAATTCTTATACTGTGGCAGCCATGGTGGGTAGGGCATTGGACCTAGAAAAATGCCCAAATGTTTATGAGCAAAGCATGGATTTCAACCCAATATAGGCATAGAAGATAAGACTTGGAGTCTGTGACAAGTAGAAAGTTGGAACTGATATTCTGAATAAAACTGGGGCCATCAAAAACAAACAAACAAACAAACAAAAAAACAAAGCCTGAATTCTTAGTGAAAGTATAATTAGAAAAACTCCAACCACCAACCCAGAGAACAACTATAAAGAAGATCTTGTTTGCCCAGGACTCTATGAAGGTAAAATGTCACTAGAGAAAAAAAAGCCCTAAATATTAATTAGGCATATTTGGAAACTGAGTCACCTTATAACCATAATTCAGAAATCTAAAGCCCACAGATAATATAAAAAGTGGTCCCTGGCTGGTGATACCCTTGGAGCCCTTGAAAGGAGCCAAAGTAAAGTGCACCAGAATCATAGGTTCACCCCAAAATACATGAACTTCCCACAAGACAGGAAATCAGGCCCCACTGAAGATGTTAATAATAAAAATTTACAAAACAATGAGGAAGTGACTCACCACAAGAGAGTTTCAACAATAACAATTATTCGGGAAACTATTGCTTCTTAAAATTTGAGAAAATGGAATAGTACAAAAGGGACTACAAAATTAGAGTGTTTAAAAGTATTAAACAAACAGAAGAATAGTAAACACAAGGGAACAATAAGATATTATAAGAAAAGGCCAGGTTGCTTCGACAGATAAGAAAATTAAATGACCAAACATTAAAAATTGAGTTCTGGAAATTTAAAATCCAATGGATGTATTAACTATCAGATTAGACATAGTTGAAGAAATGATTAGTGAACTGGAAGGTCAATCTGAAGAATGCAGCACAGAGAACAAAAAGATAAAACATATGAAGCAAGAATAAGAAGAGCTAGTAAATACAATGAGACAGTCCATCATTTAAGTACTAGAATTAGTAGAAGAAGAACATGGATAGGGGAAAGGCAACATTTGAAGATGTAACTATGAACTTTCCAGAATTAATGAAAGATAAAAATTCTGATAACCTAAGTCTTGAGCAAGAAGGGTTAAATAACTTTCCCAAGGCCACATAACCTATAAGCAGTGGAGTCATATTCAGACTGGTTCAATCTGAATCTACAGTTCTTCATTTCAACCAGTATGCCCAGGATGCAAGCAAATCTTTGGTATTCTCCATGAGGGCTCAAGTCATGACTAATTCATGGAAACATTAAGGCTGTAATAAGCCTCAACATTTGTCAGGTCCAAACTCAATAACCATCATGAAACTGCTGAGCCAATATTTCCTAAACTGCATTTCAAAAAACATTTGCCCAATAAGACGTTCTTTCACAGGTGGTGAGGGGTAGGAGTGAGGAGGGTTCTCTGGTCAAATAAATTTGGGAAATACTTTAGATGGTATAGCTCATTGTAGAAGCACAGTATATTATAGCATATTAACCTTTCTGTTAAATCTGAAATAAAGACATCTGTTTGACAACAGAATCCATTTCTCCCCCAAATACCAAGAACTATTGACTTTCAGAATACTCTTTATGCATCAAAGCCCTGTATAATATTGGAAACAAGTAATTACTGAACTTCCATTGTTTGACCACTTCCATTGTTAGAGAAGTCACTAATTATCAAGGCAGACCTCTCTATTTTTTAGACAATTTTTATTACAGAAAATTATTTTTAATTTTGAAAGGCAGTGGTTCATCTTCTACCCATTGTTATTAGTTCTACTTCTTAAAGCTACTAAGAAAATTTCTTAACCCAGATGAATCATGCTGCAGTAACAAATGACTTCTAGATTTCAGTAATTTCCTACAACAAACATTTATTTCTTGCTCATGTACATATCAGATCGAAGTGAATGAAGCTCTGTGCTTTTTCTTTTTCAATCCAGGATATGGTCTGAAGGAACATCCTCCATCTTGGTCTCATGGCCAAGGAAAAAGTGGAATGGAGGAACCACACATGGTTTTAAATATCAGTTGTGGCAATCACACTTTCTCTTACATTTCATTAGCCAAAATAATTCACCTAGCTAAACCTATTGTCAGTGAGGATGAGGAAAGGGCAACCAATATTTGGCAGCAATAATACAAACACTTAGTCTGAGTTCTCCATCAGAAATATTTGACATTAGCTACCATATGCCCCTAAGCCTTGTCTTCCTCTGCCTCTCCAGTTTCTAATTCTTTTTTCCTATCTCTCTATGACACGATTTTCAGTACCCTTGGGGTGTCCCTTCCCTGGATAGGTTCCATTTAATGTTAATAAAAATAATAATAATAAAACTGGCTGATGAATATAAGCCTATAACCATGCTCTACCCTTTATAGAGATCATCTCTCATAATCCTCACCACAGCCCTGGGGATAGATATTAATACATTCATTACATAGATGGGGAAACTGAGGCTGGCCAAGCTCAGCTTAACCAAATTCCTAACTGCTGTTATATGACAGAGGCTGTCTGACTATAATGCTCAGAGATAACCTCTACTAAACATACTGCTTCCTGACCTAGCTCTGTTCCCTAGTTATGTAGGAGAAGCTGAGAACGAGTTGACACCTTTCTGCTCTTAAGAACATATGCTGTGGGACATAAATGTCCAAAAGTGAGATAGAAATTCTATGATTTAACATTTGAACTAAGGATAAGACTATTTTGGCACCTCTTTTAGAAGTACTATGTCCTCCAAGCGCCTGGAAGTCCATTTGTTCATTTAACATACATTAAAACCATCTGTGCACTCTGGGTGCAATAATCAACACAGTAATTTATGGGCATGATCTGGGCCACAGATGGAAAATATATCTTACTTTATATGTCAACTCTGATTTTTTAGAAGTGACCACTTTGATTGCTGTATTTAGAAGGATTCTAAGGCTTTGTTTGAGATCTTTTTAAAAAGTAACAAAACCAATGTTGGCTAAAAGAAAGGAAGAAGGAAGCTATGACATGCAAGCAGTTATCTCTAAACCAGGAGAAACCACCCATATGATCCAGACAAAAGAACTTCCTGCAAAAACACTAAACTGTTATTTAATTTTATGAAAAGGAAGGAGAATAATATTATTTTACTACCTCCCATTGATCATGCACTTTATTTTACTTTCTCTTCACAATACAATGCAAATGGGTATCAGTGTCCCCATTTCACTGTCAAGAATATGAAGGATCAGAGAGGCAAATGAACTCCTCCTGAGATCACATGGCTAGTAAATGGCAGAAACAGGATTCAGCCTTAGATCTGATGGACTCCGGCAGCTAGATCACAGCATGCCACCTTCTATAATTCTAAGAGGTCAATAAAATGTCCCACTGTTCAACTAGTTGTTTTGGCATGATACAGCCCAATTCCGGGATATCCAACTTCTCTCTATTCCTGTCTTTCTTTATTCTTAATGGCTGAAGACTCATTCTACTCAAAACACAAATGGCTGCAATGCAAGTCACTTAGTGTGGGACCAGATCGTGCCTCCTAAAGGTGACAGGTTTGCATCACGACTTTATATAAATGCTCTTGGCAATGACAGCGGAAGGCAGGCAGGAGTGTGGCTCTACCATGAGACGAATATAGAGCTGCTGAACTTAAAGATCTAACAAGAGACTAACCCTCAAGGGAGATGCCATGCAATAAATAATTTTTGCCATAACACATTCCTTCCTTTTGCATAAATTTAACACCCCGTTCTCTGTACAATATGTGATCTTCCTGCTAACTCCCCATAGACAAAAATAGCTCTGGTAAGATGTGATAAAAGACAAGTGGCAGAAGGGAAGGGAGACACGACACACTGGAGAACTTGACTTTAATGTGGGCTTTTCTACAATAGATATTGTTTCTTGCATTCTTCATGAATAACAATATACAAAGGATGACATGATGGCACAGATCTCCAGACTGATGCAATCCCCAAAGCATACAATGGGTTCTATTTCTTTGACCCAAAAATACTGGTCTCCTGTTTTCTTTGCCCAGTGTTACCTGGCTGCTAGCCTCTGACTTCCTTCTTTTCCTGAAAACAAATACCACTGGGCTCCTTCCCGCACCCTAGTCATGAAGGAAAGCCCAAACTCCAGATTTAACAGCCGATGCTGCCTTAGGTGGAGTGTTCTGAGAAGGTCTAGCAAAACTCAGATACACAGCTCGTATGTCTCTGGCTTTGCAGCTCAGTTTAGACTGAGTGGAAACTTTGAAGGGGAATATACAAACATATATAGGGGTCTCCCTTTCTGGAAATCAGACCATTAACAGAAAAGGCAGTCTTGGATGTTTCAAATCTGCCTAAACAATTGGTCCCATATTATATATTCCCCAAACATGACCTTGTGGCATCTGGAAAATATTTAATTGTTGGATTGAACCGTGTGTTCCCTTTGATCTTGATAGCTTGCATACTTTTGGTGTTCCCCTCTCTAGGAAAGAGGTACAGTGTTCTGAGGAATCCCTTGTTCTTGAAGACAGAGAGCACCTTGGTTAGGTAAGTGCATCTGCTCAATATTCCTTTATTCTGGTAATGGCAATCTTTCCGTTGCACTGCCCTTCGCCCATCCCTTTTCATTCTGTTGTGAATGTGTTACAGTAACCGTCTCCACCCCCAGGCTTCAGGTGAGCCTGTGATATACACAGTACCTCATCCCCTGCCAATTAGAGCACAGGGAGAGTACCAAGGGTCGGGCACATGACTCAAACAAGAAGAATCAAATCACAGGCACTGTAGTAGTCAGAAGATTTTCAGTTTCAAGGGGCAAAAACCACAACCCAAATTTGTGTAGACAGATGATAGACTGTAAGGGCCTATGTAAACTGAAAAGCTGGGATGGATTCACTTCAGAGACCACTGGATCAAGTATTCCAAATGATGCCATCAGGTGTGGATGTCTCTGCACTGGCCCTGGGCTTTCCTTCACCACCACCCTCACCCCCAGACAAGTCTCTCTGCATTTCTCTATCTTGGCTTCTCTGTCAGGCACTCTCCAGATGTGTTGGTAAAGGTACCCAAAATAGTTCCAGGTTTAAGTTCTACCATATTGACAGTGTGGAGGAAGGAAGACACTTTTCCCCCAATTGATTCAGTGCCAGGACTGACTCGTTTGCCCAGCTTACCTAGATGTGCCTATCCTTAACCCTACTCACCGTGATGGCGATTGACCAAGCCTGCGTCCCAGGACCTTCCCTCCAGCTGGGGAGGAAGGATGAGATTAGCCCAATACCTGGACTAAGAGCAAGAAGGGGTGGTTCCTCAAGAGGGCACAAAGAACTGTTACCAAAAGAAAGAAAAAGATAGTGGACAGCTCACTAAAGGTATACGGTTCATGCACAGTCAATCAAAGTTCTTCCCAGGGATTTTGTATGTAGGAGAAATGAGCTCCCTTGCCTGTTGGATTATAAATTCCTGAAAAATTCTGGGGCCATGCCTCTGTATCAGTTAGGATGTGTTTGAGGCAAGTATCAGAAAACCCACTAAGATGGAGATATTCGATTATCTCACACAGCTAGGAGCTTGAAGGTGAGGTTTGAAGGTTCAGGTTTGTTTCAGCCACTCTACAGCGCCGTAAGGATCAGCCTCTTAGTCTTTCTACTCTGCCTGCAGCATATGGGTTTTTCAGCCTTAGGATGGGTCACCTCATGGTTTCAAGGGGCTGCCATAACTTCCTTGCATGCTAGCATTTAAGGCAGGAAGAAGAAAGGATAGGTAAAAAGGGATCAATTTCCTGCAGCACTCTTTGTCCATGAAGACATTCTTGTCCAGACACTTGGAGCAAATTCCCCCCTTCTTCCATTAACTGATTCACATACCCACCTCTGGAGCAACTATTGTCAAAAAGTAATGATATTTTCCATGATCTGCTTAGATGGATCTAAGTGGCAGTGGGGAGGGCACAATCCCTGCCCATCATTACCTGCAGAAAATCAGGGTTATCCTAGCAAGGAAAATGGGAGGAGTGATGGCAGATAAGCAGGTGTTTCAGTTATCTATTTTTCTTTATAAGTAGAGTTCTCATCCTTGGGATTATGTCCCTAATCAATTATTCTCTTCAGCCTTGACTCTGCCCTATGAGACACTTTCTTTTTCAATGAGAAAGACCATGTGTTTGCATGGGTGTAGCTTTCTCAGCCTACAGTATGTCTGTAGAAAGTTGGAGACCCAGAAGCCTCCTTTGATTTTGAATTTTTCCTGTCATTTTTGTACAAGCTGAGTCAATTTCCTTGAAAGCTTTTTGGGCTTTCTATGTATCAGATTATACTCTATTCCATTAGACAATAGACAATTTTTTTTTTCAAGACCAACCTCTTTATACTTTGTATGGCATGTCAGAGTGCTGTGGGACAATTCTCTGTGAATCACTTTTGTGCAGCTGACAAAGTTTACTATACATGGCCTTAAATCTTCCAGAAGTTTTATCAAAGGGTCTTAGAGCCACAGTCTTGATTAAATATTTGCCCTGAGATGATATGCATGTTTTGTAAGCTCACAACTTTTACTATACTCTTATTGTTTATGTATGCTCATGTATTAATGATATACTTAAATGAAATTTTTTAATGAAAAAAAAAAAGAATTGTTTGCCACCTGAAGGGGCTGGATATGAGAAATAGTTTGGGTCCAATTCTTGGACCTTCTGTATCTTTTCTGAATTCTCCTTTCAAACTGAACAGTTTCTTCTTTAATTCATATTTCTCTTGAACTATTTTGTAATATGCAACTGACACTTCTAACCTTCTATCTAGAGATTTTCTTAGCCAGGTCTACAAATTCATTTGGTACATTTTCCATCTTTCAAGTTACCACAGGTGACAGTTTTGTCAATTGTTTTTCCTTTTACATAATTCATATTTCCATTTTTCCTGCCTCCAAAAATATTTTTCCCTATTTTCTAGCATCTACTTTCCTTTGGCCCCCAAAACAATAAGCTTTATGTTAAAGTAGCACCCTACCTCTAAGAACTAATTATCTACCAATAGATAGTGCTAAATAACAAACCATACCCAAAACACAGTAGTTTAAAGCATTTATTTGTTCATGGTTCCTTGCTTTGATCTGAGTCCAACAGAGCAACTCTTCTGCTGCAGTTGCTCATGCATCTGGTGACTCAACTCAATATCCAAAATGATCTCACCCACATGGTTGGCAGTTGGTGCTGGCTGTAAGCTAGTCTCCTGTCTTATTGTGGTCTTTCATCCTCAAGGAGGCCTCACATAGGCTACCTCATATGCAATTCCAGGGTTCCAAGAGGGCAGGTTATAGAAGCTGTAATGCCACTTGAGGCCTATGCTCAGAACTCCAACAGTTGCACTTCCATTGCTGTTGACTGGTCAAAGCAAGTCAAGGGCTAGTCTGGATTCAAGGCAAAAGGAAATGGAGTCATCTGGATGAAAGGAGTAGCCATGGCATACTGGAAAGGGGCTTGCGTAGAGGGATTGGAGGAATTGTGCAGCCACCTTTGCAAACAACCCACCACCACAGACATCCTTCCCACTGCATGTTTAGCTACATTGTCCTCCCCACTGCATGTCTCTGCAGATCAATACAGAGAGAAACAAAGGCAAGAGAGAGAGAGAGAGACAACATTGTGCAAGTTTGTGAAATCCACGAAGCCAGATTCATTCTTGTAATTCTCCAATAAATTCTCTTTTTGCACTGTAGCTAAAATAGCTGTAGCTATTTTTAGATGGAGTTCAGTCATGTGCAACTAGGAGAGATGGACTAGTATAGGGGCTCCTTTCTGACGGTCTGTTGACTTAAACCTTGGTGTACTAAAGGCACACAGGACATTAGACCAAAGCATAAATATAGCTGAATTTGGAGAAACGATAAGCTAGACCAGACACCAACCCCAGCTCATGTCCCTCATCTCTACATACGAAGGCACTGGCTGCCTGAAATGGACTGGCACATGTGGGAAGTTCTGTCAAATGTTGCCCCTGCCAGATATAGTTAATGTTTCTCTAGGCTGATCAAATGGGCTTGGGGGTTAAATATTTTATAGAAGTTTCCTCCTGAACACTGAGCTTAATGCTACATTGCCTCCTACCACAATGCTAGTTGACATCATAAGGTCAAAGAGTTTCCTGGTCACTGTCTCCATTACACTGATGTCCCAAGAAAAGCCATAAGTGTTACATGGAAACACTAACAACTGAGCCCCTGCTGCATTTCTATGAGCTGGATCACCATTTTTATCACTCAATCTCTGTCTAAGTCATTATGTCCTAGTTGCAGTTTTGGCTGCTAGCTTTGTGTGTCAGTCTACCTAGGACTTTTTTCTCCTGGAAATTGAAGCTGTATCCTTAAACTCCCAGCCAGTGTTGGAGGGCTATTATGTCCTGGCATCCATGCAGGATAATCATAGCCTGCCAGATTGGTGAAAATCATTTTTGTCTTAGACTCAATAGCTAAAGTGCCTGCTTGATATCTCCACTGTGCTATCTCCACCCTTAGTCAACACAACCAGAATTGATTGTACTAAATCTTTCCTTCCCAATATGCTCTTCCTCCAATGTTCCCAGTAGATAGAATTATTGTCATTCCATTTACCCAATCCAGAAGCCTAGGTGTCATCCTTGACTCTTTATTTTCCTTTACCCCCTTTATATATCAACTCTGACATATAAAGGTCTTATTGATCTTCTAGTAGCTCTTCAGGGCCATCTATTTCTCTCCATCCCCACCACTGCCACTCTGGCCCAAGCCACCAGCATCTTCCACCCTGTTTTAGCCAAAGCAATATTCTAGAAATGGATTGGCTCTTACAATGGGGATTTATTGGACTACCCACTTACAGTTTTCAGGCTGAGAAAAATGTCCAAATCAAGGCATCGTCAGGCGATAATTTCTCTCCAAAGACTGGCTGCCAGCGATCCTGGACTCCTCTGTCACATGCAAGGCACATGACAGCATCTGCTGGTCTCTCCCTTTTCTTCCAGGTTTCATTGTTTTCAGCTTCTGTCTTCCATGGTTTTCTCTCCCATTGTCTGAATTTCACTATCTTATAAAGAACTCCAGCAAGAAAATTAAGACTTAGCCTGAGCCATGCCTTACTGAAGTAATATACTCAAAAGGCCCTGTTTACAATAGGTTTACACTCATAGGAATGGATTAGCTTTAAGAGCATGATTTTCTGGGGTCCACATGGCTTCAAACCATCACATTCCAACTACAAGTCTTCGTTTCTCCATTCTTGCCCTGCCCCACTTTGTATTTCACACAGAAGCCAGGGTGAGCTCTTCAAAACACAATATGAACGATGGCAAACCAACACTTAGTGTCCTCCGATTGCTCCTTTTTGTCTTAGCTCCTATTTATCCTCTAGATGTCAGATTAAATGTTACATTTATCACAACTAGAAAGTATCAATTATGTGTCTCCCCTAAACTAATTCCATGAATGGCAAGCCCTATATCTAGTTTTCTCACCCCTGATTCCCCAGAACCCAGTCTCCTATATAATCAATGCTCAATTAATATTTGATGAATAAATTTATGAATGAACGTCACTGTACATTCAAGCAGAGTCTAAGCAGAGCCTAAGTAATCATCATTCTGGAATGTTATAAAGAAAAATCGCTGTTTTCAAGGTTGGACTTGGTAATTTGTAAAGCTCTTTCCTATAAACACTTTTTGATTCTTTCTTAGAGCTTCTTTGTCTTAATTCAAAAATTGGTAGTCACTACTTCATGTTACAGCTACAAATGTAGAAGATACAAGAAGCAATCTCCATATTTATTAACCTATCATAGGAGGTGCTATTAGTTTTTATACTGTGTTCATTAAGTCATCTTGTTTCCACTTCATTATCAAGCCCTTCCTCCTAAATATGGGAGAAGGGGACAAAATTCTATTGACTTGATTTACCATTATCTATAAAAATTTAAACGTACTGGTCCAATAAATTAGGGGATGGTTTTAGACCTTACGAAGGATTCACCAAAGGGGTTACTTGAAACAGCAAGCTCTCTGAGGGCATTTAAAATTGGATTTGATTTACAAAAATTTGATTTGTGCATAACTATTCAGGAACATATTGATTGCTTAAAGTGAGTATACTGGAACATAACTACCTTTAATCTTTTATAACAAAGGCACCAATTAAAATTGCTTTTACTAAGCAATTTTTGAAATGGAGGGTTTGATCCTTTTGCTGGCTTCCTTCCTCCCCTTCTCCCCACCTAAAAGACTCCCTCTCTCCCCATATACTTTCTTCCTCCTAATTAAAAGAGGTAACCACTTTGGATCCTTTGTAGAATGCAGTTTCTGACAGAATTGCACTCCATCTTATAGAAACTGAAAAAGCCAAGCTAGGGGCTTAATTTTATTTCCCTCCCTCTTTGTTAATATAGTCTCTTCTTGTTCTCGCTTCTCAGAAGCATTGTTAGAAAGAGATCGATTTGTTGGTTATTAAAAAATGGTCAATTACCATGGTATTAGTTGGACCTGTATTCCCCAACCACAGCACCATTTTCATCCCTCGAAAAAGTTTGCCCTCTGTGTGCGTGTCTGTCTGTTTGCTTTATTTAGCTTGTGGTGTGAAGAGCTTAATAAGGAATCCAAAGAAAGCTTGCTCTGTCTCCACATTGAATTTCTTTATAGATCAGCTTCAGTCATTCATTTCTCAACTGGTTCTGATCAATACAGCTTGACTCGGCTTAAGGTTAGAGAAACTAACAAAAACTTGCTACAAAAAAGTGGTACTGATTGGGTGCCTCCAAGCGCCTTCTTCATAAAAGCTCTCTTTGATGGTGACCCATCAGACTGATCTGCTGGCTCCTAATGGACTCGGGGCGTGAGTGTGACCCCAGCCCCAAAGCTGTCATTGTCTTGTTGGCTTTGATTCTGTGAGTCACAGGCCAGAGAGCATGGTGTGAGCAAAGACGAGCAACAGCCCATCAGAATATACTAACAATTTTCTGTGAGAGCTGTAGTGAGCTGCTTGACCATATTGCGATTCCATTTCAGCATTTATGGAATAAGGCAGGGGACCTCTTGATACCAAAGTTTCCACGGAGCTCTGAAGTGCTAAGATTCTGTGTGGAGGCAGAAAGGCTTGCTGTAGTTTCAAACGTCTGCCTTGTTTTTCAATAATGTGCCCTGTTTGGGAAAAGGGATGAAAAACCATTGTTCCTAGATCATGGAAAAGTGAGAGCTCTTGACCACAGGATCTCAGATGGGGCTCTCCTACTCCCCAACGGTGGGGTCTTGGCCAACTTACTTTCTCTCCCCCAGGCTCTGTGTCCTTATCTGTAAAATGGTGGCGCTTAATTCTGCCCATTATCCATTAAGGGCTGTTTTGGGGGTGGAGGTCACAGACAGGAGAAGCACTTTGGAAAGTAGAGCAGATGCATGAAAGGGCTGTTAATCAGGTGGCCGTTTCTTTGCCAGAGAAAAGAGGCATGCACACCACCCTGGAGCTCCATAAATCCAGCCTCCTCCTGCTCTCCACTCTCCTGCCAGAAATCACTGGTTTACAAGCCATTGGAGTACAGAGACTCATTAGGTCGGTGATGACACACGTCGTCTGAGACGGCTGCAGAGATTCGGCCAAGTGAGCTCGGCCAGCCTCCCATCCCACTACGTGAAAGCCCTCACACCTGCTGGCCGCTAACCACTCTGCCCACTGATGATCTGCCTAACACACTGGGGGCACAGAGCTCACAAATGTTCTAGGTATGGGATTGGAGCTGACCCTATACCCTATTAGATCAACATGGCATTCAAAGACTTAGTGAAGTCCTAATATGCGGCACTGTTAGGCTTTTCTCCTGAAATAGTATGGGTTTTTTCCCAAATGGAATATCCATAGATCCTAGTATCTGAAAATAGACTTATATTCAGCAGTCATTTCTTTTACATATCTCTGCATCCCTACTCTTTTTTGTTTTTGTTTTTGTTTTTTTGTTGTTGTTGTGGTCACTTTATATAAATGATCTCCTTTAATCTTTCCAACATCCCCACAAGTTTGGTATTCATATAGTAATATTCTTTGCATGAAGGAAGGGAAGAATGAAAGAATGAATGAATACAGTTAAATAATTAAACTATTTGGAATGTTTTCTACATACTGGACACTGTGTTAGGTATTGGGGACCCAGAAATGAGCAGAACAGGCAAGGTACTTGTCCTCATTGAGCTTATGATATACATATTAGGATCCTTACTTGTAAGAAACTAAGAACACAGAATACGAATTACCTTGCTCAACCCCACAGCAGGAAAACATCAAATTAAGGTATCAAAACCACATTAATGAAAGATGTTTATGTGGGATGTTATGGGAGGTGTGGGAGGTGGGGAACATGGGAATCCCTGTAATTTTTGGGTAAAATTTATGTAATCTAAGCATCTTATAAAATATATATATATATATATATATATATTTTAAATGAATTAGAGTAGAAGGGAAAAGAAAGGGAAAGCTGAAAAAAGAGTATCGCATGTAATAAAAGTAGATGTTCCATCATAAACAACAACAACAACAAATCTGACTCTGGTCACTATAGAGTAACTGGAATGAAACCTATCTTCCTGTCCTAAACAGTGATAAAACTCTACAAAATATATGAAGCCACTGTTTTCAGGCAGTGGACACCAAACAGCCCAGGACTGAGATCCTTCAGAAAAAAGAGTCACACAAGATGAGCCTCATATTTGTCCTGGCTATTGGTGCAAGGGCACTTCCCCAACTTTATCATGGAGAGATGAAGCCCAAGTGGAATGGCAGTCTCACTGAGCAGAGGAAGCAGAGATCATGTTTAGGGGCAGCATACCAGAAAGGAAGTCACCACATGGGATAGGAAGGAAAAATTATGCCTGGGGGTGTCCACTGCCTATGCACAAGGCAAAATTCCACAAAGCCTAACGTAAAAGAGAGAAGCTTCTGAGGGCTGAGAACTGAATGGAAAAATCCAGAGATCATGGAGGACTGGAAGATATTGGTGTTCCAGTCTGGCCAGAACGAAGAGACATCACAGAACACCTTAACATGCAGCTGAGACCTCAGAAAGGCCAAGTTCCATCTGTAAAGACCAACTCCTTGAGTAAAGATCAACCTTTAGGTTAAGTACAAAAGAAAAACCAACTAGCCTTAACAGAGTAGAAAACCAAGTCTGGAAAGTATAGACGATCTGCCAGTAATTTAACACCCCTCAAACAAAATTTAATACACTTTAAAGAAAGACAACATGATCCAGATTTCCTACGATGTATCTTTCTAAATGTTCAGTATATAATTTTAAAATGTCTAAACATATAAGGAAGCAGGAAAATGTGAACCATAATCTATTTTAAAAATAAGTTAACAGATACCAAGATGACCCAAACATTGGAATTAGCAGACATTAAAACAACTATTATAAATAAATTAAGGAGGTAAAGAGAAAGATAAATATAATAATTGAAATGATGGGGAATCTCAACAGAGAATTGAAAACTATTAAAATGAAAAGAACTAATAGGAAACTCTAAAATTGAAAATTACAATACTGAAAATTTTAAATGGCTGAACCAAAAATTAGATAAGAAATAAGAAAGAGTAAATGAACTTGAGACTGATCAACATAAATGACCCAATCTGAAGAATATAGAGGAAGGGAGAAGCATAGAAAAAGGTAGAGCCCCAGTGGCATGTAGATTAATATTAAGCAGTCAATATCAATGCATAATTGGATACTCAAAAGAAGAGAAGAAGCAGAATATGGTAGAGAATATATATCAAGAAGTGATGGCTAAGTTATCCCAAATTTGATTAAAATATCAGCCTATAGATTCAAAAAGCACAGCAAACTTGTAGCAGGATAAATACAAAGAAACTCCAGAATGCAAGAAGGGATAACAGTATAGAACTTAATGACATTAAAGTGATAACAAGGGAATATAATAGGTAACGTTTTCCCAATAAATTCCAATTGGAATGGACAAATTCCTTGAAAAGCATAACTTAACAACAGTGACACAGATATTAAGAAATGGAAAAATTCATTCTAAAATTTATATGGAAAAGCAAAGAATCTAAAATAATCTTTTCCTGCAAAAGAAAAACAGAAGATATTTACTATCTAATTTCCAGATTTACTAAAAAACTACAGTAATCAATGTAATGTAGTGTTAGCCTAAGGGTGGGCAAATAGATCAATAGAACAGAATGAGACAATCCAGAAATAGACCTGTGCATTTGGATCAATTGATTTTCAAAAAACGATGCTAGCAATTTAATAGGGAAAGTAAACTCCATTCAATAAATGGGGGAAAGAAAGGAATTTCAGTATTTTCCTAATCAAACACAAAAATTAATTCAAGATGGATCATGTGCAGATAGATAGACAAAAGCTATAATTATTAATCTTCTTTGACAAAAAGAAGGTAAATATGTTCAAATTTTGGCTAGGTAAATATTTCTTAATAAATAAAATAACTAACCATAAAAGAAAAAAGCTGATACATTGGACTTTTCAAAATTAGAGATTCCTAGTCATTAAAAAAAAAAACATTAAATAAAAGCTTAGCCATAGACTGTAAGAAATTACTTATAGTACATATATCTGACAAAAAGACTTGTATCTAGAATATAAAATGATCCTACAAATCAATAATCAGAAAAAAAAAAAAAAAACAGCATCATAAAAAAATACACCAAAGACTTGAACAGACACTTTACAAAGGAGATATATCAATGGACAACACTTCATAGAAAGATCTCAACATCATCAGTCATCAGGGAAATGCAAATTAAAACCAGAGTGAAATACCACTGCAAGAATGGCTAAAATTTAAAAGACAGCGCCAAACTTTGACTGGGATATGGTGCAACTGGAACCCTCACCCATTGCTGGTGGGAATGTAATGATACAAATGCTTTGGAAAACTGGCAGTTACTTATAAAGTTAAATATACATCTATCCTATGACCTAGAAATTCTACCTGTAGGTATATATCTACCCCAAAATAAGTGAAAATACATGTCCAAGACAAGACTTGTCCAAGAACGTTTATAACAGCTTAAGTTAATAGTCACAACCTGAAATAACCCAAATGTCTATTATAGGAGAATATATAGGAATATAATATTATATCCTTTCAATGGGACTCTAATTAGCAATAAAATTATGAAGTGCTGATTCCCATAGCAACATGGATGAATCTCAAAAAAAACATTTTGCTGAGTTAAAGAAGCCAGACAGAAAGAGTCCATACTGCATGATTACATTTATATTAAGTTCAAGAATAGACAGCACTAATCTATGGTAATTGAAACCAGAACACTGGGGAAGCTCTTCTTAGGCAACAGAAAAAGCGTAAGAGGGCAAATATAACCGTGCATTACATTTCACGCCTCTCCTTGCCTCATGAATGCTACCCATCCATTGGCCAAAGTGGGTAACACAGTTGAACCCAAAGTCAAGGGGTGGAGAAGTACATACTCTGCTTCCAATGGGCACAAAGGGAAGGGTGAAAACTGGGGCCAATAAATCTACTAATAGAGTATAAAGTTTTAAGATGTATCTAAGAACAATTGTTGCTGCAAGTATTTGAGTATGGTCCTTTTACTTCTACAACTGGGAAACACCTGAGAAATGAGTCAAACAAAAGACTGGATGAAAGTGATGTGATATAAAGAAAAGCACAGATTTTTGAAATTCAACCCCACTTTCCTCCACTTGTTGCAGCCCTTCAGCAGGCCTTTTAATTTCTCTGAGCCTCTTTTTCCTCAAAGTGAGTATGTGTATGTTAACTTAAGTTCATTTTCACTACCGGGGTGAGGTGAAAATGAACATAAGTTAACATGTATGTGCTCACTTGACACTTCTATGTGCTAAATGATTGTTTCCCCATCTGTCCTGATAGAGTGGCAGGAAAAATGGAGGGAGCTTTGACTTCCCGGCAAGCTTCAGAGCCCCGGACTAAGGCAGGGAAGGACTTGGATTTCTTAACTGACAAAGAGGTAAGGAGGGAAAATCTGTGCCAATTCACTTTCTTATTGCTTAAAGACAGATGAGTGATCGCCATCTATTTTGAGTACTAAAACACTAAGTTATTGCCATAGAAACATAATGAACAATGAGTAATTAAATGAAAGTGTTTTCTGAAATCTTTTTGAATTGAAGTTCTAAGTTTCTACTTTTTTACTCACTTCATACAAGCATAAGTCAAAAACAGCAGCACCTGTCTTAATTTCTTCCAAATCAAATCAGGGAGTTATTTATGATAATTTTATTAAAATGAAATGAATGAATTCTTCTCCAACCTTATTCTGAGTGTGAAACTTCCACCTTTTTCCTAGGAAGTGGGATCTAGCCAAGGAAAGCAATCTGGAGTTTAACCTTGTTTTACTTTTGCATCCCAGTAAAGATCTCTGAGCAGGTTGATAGATGTTGAGAAGTATCTTCCACAACATCGGAATCTAGATTCTTTTTGCTGGAGAATTCCAAAGAGGAATTCTTTAAAACTCACAAGAGACTTCTCAGCTTTTCTCCTTGTCTGTCCCTCTCCCTCACATCCTTCAACCAGTCTACCACAAGCCAAAATACATTCTACAAAGTACAGTTTAAAGACATTTGCACAACACATTACCAATGACCGGGGCTCCAGCTAGAGCCTCCTGAATTGTCTCCCTCCTGCTACTCTTATCCTCCATCTCAATTTGTTTTCACATAGCAACTGTAGTGGTTTCTAAAAAAAAAATCCAGAATAACGTCACTTCTCTCCTTCCTGCTTTTCAGTGGTTACTTGTTGTAATGAAGATAAAGGCCAAAATTTGTTAAGGGGCCAACAAGAGTCTGTTTAGACTTGTGTGACCTTGCCCTGGCCTCATCTCCAGTTACTTAACCGAACCATATTGAGCTTTCTTTCAGCTCTTTGATGTTCTAGCTTTTTCCACCCCAAGTTCTTCCTCATCGGTTGTTCCATCTACTGGAGCACCCTTTTCCCCACTCTTTGCATGTTGAAGTCCTTCTCATCTTTCAGATCTCAGCTTACATGTCACCTCCACATAAAGGCCTTCCTGATTCCCAAAATAAAGCAGATCACCTTATTATTCTCTGCTACCACCCCACACATTTACTTCCTAGTACTTACCCTCATTTGTTATTATAAACATGCTTATATTTTGACGTATTTAATATCTGACTCACCCATTGGATGTAAGCCCCATAATGTCAGGAACACTATCTGTGTTTTGTTCACAGTATAACAGTGCATTGCCATGTGACTGACCCTGAGGGATGTTCAATAATTACTCTTTAAATGGATGAATGAATGAGTGAATGAATGAGTAAATGAAAGAGGCTAAGTACCAATATTTACCAGAGAACCTAAAATACCTCCAAAGCCCCATCAGAAGACCCTCCCTGAAGCCTTGCCCACAGAACCAGAGGGAATTCACCCTGAAGTCAGGCTTTTTTCTCCTGGAGAAAAAAGCACCAGCCTGGGGATAAGAAAGATTGGCTCTTGTTCTTGATCTGTTTCCAATTCCTGTGTGACTCTCAGCAAGTTTTGGAGGCTCTTTGAGCCTCAGTTCCCTTGTAGTTTAAATGAGGGGCTACAATCAAACCACGGATGCTTAACCACAAGGTCCATGGACCCCTGTGGATAGCCATTTTATCTTATTTTAGGGTAGTTCATTTTGTCAAATTTTAAAATGTTCTTAACTCCAGAAATAGTAAGAAACACTGGATTAGGTTGACTGTAAAGTCCCACATGCCGCAGACAACCTGTGCTTCCATAAAAGGGAGATAAGTGTACTGGCCAAGATAAGATGTGGCAAGATATGGTAAGCGATCCAGAATAACAGTGTGTTAAACAAGAATGAGGTTTATTTATGTCTCTCTTTCCTCTCAGGCTAGAGGAGAGCATTCCAAAGCTGGGAAGGATTCTAAGCTGCTGGAGACCAAAGCGCTTTCTGCCTTTGGGGTGGCCCTTGTTGGAATGGATATTCCACCACATGTCTGTCCAGCCAGCAGGATGGGGTTAGAGGAGGGGTAAATAAAGGAGTGCCTGCTATCTTTAAGGACAGAAGTGGAGATGTCACCTGGCATGGGTGCTAACTTCCCTTTGGCTGCACCTGGTTGGAGGAGGCTGGGAGGTACAGTCTTTATTCTGGGTGACCATGTGCCCAGGTAAAAATCAGGGATTCTAAGATCATGGAAAAGCGGAACAATGAACAGTCTGCCAAAAGCAAGGATTTGACATGAGTCTTAGGTACGAGGCATCCTTGCTGCCCACTATCATAAGGCATATGCTAGGCAAAGGGAAACTCAGCTTGTAGGCTGCCCTGAGTCACCAGGGGCTTTGCAGCTCTTGGATCATCTCGAAGACTGAGAATGTGAGACTGAGGGTGTAAGAGAATTTAAGATTTGTTTTAATCCAGCCCTATTTGTCTGAATAAATCTTTCCTTAGCACCATTATGGTTTCTTCCTGTATTTCATTTATTCCTGTATAGAATGAATATTTTTCAAGCACCTACATCTACTGCATGTGCTTGAAGAACTCCATTTATTGAGTTCCTACTGTCAAGGAATGCACAATCTAGAGGGGAGGCAGACAACAGAACATACACTTGTAAGTTCTGATAGAAGGCAGTAGGATCACAAAGAAGGGGATTCAACGTAACCTTCTTGGGAAACTCATGGCTCAAGAAAGTCTTCCTATAAGGTGAGGGGTAGGGAGGGCTGAGTTTTGAGGCACAAGCAATGGGCATAGAGCCTGGCATGGAAGAGTCAAGAAGGTGCTTATATAACCTTTGAAAAATGATGAAGCAATGGCAAAACAGAATTTATTGCACTGAGAAAAAAAATGACAAGGCTTTTAGATCACTGATCCTGGTAACAATTACAACTCATCTTATGTTTAATTATATATATATAGCAGCATTTTCATTATCCAAAAAAAAAAAGGTGGTTTAGTGGAGCATGCAGGCTACATTTCTTTTTGCCTATGCCCTTTTCTTGCACAAACCCCCATTACTTCAAGTATTTTCCCACTCTGAGCTTGTTTGCGTGTTCATCTCCCCTCCAGATGGTGAGCATCGAGGGCAGAGGTCGTGTCTGTTTATCTCTGTTTACTCAGACTCTAGCAGTAGCTGACACAATAGGAGGCTCAATAATTGCTTGGCAAATAAGTGAATGAACAGGTGTTGGCCTGATGAAGGGGGGCAAGCCTTCCAAGCAGAGGAAGCAGCATGCAGAAAGGCAGAAGGCTTCAGAGCGACTGGAGCAGCGAGCGAGTCATCTCTGCCCAAGGGTAGTGTGCAGAAGTGGGGTGGGGGGAGCAAAGGCAGATGGATGAAAAGGCCATCACCCAAAGGCTACTTCCCCAGGAAAGCTTCTCCAAGCTTCCCACTGAGTATTACACCAATAGCTCAAGCCTCTCCTTTATAGGACCTACCACCATTTGTAACCATGCATTGAGCTCATGGTGGTAAAGAGTGCAGACTCGTGTCCTGGCTACAAATCCTGGTCCTGCCACTCGTCAACTGTGTGACTTTGGCAAATTACTTAACATTTCTATGATGCAGTTTTCTTATCTGGGAAATGGGAATAATACCTGGTTTAAATGAAAGAATTCACTCAGAGTGATTAGAAAAGTTCTCTGATCATTAGTGTTTAATAAATGTTAGCTATTAGATAGATTAGATAGATAGATAGATAGATAGATAGATAGATAGACAGACAGACAGATAGATTATAAATCATTTGTGCAGTTAGTTCATTAAGTTATGTCTACCTTACTACGTTGTAAGTGAGGGGTGGGAACACATCTTACTATTAGGGAAGCAACCTAGCAAAGTGTCTGGGGTGGAGAAGGTATCAATAAATAAAGTTTATAGGATGAATGTTGAGGATGCATCTGGAGAGGTAGGCAGGAGCCAGATGATACAGGACATTGTGAGCTGTGCTAAGAAGTTTGGACTTTACCCTGAGGGCTAGTTGAGGCTCCTGGAGGGAAATTAAACGGTCTGATTTGCAGCAGCATGGAGGCTGGGTTGGAGGAGAAGAGGCAGAAGGCCCACCCAGCTGGCTTGTGTTCAGAGCCATCCAGTCACTAGCTGATGAGAGCCTGGATTGAGGAAGAGGCAGCACGGAGGGAAAAAGGGCTTTACCTTCTCTGTGACTTGATGTAAGTTATTGAACATCTCTCAACCTGCTTTCTGTATTGGGAAAGTAGAGCTAAGAATGCAATTCTCACAGGGTTTTTGTGGGGAATAAATAAAATATATGCAGAGTGATTGATATATACTCAGTGTGGTAGATAACACATTTTACTCCACTGCCCCTCTCCCTTTCCTTCACTAACACACCTCTCCCTATAACACACACACACACACACGTACACACACATACTCAATTTTCATTGACCAATGTTTAAGGAAATATAGCCTGATCTTTTAATCATAGACTCTTAAGGATGGAAATACTCTTAAAGGTCAATTAGTCCTACTTAGAGATTTTTAGAAATGAAAGTGATCCTAGATCCTAACTAGTTCACACATATACAGAAATGGAAGAACCAAAAAGATAAGGTCCCCTTTCCAAGGGTGCACATTTACAAGTATTAGAGCTGATAGGTATTTATACCCCACTTCTGAGTCTACAACCAGCACCTACTTTTTCTAGCTGAAAGCTAGACCCAGGAGCAATGGCTATGCCAACAGCTAGGGACTTTTATTAACCATGTTCACAAAGAGCTAAGTCAGTTATCCCAAAACAAAGCAGAAACGCTGGAATAATAATGACTGTGATAACAAACAACATATGAACTGTGTCTCAGGGACTCGGCTTCCTGCTTTACTTACATTACTTATTTCATTATTATTCCCATTTTACAGATAAAGAAACAAAGTCTTAAAGAAATAAAATAATGGCTTGTAAGTGATAGAATTAGGATTCAGATATATTCAAACATTAAACGATCTCCATTAAGTAGTTATTTGAGATTTGGTTATGTGCCAGGTACTCTACTAGATACTAGATCAGTCTGACTCCAAATCCAGCAGTCTTATTCCAACATCCAGGCTCTTAATCACTGCTCACCCATGCAAAGCCCTGTTGAAAACTTCATGTACTGAACCCCCTGTCCAATTTCTCTTCATTATTCTGGTTCTTTTGTATTGATATTTTGTCATAATTTTAAAATATATTTTGATATGATTTATTCTTACTTCCTGTCTCCTACAGGGCATTGAATTTCAAGTCAATGTAATCCAATAGGTGGTTCATTGAGTCATACTATGCAAAAGTAATATTTTATAATAGGGGGTAGGGAAATGCAAAGATCAATAAAACAGGATCCTCACCCACAAGGAATTTATAGTTCCATGTTAGATAGTGTGAGGATTAAATAAAGGTACCAGTATGGGAACATGAAGGGGAAGATAAAATGGCACTTAATGAAGGTCTCTATCATGCAGGTTGGGTGCTTTCCATATGGGTCATATATACCTTCATAAAAGCTATTCCTGGTGGAAACAGAAGCATTGAGGGCTCAGAAAGAGTAACTAAACTACCAAAGCACATATTGCTAGTGCTTGTGAGTGATTCTGACCCAAGTCTGTCTTACTCCTAAGCTTGGACCCTGTTCATTACAACACACCATCACCAGAAAGCAACTATTTGAGGATAGAGGAGGGAACAAAATTCTGACTGAGAAGTTCTGTCTCCTTTTTTAAATTTTTTAAAATTTATTTTTGTTTTCTCTGTCTCCTTTAACCGTTCTCTCGAAAACTAAACATACAATGTTGGAATTGGAATGGGCCTTTGAGATCATCTCATTCTAGCAAGGCGAATGGATATTTATGTTCTGGGCCAATGGGAATGGCAGCTCCAAAGCTAACTAATATTACCCCCTAATTGATAGGGTGAGGTCTCCATGGCCAGAGAGCTAACAGTATTTGCATGTTGTTGAAGACCATGAAATTAACCGCAGGCCTGCTGCTTTCTTCCCATCCCAACAGCTGTGGATGCTGTGTGAGTTTCTGACCTGGTTAAGCTCAGGTGGCTGCAAAGGCAGTAGGACAAGAATGGGACAAGCCCAGAATAAAATAGCTGCGATGGTGCCGAGGTTCCAGAACCAGGAGAGGGATTCAGGATGGAGACAAATCCAGTGCCAGAAGGATGATTTTAAGAAGATGGTCAGAGACAGGCAGGTAAGGAGACCAAGGTAGTGAGGACAGACAAGAGGGAGTATCTGAGTCCTTGAAAACCACCAAGAACAGGGAACGCAACACAGAGAAGTGAGGCTCAAAACCGTAACGAGACCTTGACGGTGAGGCAGGTCAGCCCCAGAATCAAGGGAGAAATGAATATTAATTGGACACCAAACTGGTCATTTTAGATATATTAATTCATTTATTCCTCAAATTGCATGCGGGGTAGATGATGTAATCCAGGTTTAAGAATGAGGAAACAGGCTCAGAGGCTTGTCACACAGCTGTCACTGGAAACCTGGTCTTTTATTTCTAAGTAAATTCATCTTTCCACCACACCAGTGGCTCTCAATCAGGGGTGACTTTGTCCCTAGGGATATTTGTCAATGTCTAGAGAGCTTTTTGGTTGTCCCCACCAAAGGGTGAGGCCAGGGATGCTGATAAGCACCCTACAATGCCCAGGACAACCTCCCACAACAGAGAATTACATGGTCCCCAATGTCAAACGTGCTGTGGTTGAGAAGGCTCTGCCTGTACCACAGAGCACAGAAACAATGTACTTTGAAGCAAGAACAGTTGAGCTCCTGCAGCTAGAGCTGGGATGTGGTGGCATTTGCCAAGGATTAGATTGTGGATAAGTGAATTTCATTTTTTTTTTCCTGTTGTCAAAAATCAGGTCCTGGGGGACGGATGTGGCTCAAAGGGTTGGGCATCCAGCTCCCATATGGAGGGATCCGGGTTTAATCCCTGGGACCTCCTGGTAAAAAAATAAAATAATAAAATAATTTAAAAAAAAAAAAAAGAAAAAGAAAAAAATCAGGTCCTTGCATTTCCAAAGAAAACATAATGATAATTTGAAAAAGTGTGTTGGGTTTGAAATTATGCACTCGTTCACACATTTATGGAGTGAGGACTATGTCCCAAGCACTGTTTTAGACTTGGAGGATACAGAATTGAACAAAAATCTGCAAATACCGCCATATTGGAATTTACATTCTAATGGGGATACAGACAAGAAACACATCAGCACGCAGGCGGCATATACTGCCACAGACTGAGGTTTTCTAGAGAGAGTGTATGTGGAGAAAAACAGGGCTCTGGCTCTCAACATCTCAAGAGTCAGTAAAAGAGCAGGATCCAGCAAAGGGGATAAGACAGAGCAGCCATGGAGCAGGAGGAGAACCAGGAGAGCGGGGATTTCCTATAAACCAAATGAAGAAAGTGTTTCAAAAAGGAGGGAGCAAACCTTTACAGGAAGATGTGGTTGCAGATTCTGGCCACACCACCCTCCTCCAGCGATATAGGTCACTGGGATTCCAGAAATGTGTTTATCTCCCAGAGGCTCAGGTTTTTCTCCTGAAAACTGGGAGCCTTGAAGATTGTCATGGGGATAAAGTCAGCTGGTAGATATGGAGTCCCTTTGTAAATCGCTTTATGGATACAAGAAGTCCTCACAAAGCCTTCCAGGAAACTAGTGTCCAGATTTTGGTTTCATGGTTTTTTAGTTTTTTTTTTCCTCATTTGAAACCATCCAAAAAAAGTGAGACTAGTGATGGGAACAGAAGGAAGCTCTTGTCTGACAAATGGCAATGTCAGCTAGCCCAAGGTAAAGCAGAGACGATGGAGCACATCCAATGAAGTGCATCGGAAACAACCTGATAAAACAGTGAAGGGGAGATTTTTTTCAAGTTCATTAAGGATGCTCCGGCTATATTTTCCTTTTGTAATTTATTTTTAACAAGTTCACTTCATGGTCGTTTCCCTGACATTAGAGTAGAGCCAGTGTGGTCTAAAGAACCCTCTTTTGTCTGGTAGGCAGAGAATCTGAGAGTGTTTCCCAGGAAATGCTTGGGGGCTTGGGGAAAGGGAAAATAGGGAAATGGCAGGCAGCTTAAAATATCTACTAACGTGGATGACTCACAGTTTAAATCTAGGAGAAATTGTAAAAGGGATCCTTGATTCTTTTAAATAGCAAATGTTGACATTGTATTTAGACCAGGCACTATTCTAAGCACTTTGAATATATTGATGCAGTTAATCCTTATAAGAACCCTATAAGGCAGGTACTATGGTGATCCATTTTACAGATGAGGAAACTGAGGTTGAGAAGCTTCCAAAGATCACACAGCTACTAAGGGGCAGACCTGGGTGTGAACACAGAGTCCATACTCATAACCACTATTCTATGTCCCTTTTCACTATAAAAATGAGTTAATGAGTTAACAGAGGTGCAGAGTTGAAGCTTGATCATCTGGCTAGCAATAGGGCAAGAGCAAGCTTTCAGTTCCTCCCATCAGTGAAAATGATCACCTGGTCAATATTCTTAGCAAATAAAGTTTTTGGGAATTTTAGGAGCCATATGAAGACACCTGAGTGCCTGTTCAACACTTCCCCAACAAGGTTTGATGATGTTTTTCTGCACCATCCCCTGTTCCTGGGCTGTCAGCCTCTGTGGAGGAAACCGCATGGACTGGCCCCACACCCAGGAGAAGTGAAAGTCTCTCCCTCCAACCATTTTGCAGCATTAGGATTCCTTGAGAACAGCTTCTCAGGCAATCCCAGGGAAATCAGCCACCCAACCAGACAGTCAGATAAGGGTGTTTCCCTCTGGAATCCATAAAGGCCACAAAAGAATCAACAAGGCCACGTTAAGGGTTGCCAGAGCAATCTGTTAAGATCGTAGAAATCCGGACAAATAACTGGAAAGCACATCTCAGGGAACAATCCTGGGCCAGTGAGCAATGCAGAATGATTGCCTGCCTAAACCTTGTCCATCCCCATTACCTCCAATCCTGTTTTTTCAGGGGTCTGTGGAACTGCCTAGGCAATATCATCTCTCAACGGGGCCCTACACTGGGTCTGCCTGTGGAGATAATACCCTTTCCTTTCTCTCCTTCTTCTCTTCTCCAACTCTGATCAGGAAAACTCCATGAGGAATTCTGCAATGAGTAAGACATTTCATTTCAAATTGATTCTGGTTTATTATAAATGAAGAACAATATGCCTGTCCATGCTAAGGCTGATGGGAAAATATAGACAAGAGTGGAATTGTTTCTGTACTTTTGAGATTTCCTGATTGATCTTGGAACTTAACATTTCTCACTCAGCAAGGAGAGGGATTTTAAAAGATATACATATAACAATTGAACAAAGAACAGCAGCCAACTACCTGCTTAATATGGATAAATCCATAGTATGGATGCATGCATGGATGGATGCATGAATGCATGGACAGATGAATGGATGCATGGATGGATGCAAGGATGCATGGATGGATGCATGAGTGGATGCATGGGCAGATGGATGGATGCATGGATGGATGAGTGGATGATTGAATGCATGAGTAGCTGGATGGATGGATGCATGCATGGATGGAAGGATGGATATGATCAGATGGTAGGTGGGTATAATGATGTGTGTATATATATATGTAGAGGTTTACAGAGATATTGAAGATTTATATTGAAGCAGAGAAAGAGTTATTGGAAGACCACTAAACTAAATTTCTCTTTTTAAAGATGAATTACATGCCTACTATGTGTCAGGCACTGTGCCCAAGGATCCACATAGATAAACTCTCTTAAAAACCCTAGGGAGTGGACACTATTATTGTACCCTCTTTATAGATGAGAAAATTTATTCTCAAAGAGACTGTGTGACTTGTCCAAAATGATTCAGCAAGTAAGTGGCAGGATAGTTAAATTTCACTGGGATGAGTTTTTGACCCAGTAGGAAATAAGGATTGAGGAAGCCTAACAAATCATTTATCCTTGTGTCCTCCTGCAATGGACTGTTCCACAGTGCAATTTCTCCACACAGGTTATCTTCCCAAGATGTCCTGCTTACCGGGCAGATGTCCTGATCCACAACCTGCTATGCCTCTGTTGATCTCATCAGGAAGCAATGTCCATTAACTAATGTGCAATTTGCATTGCTTCTATCTTTATTTCTTTTTACCCTTTATCCTATCCTCATTTTTACTGCCCTGGGTTGGCAACTTCTAAATAAAGCCTTAGCATTTAAACTTTGTGTCAGGCTCTCTTTTCTAGGAAATTCGGGAGTAGACATCATTCATGAATGCCATGTTTGTAATTTCAAATGCATTGTCCAGCTGCTTATGACATCCCTGCCTTTCATTCTTAGCCTGGCAGAGATCCCAGTGAACTCGTCATTCCTCCCACTGTGTAATTCAGTGAGAAGATTTTTAAGCCTGGTGGTTGGAGCCTTCGAGTGGCACCCCTCACATCTACCATGGCTCCTTTGAATTTTCTTAGAACCAGTGACTAAATAACTAAAAAACTGCCCCCCAGAAATAAGTAACACATGTAAGCATAAATTATTTAAGTTCAAAATAAGACCATACTCACCATGGTTTATAGTAGGTGCTAGTTTAACAGTTTCCCATCAGGTGAAAACTCCCCAAGGGAATGGACTGAGAATTTCTCTAGCCTAGCATTCAGCACATAAAGATGAAGTTGTTGAATGAGACTGTGGTAAGTACTTCTGTGGGTGGCTGTGCAGCTCACAAAAATGCCCCACAATATCAAATGAAACCCCATGGCCTTATCTGCACCATATGACCCTGAGCCAGAGGCAGAGTTTGTTGATCTCAGGGTGAAAACCCACCCTCTCTATCTCCTGGGAATTTGAAGGTTGGAACAAAAAGACCGAAATTAAAGTTATGTTCAGAAATTCTCTCTTTGTCCATAAATAATGGAAAGTGTGATTTGAACTTGCAATACCACCACAACATCCAAGTGGCAAGAGAAGGTTAATGATGCCAAATATCTCAGTGCTCTCCTGGCAGATAGATTTCTGCAGGCAAGATATAGCCATGGTCTCGAGTGAGCTCAATAAATATTAGTGGAAAGTGTGAGTGAATGAATGAATGAATGATGGAGTTTTGGTTCCTACCTTTGGCCCTTGCTTGAGAAATCTGCTCTGTTCCTTGGACCCTGAGGAGTAAGGTCTCTGTATACTCAGTAAGTGACTCTGGCTTTTAGACCCCAGGAACAGATCCTGTTCCAAGTCAACATCTCCCAAAAGCACAGGTGGATTCCTCTGAGTTACCTACACAACTTCCTTTAGCTCTCCCCGCCCTTTCCATTGCACCCTGCACCCCTCTAGCCTAACTTCCTACTCCCACTACAATTCCCATCTCCTCCAGCCCAATAAATGACAAGTGTCTGATCGTCAGTGGTTATGCATTACCTTACATTAGCTATGGAGCCTTGTCTGACACTCATTCATTCATTCATTCAACAAATGTTTATTGATCCTCTACCATGTGCCAGGCTACTGGGGAGAGAGCAGTGAACAGAGATAAAAATCCCTTTCCTTTTAGAGCTTACAGTCCAGTGAGGGGGAGACAGACAATAAACAAACAAGTAACCGTAACTGTTAGGAAGAGAACAGAGCAGGGTACTTTGTTCATAAATAGTTATGATCACTGATTACGTGGGGGACATAAAAGGAAACAGAAACTCATCTGGCCATCAAGGGGTTCATGGGCTGGAGGAGAAGAGCCTGAAGGCTGTAATAGAGGTTTGTAGCTGTTCAAATGGAGGCACAAAAAACAAAGAGGTCATCTCTATTGCAGGTGAGGAGATAGTGTTAAGACAGCTAGAAGGACTTTGAAGGAGGCAATTCTTAATCTGAGTGTGGAATTATTTTTTCACTGAGCAGGAAAGGAAGAGGGTTACTTCTCAGGTTGAATAATATTCTAATCTAGACCCTTGTTACTCAAAGTGTGATCTGCAGACCAGATGACTCAGCATCATCTAGGATCTTGTTAGAAATTAGGAATTCTGGGCCCACCCAGACCTACTTGAATCAGAATCTACATTTTAGCAAGACCCCTGCTGACCAGTATACAGATTAGAGTTTGAGAAGCACTTTTCTCAACCAGTGGTTTCCACACTTAGCTGTACATTAGAATCACCTGGGGAGCTTTGAAAAAAATCTTAATGCCCAGGCTGTATCTTCTACCAATTCCATCAGAATCACTAGGAGTTGGATGAGACATCATTAATTTTTAAAAAAGACTCTTCAGGTAAAAGCTTTGCCTTATAAAAATTTCTTCTCACTTCTCACCCATGCATTTTATCCCCAGTAAATATATTCAGCTATCACACAAAAGGACTCTTTTGTGAAATAATAATTCTTAACCCTAATTTTGCAGTTATGGCAACCTTGATCATAAGCCCTGAGAAAGCTTAATCAGAGAAAGGAGAACTTCCAACTGGTAAGTGGGGGAGGATAAGAAGACTTTCAACGAGTGTGAAATGGATTTCCCTGCCTGGTGACGAGTTGGCAGATCCAGCCTCCTGCAGATGGCTCGGCTGTTGCAGACACAGCGCCGGTACATCTGACACATACGTGTTGGACTTCGTGTTCCTTCCTGAGCCAGAGCAGACAGATTTGAGAAGAGAGGACAGCGGGTCTTCAGAGGGAAGGAAAGCAGGCTGTCCCAAGTCCTCATTGACAACAGGCTCTGTTCTTGAGGAGCAGCCAAAACACTTATTTCTCACCAAAATTGAGTCATACTAAGAAAGCAAGAAGTGGAGCCAAGAGGCAAACTTCGCTCAAAAAGTTTCTTCCCAAGCCTAAGTCTGGTACCATTTGCCTGTATGTATCTTTTGGACCATTGCTCTCCAAATTCCCGTTTCCCAACTCCACATCTATAGGAAGGAACCACGGTCAAAAGCATGGGAAGGTGGACTGGAGTGTCTAAAGACTTAGATGGATGACCTGAATCTGGCGGTGATTGTTGTTATGCCTTGGAAAGGATGATGTAAAGTCTCTGAATCTCAACCCTTGGAACATTGTAAAAACCTTCATCACTGTTTTACAGCTGCTGCCTCATACTCCTGTCCCTTTCCCCATTGTTATCAGGATTGGGGACTAGAGACCTACTACCTCTCCCAAGGATGAAATGATAGATGTGTTCAGGGACAAAGCCAACGGCCAGGAGTTCCAGAGTTCATTATGGGGTTAGTCCTGGGTAATATCTCTACCTCCCTCTACTTCCTAGTTCTTTTATTCTCATTCTACTCTAGTTGGTTTCATCCACTCTCATGGCTCTAGCTATGTCTCTATCCTAATGGCTCACAAATCTATATCTCCAGTCTTGGCTTGATGTCTTGAGTCAGGCTACCCAATTGCCTTGAATTCAATCTGTCTACAGCTAGGCAAAGTGGTTTTCCTGCTCTATACATACACACACAGGTGCAGACATACTCGATAGAACCCGAGCCCCCTCTGATGGGCCCCACTCTTCATCACCCAGTTACTCTTCAAAGCTTGGCTATCATTCTTGACTTTCTTTCCTTTCCTCCTACAAAGACTGCCAGTTTCTACTAAGTCCATAGCAGAAATTTCCCCCCACTTCTGTGCATCCTCCCTGCCGTCTGCCCAATCACTGTCCTTAGTCACACAGAACTTTGCTTCACCCTCCCAGTACTCTCCAAGTCCTGGGACCCTCCAACCCACCCTTCTCACAGCAGCAGTGATGTATCTGGAATGCAAATTTGATCATGTCATTCCTCTCCTTGAAACATTTAAGCAGCCTCCCACTGGCCCTAGGAGAAAGCCTCAGCTTCTCAGTGTGCCTTCAGGAAAGGCCCCCAGGACCAGCCTCGGTTCCCCTCAGAACCTCCCCACACCAGCTGCTCTCAGAAGCATAGTGAGCTTCTTCAGTTTCTCAAACACTCAACACAGTAGTCTTTCTCACCTCCACAACTGTGTACATGCCTGCATCTTCCTTTCTCGCAATGCCTCTCTCCTTCTGGATGATTTGTCTCATCCTTCAGGCTTCATCTTATGTTCCACTTCCTGCTGGAAATCCAGCCACAAAGAAACTGCATTGGATGACCCTGCTAACAGCTCCCAAAGCACCCTATGTTTCTTGCATTGTAGAACTAAACAGACATCTACTGTTTACAGACCGAAACCTGGACGAGATGGTAATCTCCATGAGAAGAGGCTCCTTGTCTGCACACCCATAGTTATGGCATAAGAACCAGTGTAGAAACTCACCAAATATTTGCTGAAGGGCCGAATGACTTCTGATCTCTCAAATCCTCATGGGGCCAAAGTTTAGTCAATCCTTATCATTGCTCTGATACAAGCATAATAAAGGAACATAAATCAAACTGCCTAGAAATGTGCCTAGAAATATGGAAAGGGAATGGGAGGATTGAGGGACAAGAGGCAAAATAAAATTAAAATGGAGTCTTGAACTAAGTGATGATGTGAACTAATGTGTCATGTGCCTCTAAGGCTCAATATTTTAAAAGACTGCAGATACAGGGGATTTTCACCCACTACCAACCTTCATGCCTTCACGTGATTGCTTGAACTGATCCCTCTGCCTGGAATGCTTTCCTTCCACCCCTGCTACATTCCAGACCATGAAGTGGGGGCAATTATTTTTATCTGAGACCCAAATGGTCAAAGAAGGTGAATTAAATGTAAAATCTTGCAAAGTTCTATCTGCAGATACAGTTTAGACCACAAAAAAGAAAGAAGAAAATCCCTGAGTCCTAAAAGACTCAAGCTGGCTTTAAGTATTCCATCTTTTAGTACTTAAATGAGTTACTTTCTTCACAGTAGCATCTAACCAGATTGCCCATAATAAAATTCCCAGCACCCTGTGGGGCACCCTAAGAGCTCTCCTAACCTGCTGGAATAGCCTCCCTGCAGTCTTTCCTGCCACAAACCCTGGTTTCTCTAGCAGGGGCCCTGTGTATCCTAGTCAGTGGCTTGGAATGCAATAGATGGTCAATATAATCTTGGAGTATGAATGCTGTTGAACAAATATGCTAATACTTCTTTGTCAGTAGTGCCTACGGTCTACCCCTGTTGTCTGAGTGTCTTCACAGGGCCAAGTTCTGTGTAACGTGGACATGTGAAAGTGTGACATGTATAAGATGTCTTGTACATTTGTCTTTCTTAGGTTGAAATACCTGTGTCGCTTGGGGAAAGAGGAGTCAGAAAATCATGTGAAAGGGCCTGGAAGAGAAAGTGTAGGACACAGATTTACCTCTTCGTAGCCTTACCTAAGCCTTGTTCTGAACGCATTTCTAAATCACTATTACAGCTCCTCTCTCTAAAACATCTCTCTCTCCTACCCCAAAAGAAACTTCCCGAACCACCCCCACTACATTCTATGTTACAATTTATTTTTCAAATAGTCAAAACAGGAAGGCCTCTTAAAGGCATAGTTCTGGGTAAATGAAAAGGTGTCCAACTTAAACCAAGGGCACCTTACATAAGAAAAGGAGTCTTGTCTAAGGAATACCATCAGATAAGATGGCATAGCACCTGGCTTCCTTTCTGAAGGAGGTGTAAAGGCTAATAATAAATATTTACTGACTCCCAACCTCATGCCAGGAACTGTGCTAGTCCTCAATTAATCCTCAGAGCAATTGCAAGAGAGAGTTGTAGCCTCATTTCATAGGAGAGAAAACCAAGGTTAAGGACTGAAACAAAACAAACAGAACAGGGATTTGAACCCACAGCTATCTGACTCTAAAGGCCCTGCAATTTCCTCTCACATGGTAAAATGCCTTCTAGTTGTTAAGCACTGACTGGGCTGATCTGTCCGATAAACCTTTGCACACGTGGCCTCATTTAATCCTGCATTGGCACTGGAAGCTAGGCCCTGCTGTTATCCACATCACACTTTTAAAGATACGAAGAACGAGTCGGTCAAGTTCTTGTCTAAAGCCACACGGTTGATGAGTAGGTAGAGCTTGGATTCAAAGGAATTCTGACCTGCCTGACCCCAAGCCTTTGCTCCTAATCGTTCTTCAATAGATTCTTTAACCTCAAAATAGGTTGGCCCTAAAGATTTCTCTTCCAACCCAAGAATATCTTGATTATCTTTATTCTTGTGACTAAACATGGTTCTACAACAGTGTATTTCTGAATTGATCCTGCTCCAGGGATTCCTTGGTGTTTTGTCATTAGAAGCTCAATTAATTCTTGAACTCCATTTACCTTATGTGCATGGGAATTGAAGCAGAAGAAACAATTGGAGCTTTTCTTCTTAAACACTTTCCCATCAGGCCTCAGATGACCATAGGAGAACTGGGGGGGGGGGGGGACGACACGACACTCGGCAAGGAAGGCAGGGAGAGACACAAACACTGCTTTATTGGTGCAACAACCTGAAAGTTGCAAATTACTGTGTCTGGAAAACTTACAGTTTTTAAGTAATATTTATGTTGTGGAAACTTGGAGGATAAATATTATAGAGCTGCTGCCTCAGAGCCTCCTGCCCCCTGGGAGCCACTCACCATGGAAATGGCAGGGTTAGTCTAACATTTACATGAAGCAGGTGTAACTTTTCTCAGTGTGGCTGACACTTGACCCAAGACTCCATTTATCTCCAAAAGCCCCTTTCATTGCCCTTCCTTCCTTCCTTCAGAGACACTAGAAGCCTTCAGGGGATGACCTCATACAAAAGCAGAAAATGTGATTGACTGGCTGATGTGATTTACTCACTAATTTCCTCACAGTTTTTCCATGAATCCTAAAATATTGTCATTAGAGGCACAACTTTAGAGTTAGGAAGACATCATCATAAAGGGGAAATATTATGCTATGTCATTAAATATTCTTTGCAAATATGACATCTAATGAATGTATAATATTCCATTGAATATTTCTATTATTGGAAATTAACATTGTTTCCATTCTCACTACTTTAATGCTGCAACTAACAATTTTATACACAGATCTCTGTCAGAATCTATTATTATTTACCTAGGGGAGTACACTTGGAGTGGATTAGTAAGTCAAAAGTTCTCAAGCTGATATACCTTAATACAATTTTTAAAAAGCATTTTTCCAACTTCCATGATTTTGAAACTTTTCAAATATTTTGCATGATTTGTTATTAAGTTTGGTGTCCTCTGTCTTGTACTTGTGCCATTGATTTTTCACGCCTATGTTCATTCAGCACATTAGACTATCCTTACTATCTGTACTCTTACTAGCATCTGTCTGTCCTGACAGTCTGCTGTTGGCCTGTAGAATTTCACTAAAGCCATCAAAGATGTAATTTGCCCCTGCCAACACTGGGTCAGAAATGACACCTATGTCTTCTGAGCCTCTCACTGGTTATGCACATGCAGCCTCTCTCTAGCTGAAACCGATTTTAATACTCATGAGCACAAATGTTCATTCAGCTCTTGGTCTACTTCAGGGCATTGCAAGTCATGAACTGTCCACTGAGGTGTCCTTGAAAATTGTGACAATTTCCTACATACCATTCCAGTGACAGTGTCAGTAAAGAAAAATAACCTGATGTAGGGGGATTACATTGGCTTCTGGGGATTGCCACTTCCTCTTTGTACCCTCCCCGCCAAAAAAAAAAAATTCTGTAGAATACTATGTTCCAGTATTTCTTTAGGCAGGCAGATGTCCACTCAGAGGAGATGAGTTTAATCTTAAGATATGATTGAGAAGAAGGGTCAGCCATACAAGTATCAGGACGAAGAGCAATGTCGAAGACTTGGAGTATCCCAGGTCCAGGGCTGAAGGAATGAGTGGAGGATTTGATAGAGAATTGCATACAGGCCCTTGGAGCTTTGGCAGGTGGAGCTGAGAGAGATACCAGCTGGCCGGAGCTGACAAGGAAGGAGAGTGGAAGCAACAAGCAGTGGGTGGATGCTGTTTTTATGACATTTTCTTCAAGTAGTTTTGCTTTCTGTTCTAAGATTCTGTTCTTCTTTAATCCAACTCAGAACTTATTTTCTCGTTACTGAGGATGTTACATGTCATATATTTGTTTATTTCTTTTTACCTTGTGCCAGAGGGATTCTTACCTATTCCAAACACGGGCGAGTGTTTGTGTATCTATGGCATGCCCTTTAAGAATATGGACTTCCAACCCAAGATGGGGGTGGGAGATGATTTGCACGTCAATTATGGAGAACTACAGGAGAGCAAGGCTGCCCCTGTAATGTTGAAATACAGAAGAGACATTTAGAACTTTACCAAGTTTGGGCTAAAGGCGTATCTTATTACTGACAAACAAGGGCTAGGGGTCAGGATTCGAGGGTTCAAATTCTCAACTTTGGCCAACTACTTCCCCTCCGTGTGTCACCATTTCCTTGTATATAAAACAAAGATTCTTTAAGTGAGTCCAATAAACCCACTTTATGCCATTCCTGGTCAATGAAAGCAAGTTCTCTGCTACAGCAGAAATTTGAGTCATGTCTCCAAAACCCTCCTCCCACTTCTTCCCTGCCCCTATTCCCATCCTGGTGAGACCCTTCTTGAGTTCTTCTCCCTGGTTCTGAACCCTGGTCTTCATATCCAGCCCTGGATGACTGCTCTGTCTATCGACCAGGAATCACCATCTCCTTAACTCTCCTGTGCAGGAAGTGCTAATCCTTTGGAGCTAAAGTGTAGACACCTCTTTGGCAGAAGGCAGCCGGACAGGGGAACCTTGGATGTATGTTAGCTGTGATTTCGGAACGTTTTAACAATTCTTGAATTCTTTTTGTTCCTCTTATCATTTATTGGAGGTTTTTGCAACATTCCACTGTGGCCCAGCTGTGCCGTGAGCACAGAAATGGGGTTTTATCCAGGCTTAACCTAGAGCATTAAGACAGAACAGAAGTCCATTAGCACTGTGTGTGCTCCTCACACTTACTCTCTTTAAGTTTCTACTTGAGATATCGCTATGGACAACCAAACTCCTCCTCAAGTGGAATTCAAAGGGCAGGATCATTGATCCCATGAGTGAGATGAGGAGAAATGATCGAGCATGGCAGCCTTGCTGAGCCATGTGATCAGCTCACAGGACTAACACACTCCTCTGCCCCTGCAAGGGGATGCCTGAGGGTTGGGATGGCCAAGGTCAACCTGGGGGGTGGGGGTGGGGGTAGGAAGCTCAGTTTGTGGCACCATATTAAGCTACACTGTTCCAACCATCCAGTCCAGTTTTAGAGCTGATTTTTATTTACGCTTCTCTGACTCCAGGGTGTCATTTCTTGATTTGGTCCATCTCTGTGAAACACAGGTGTTTTTTATTGTCTCCCTTGCAATCCCACTCTTTAGAGGGCTGGCCTGGAACCTTCAACGATGGGCAATGGAGCATCATTCAGAGACCAAATAGTGCAGAGAGACATGGCTCCTGGCGTGGCCAAGGTGGAAGTTTGCAGGCTTCTCACGCTGGTTTGCAGCACTTTCTACTGGGCTTGCACCAATGACTGTCAAATGACACTGGCCACAGACTACTAGGGAGTCCTGATCCTCAGGTCTCACTGGCTGATTTGGATTTGAACAGTACCACTGAGGCAAGCGCTAACTCTGAGGACAAAGAGAGCTTTTCAGGCCTGAGGACGACCTGCCTCAGTCAGACAGAGCTCCAGTTTATAGGCCTTTTAGTTGACAGTGGGAGGACTATAAATGTTTGCTTCTTTTCTGTGCTTCTTGGCAAGGACTAAAAGCTAGGACTTAAACTTGTAAAAACACTAAATTCCACATGGGCCACAGAGCACTAAGGCACACGGGTCAGATCTTAAAATGGAAACGCTGGGCATGAGTGGATCTGCCGCCCTATGTTCTTAGAATCAGTTGCTCCACACTGATACCTTAGCCAAGACCATGCCCTTCAACTTCAGAGACCTGGGTTTTTCCATCCACTAAAGAGTGGTGGGTGTCCCTGGTCTTATATAAGGGGGGATAGCCCCAGAGACTGATGCCTTATCAGTGGGTTCTATTTTGTAATCTGTGCTCCTGAGAGTGACAGAATTAGACTCAAATAAGTCCTCCCTGCACATGGTTCACCAGTCCCTTCTATTCAAACCTACATGTGATGCTGGAGTTTCTTAGGTATACTTCCAGAGACTGGAGCCTCCCACCTACCTATGTGCCAGGTGTGCATGAAATCTAGGTGGAGCTGCAACTCCTACCCTACAGCTCAATGGACTCATCCAAGTCACCTGGTGAGGAGACAACGATGGGAAATGGCCATCCCAGGGAATGGAGAGGGCCTGCATCTGCAGGCAGGATCATCCCACCCACCATATTCATGGGATATAAGCCCTCTCTCACTTGGAGTTGGAGTGGACATCACCATCCCAGTCGCCTTTGGAGTGGGGGAAGAACTATGGACTAGAGTGGACTTGATGGTATTCTCTTGCTCACATATGGTGATTCTTGCAATGCAAGAAATTATAACAATGAGGTGGAGCCAGTGGCCACTTGACAGTTTTTTGGGTAGGGAGGGGATGAGCAGTTGAAATACAGGGGTTTCTTTGGGAGTTGGAGGTTGTCCTGAGTACTGTTGTGGCAATGGATGTAGGCCATTTTAAATCAGCACACACCACTCAGAACTGAGTGGGAGAGAGTGTGGTCTACAGTGTGAACTGTGGTCTATGGTTGGTGGCAAGGCTCCAGGAGGTGTAAGTTCATTGAGGTTGGTGGGCCACACTATGGGAGATGTTTGTGTTGGATGTGGTGGGAGGTGTGGGAGGTGGGCAACATGGGAATCCGAGTGGGTTCCGTATAATATTTTAGGTAATCTAAGCACCTCTTAAAATATATGTATATATATATATAAAAAATAACATTTTTGTAAGCAAATACACATATATGCATATATATTTATATATCATTTTACAAATGTTTGTATGTATTGTGAGAATTTTGATTTTTACCCATAATAAAAAAAAAAAAAAAAAAAAAAAAAAAAAGAGTGGTGGGTGTCAACAGTGGTGTAAAAGAAGCAGCAGGGGGAGTGGATGTGGCTCAAGTGGTTGAACTCCCGCCTCCCACATGAGAGGTCCCGGGTTCTATTCCCAGTGCGTCCTGAAAATACAAAAACAAACAATAAACAAAACAAATTAAAAAACCAACTCAGGGAAGCTGATGTGGATCAGTGGTTGAACACCAGCTTCCCACATACAAGGTCCTGAATTCAATCCCCAGCCTCCGGTACCTCAAAAAAAATAAATAAATAAAAATAAAAAACGCAGCAGGGGATCATATAACATAGGGTTTATGTTGACTTCTTGTGTTGAGTTAGAAAAAAATGTAATGACAGTTTTAAAATTTGACGGACAAGAAAGTATTTAAAAGGTCTGTGTCTGGAAACTTCTCTCTTTCTAGATTACAGTTTGCCTCAAAAATCTCAGAAGAATTGAACTTGACAAAAATGTACATCAGATTTACTATTAAGGCAGGAAAGAGAAATAAGGTGGGCAGGTTGATGAAACCCAGGGAGACAGCTGGTTACATTTAAGGGGTTTGAGAGCTCCCGGTCTAAATAGACACGAAGTTAAGTGATATTTTACAGAACAGGCTGGACAGGTGTGAGAAGGAAGCAAAGATACCTGGACTCAACATCTTGAAAGTGGGAGCTAACAGGAAAGAAATATTTTAGTTTTTACCAGATCCAGGAAAGCCCATAAATGTAATAGAGAATAAGATTCAAGAACTGAGAGTTCAAACTACAGTGACTCTCAGAAAGGAACTTCAGGTCTAAAAACGTCTTGTGAAGCATGTCCTCACAGCCCCAGGTAACGCCCATACTTGGAGCACCTGGGAATCCCCACTTGGACCCCAGGGCAGCCACACCACCACGTGCACCAGTACGTGGTCACGTATGTCTAGACAGATTCGAGAGCGAGAGGGGGAGACTGTGAAGACTGGTAGAATAAAGTAAGCTTCAGGAGGAAATTGCATAGAAGGGATGTGCTCTGAGGGTACCCACTCACATAATTCCTGGAATTAGGACCTAGCGCACGTATGGCTATTACAGGGGAACAGTCAAGCAACAAGACAGAGTGTTGAGGCTTGGACTGATGTTGGCCCATGAGTGGACTGTTGCTAGGGGTCGAATAGGCTTAGATGAGCATTTATGGTCATGGTTTGTTTGAAGAATGGATGCTTCTGGAAGACCCAGTCCTTGACCTCATCTATTTTGTTGTGTTATAGTCACACGATAAAATCTAGACAGTATCTGGAAAACAAATGCCCATGTCAGTAAGACAACAAATGAAAAGAAAAAGGAAAGAAAGGTCTAGTGAAGGGGGCATAAAAGGAAAGAACACACCTAAGAAGCTAGTTAAACTGTTAAACATTTAGCCAACCTAGAAACGAGTTCAGAAACAAGGAGAAAGTGGACCATCAGGGCACATGCTGTGGCTGGAGGAGACCGCATGGCAGAGGAACATACTTAGTTGCCACAGAACTTGCACAAATTACCCAGGTCTGCACAATTGCAAAGCTGGATAGGGCAGCATTCTGGGGATGGGTGCAGGACAGGGCTTCAGAACTCATTAGCCTGTGGGGTCAGAATTTCAGAAGCCTCAACTGCATCTGCAGCCCAGGAATCTGCTAAGGGTGCTTCTCCCTTATGAGGCTTGGGGTATTTCCAGCCTCCAGCAAGGCTGTAGAGAGAGGCAGAGGCAGCAGACACTCGGGGCTGGAGCACAGAACAGAGCTCACACAAAGCAGCAGAGGGGAGCGAGGGTTACCCCAGAACTGACAGAGGGCATGGGCATTCAGAGGTTCTAAGAGAGCACGAGGAAGAAAAGTCTCAGTGGGAGGCCTGCAAAAAAAAATTATAACACAAGATCACCACTGCAAGGCCTCAACTTTACAGAGAGACAGAAATTTCTCAACAGCCACTTCTGAGAGAGGAGATAGTGTGTACAGGGATACGTGGCTCAATACAGAACCAAAATTAACTTTCTGATGCAAGAGGAATCTGGCAACTGGCATTGACCAACTGGTATCCAGAGACGTAGTGTTTCTCTGCCTTCTCTAAGATTCCCTGAGATTCTGCTCTGGGCTTTGAGGATGTAACTTTGGTCTGGATTAGGAAGGAGGGTCTGGGAACATCATTTTACTGAGGGTAACTAGTCCAGTGGATGGAGTTTTCTAAATTACTTGGGGGAGGATGGTTGGAAAGAGTGGAACTGTGATATTGTTGTTTTATTAACTATTTAGACTCTTTGAAAGGTAAAACAAATACAAGAAGATACTCAGGATTGAATTAATTTGGAGATCTTCAAGAGCATCCATTCTAGTAGCAAATCTCGACAGATGGGCTTCAGGGAGTGCCTATATTCAAGTTACCTTCCTTAGAGCACTTTTATATGGTTATTTAATCTTAATGCAGAACATCTGAAGATTTGGGTTAGACAACATGGCTGTGCATAATTGGCGATCTGGAGTGAATAATAAGGATTGATTTTTTAGCCTAAAGTCAGAGAACCTCATATGGGAAGTTTCCGTGCCACAAATTAAACTACCAAGGCAGACCCAGAAGAAAGGCTGACATTTGGGGGTAAGCCTGTAATGATCTGGAAGTAGGACTTTCCAGATCTTTCCTCTGAGGGAGCTGCAATCCTGGTTGACCACCCCAATGAATCAGGAGAACAAGATGCCAGTGCTTGTTAGAGGGGAACAATTTTCCCTCTGTCTTCCAGCTTCTCTCCTGCTCCTTGGGTTTTCTGACCTAAGAGAGTAAGGGAGACTTATCTAGTTATGGAAGCTGGAGAAGGCATCCAAGCATCCTGCTCATCTGTGAGGGAAACTTGCCAGGGCAAGGGCTGCCCTCTGCAATTTGGGAAGGTCAAGTTTAGTTCAAAGTATTAGGAAACCTAGGTACATTCTCCCAGCTAACAGCTATTCTCCAACCTTAACTTTTGCTTATTAAAACTTATATAATTTTTAATATAACAATTTTTAAATTGTTGCAAACTGACATAATGTTATATATTGCTTCCTGCTTGGATACCAACAGCATGTTAGTGAAAATCAGAAATAGCAGCAGAGATTATTGAGGGAGCTCAAGAGAAGTGGAATTCAGGGGAGGAAGCTGGGGCTGCAGGGCCCACCCACTTCCACCCAGAGATTCCTTATGTATCACATTCAAGGCTACATTCTTTATTTGCACCATCCTTTAAACCCTCCTACATATCCTACAAGGAGCTTCAATTATTATCTCCAGTTCACAGATGAGAAATTTGGCTCAAAACCTCAAATGACTTGTCCCAAGGTCACAATCATAGCAAGTGGCAGAGCTGGGATACAGCCTGAGCGCGACCTGACACTGGAGCTAATACTTTTAACCACTCCACTCTACAGTTTTTCCCAACACCTCATAGTGGGAAAGATGGGGTCTACATTATAACCCGCAGGCCAACTCCCCCAGCATTTTTCAATAAATATTGAAGGGGTGTCAGGAACATGAGTGAGCAGGAGCTCACATACCCTGGTATAGAAATTTAAGCACAATCTTTACAGAACTCAATTTATTGATGTGTAGGAATTTTTCCTAGGAGAAGTGATTATACTAGGGAACAAAGATATATGTGCAAAGCAGTTCTCTAAAACATTATTTGCAAAAGTTAAAAAAAAATAATAATTTAAACAACCTAAATACCCACTCCCAGGAGGACTAGCTAAACGCATTAGAGTAAATCCGTCTAAGGCACAGCACTGGGCTCATTTGCAATGATAATACGGATCTATATGTATTGACTCGGAAATATGTTAACTGAAATTAAGTTACACAAGAGTATGCATAAATCCTTTTTCTCTAAAAAAATATATTTTAAAGTGTGGGTGAGTTTGCACAGGCAAAGGCTGAAAGGATGCGGCGATCAAACATCAGTGGAGAGGCAGACTAGCCCAGTGGTTAGGAGTGAGTGCTCTACAACCAGGGGCCTGGCTTCCATTCTCAGCACCTGCTTGTGGCTTTCCTTAACCTTCTCAGCCTCAGTTTCCTCATCTGAAAAATAGAGACAATGCTTCTTACCTCACTTGTATTTAAATGAGATGAAAGTCAAGTCTCATCAGAGTGTTGCACACGCAAGGCACATCTTGGGTTGCTATTTTAATATTTATGTGGATATCTGCCCCACTTATCTAGTGCTGTCACCACTCCAAACTCAGTGGCTTCGAGCAACAACTGCTTTATTCAGTGGCGCACACCGTAGGGCAGGGTTTGGCTGAGTGATTCTCGGCTCCCCATGACTTCCCTGGGGTCATTCAGTGGTACCTACTGGGGGATGAGCTGGTCTAGAACATGCAAGATGGTACTTTGGCGTGGGTGGCTGGGAGACTGGGCTCAGCCGGGCTCTCGATTGGCGTGCCAACACATGGTCCCTCCAGCATTGTGGTCTCAGTGCAATTGGGGTTTTTCATGGCAGCTGACTTCCCCTAAAGCAAGTGTCCCCAGAGAGCCAGGTGGAAGCTGCCAGGCCTTTTCTGACATCTTCAGAAACCATGCAGCATCACTTTCACCAGACTCTACAGGGTGAAGTAGTAACAAGTCCTTCCAGACTCAAAAGGAGCAGCTGTAGACCCCCTGGATAAAGACAAGAGGATCAAGGTCTCCTTGTAGACACACAGGAGGCAGAGGCCATATTGGTGTTGCCATTTTTTGGAAAATATATTCAGCTAGAGAACCCATATTTGCATATCTTAGCATTTTGCAGATAAGTAGTATACACACTGTAAGCTAATGTCTCTCTCTATACAGAGATATATATGTAACTAAATGTGTGAGCACCCGAATAGGAGACATGCATAAAGTTGTGTATAAATTCTGTACCAAATCGCTTGGGTTGAGGAGGCACATGAGAAGTCTGAAGTGTTTGTGCAGGAAAGTGATGAAAAGAGGAAGGAGGCGTTCCCTTGTTGCATATATAGCATGGGTTTTGCCCTTTACGATAAGATGATGTATTTCATTTCCCTTCCCCTGTTGCTATGGCATCTGTCACTTTATTTATAACGATGTCTGTTCAGTTGCATCCATGAAGTTGAGAGGCTTTTCTGCTCTAAGAAAGAGCTCTCGCAAGCACAGGACACTCGCCAGGGGCAGGACGTTCTCGCTCATTCTCTTTTGCTGCCCTCCCTGAGTTTCATCTCCAGTTCCCCCAAAGTGCCACAACCAGAGTAGTCATACCCTCATCTCGGTCCCCAACCCCAAAATTGGTCATGCCCTGGGCTGGCTGTGACCTCGCTGGCCATTACTCCATCTCTCTAAGCCTCCCTCTTCCCTTCCTTCGCCCCCTTTGTAAAACAAGAAGGCTGAAATGTCTAGCAATAAGGGAAAGGCTAAATGTAGAAAAGTGTAAAGATGAGTGATACAAGGTAGTGGAAAGACATGGAGACACAAAATGGCATGGCACTGTCGTGACAGCCACGCACGACTGTGCGTGTTAAGGAGACCGCTGGGATGGTGGGCTTGTAGAATGCTCTACTCCACCATTCCAAGTTTTCTGTAATGTTACTATATTCATTTTCTACTTTAAAAAATATCCTGCAGCTTCTCCAAGCTCCATGTCAGTCCCAAATTCCACGTGATGCCCTTTCACCATGTTCCCCCAGGCCGCACCACTCTATTTTCTGAATTCCTGTGATTTATGGTTTAGGTAATGGTCTGGCCCTTGATTGGAAACAATAATACTAATCGCTGCCACGGTGGAGTGCCCACCAGGAGTCAGAAACCTCACAGAAGTATTCCCCTTAATCTTCGCAATAGTGAGTGGGTATATACCCTGTTCCCAGATGAGGAAATTAAAGGCGGGCGAAGTGAAGGCACTCACCCGAGAGCACACGCCTGTCGAGAGTGGGCTTCTGATGGGCCTCTCCCACCCAGCAGCTCTCAGCGGCAAACCCGGCCCTTTCTATGGAGGAGGCAGACGGGCTGGGGCCCCACCCACGTCTCCTGGGAGCTCACCTTGCCCCCAGAGGCGCCTTTCCAAGCACGTGGGAGGCTGTGCCTGACGGCTAGCCCTGGTCTTCTGAGCATGGTCCACCTTCGCCGAGGGCAGCCCAGGAGGGTCTGAGAGTGAAGAGCCCCGGGAGCATTCACCAGTGAGAATGGGAGTTGGTGGGCGACTGCCCCAGCTTCCTCACTCCTTAGGTGGGACGTTTCTGAGGCGTCTTCTCCACTGTCTCCCAGAGGTCTCCGCTGGAAGCAGGCTTCAGTTGCCTGCAGTGGACACCTCCTCACTGACACAGCATGTACCCCTCCCTTCCCCACCTCGTCCTCATCACTGCTGCCTTGGATTCGTTCCCAAATAAACTACTGACACTCACCTCGTGGCAGGGTCTGTCTGCAGGGCAACTCAGCCTTAGGCGAGGGCCTTGAGGGGCTGAAATCTGGTAGGCAGGTGGGTCTAGGACCCTTGCCCTGATGCTGTGTCTACTCAGCCTTTTCGATTATTTGGGGGGCTGGAGGGGAAGCTTCAGGGGAAGGCTAGTACTGATTGTGGGGGGGACCCTGGGGGGAATGGAGGCCATGGTACCCTGCTCTGACATAAACTCTGTGTGGGAAATCCCCCCTGCTTTTCTCCTGCAAACCAGCCTCAGCTGCCCCCACCACAAGCTCCTGGACAACAGAACCAGGGTCACCTAAGTCTTTGGTGTCTCTATTCATGGGTGCCTGGTGGGTTCTAACAGCCCAGCAGCTATTGAGTACAGGGTTGTCTGGCCTAGATTCACTGAACTTTCTCTTTAGGAAAGGTAAAAAGGCTACAAGTTGTAAAACCAAATTGGCAAGCCTCCAGGAGGCTGCCAGGCGAGTGCGCAGGCTCCGGGAAAGAGTGAGAACCAGCGTTGGTGCAGGGCCCCCCGGCTGGGCACCTTGGGTGCCAAACATCATTTTTCCTTCCCATCCATAAAATGAGCATGATGAGGGCTGCTTTTGCACCTTTCTAAGGGTTCCATGAATCTCAGCTATGCGACCCACACAGGACCTGCACACGATAGGAATTTGCTAAATTGGGGGGTTTTCTCCTTCCCTCTTAATGCACCCTCGGTTTGCCCCCAGGTCTAGAACAAGGACTTTCAACAGGATGACGAAAGGGAACTGGAGTCCAGTGGGGGTCAGCACCACAGAGCAAACCGTGGGGTTCAACCTTCCAGAACACTCATCCTTGCCCCTCGTTGTCTCTTCTCACCCCTCTTCTTCCCTTTTGTCACCAGGAAGTGAGGCCCGAGGACCCAGGTGACTGTGGCCCTGCCCTTAAGCACCACAGGGGACATGAAGTTAAGTGGGGGCATGTACCAGCTTGGGAGAGAGCAGCACTGAGGGTGAGTTTGGGATCCCAGGGGACCTAGGAAAGGGAGCAGTTGGACTCAGATATAGTCCTGGAGCTGGACAGTGCTGGGGGTCCCCAAAGCAGGGAACCTCCCAGGCAGGTCCACCAGGTGAGTGGAATCCTGCCACTCTCGAGAAGCATCCTTCCCCATGGTTACTAGTCAAAGGGCTGGGAAGGAGGCAAGGAGGAACAGGTACACTGGCCCGGGACTCCTGGGATGGGGAGATGCACGCGATGCTCCTGCCCCAGGTGCAGCCTCTGCCCACCCTCCCCTTCTTCTTGGTCAGTTTGTGACCTGCTGATGGTAAAGCCTCTTTAGTCATCGATGTGCTCAGAAAGATGCCTTGAGCCCTTGAGAGGAAAAGTACTCCAGAGACTCCGCAGATCAATACCTAAAGGCGAGAAATTTTCGGAAGCTTACAAGAACTGGCTTGCTCTGAGCTCCACCTGATGCAAAAGGAATAGCCAAAGGGGAAGCAGTTTTGAGTCACATCAGGGCAGCCTTGCCCATTTTGGCAACAAGAGTCACTGCTAGCCCAAAAGTGGCCCTTGCTGTTTTCCAACTACAAACAGACTACAGCTGGGAAGGCAGCACAGGTTTGAGGTTCAAAGGAAATGAGTTTAATTCCCTCTTCTGCTAACTAATAAATTGCTGTGTGTTCCTGGGAAAGTTACTTAATGCCTTCCAAGACCTCCTGCTTCTTCTATAAAACTTTAATTATAAGAACTAAATCACCTGGATGGTTGGCATGTTAAATTTATATATATATAAATTACTCTGGAATTTTAAGTGCAATTTTGATTACTTTTGTGATTTGTCTCTTGCACTTGCTGTGGGGTTCCTGCAGCAAGACTTAGGGTCTTTCATCCCCTAAGTGTTAGCAATACTTCTGGTCTTCAACCTCTAATCTGGAAAGGATGCACAATGGCATTGATAGATATTTGATAGAGGAATAAATGAATGAACACATGCACAAATTAATTAATTGGCCTATAAAACTGAAGAAATAATCCAGGAGTAAAATCCAAAGCTTTGTTTCAATTGCAGGACCACCGTCTACCTGAATAAGCAGTAGGACCAGAAAGAACCTTTCACTGCCAAGGTAAGATGAATCCCGAGGCAAAGATGGTGCATGGAAAACAGGTGGGGATAGAGAAAAGAAGCGGGAGGAAGAGGGGAGAAGAGGTAAAAAAGACAAGCAGGGAGCACAAAGCCAAGGCTCCATGCTGGGAGGAGCTGGAGGGAGTTCAGGGGTGGGTTAGACCATGTGGTGAATTTCAGAGACAATAACACGGAAGCCACAGCCTGCACCTTTCTTGGTGGCCCAGCTCTGCTCCCATCACCAGGCCTCCTACCATGGGATACCACGGGGAAGCTCCTGATGTCCCAAGTCCTTTTTGGAGTGAGGGGGCGAGGGGTTGAAAATAGTAAAAGAAAACCAGTGGACAACAATGGAAATAACATCTCTGCTTCTAAAACGCTGGAATCCATCATCTGAGCCATGGCAGGCTGTCACTGGCGGCTATCGCCTCTCTTCTTTACTGGGTCCGAGGATGCCATCAAAGCCTCTGCTGTGAAGGAAACAGGACAGAAGGCCAGGCTGCTGCCCTCACAGGACTTCCAGTTTACACACAACACAAATAGAAGAATCTAAGACAGCGTGGGCACAAGGAAATGCTGCAGGAGTCACGGCTCCCCAAATACACGGTTCATTTTCACATTTCCGTGCCTGTGTGTGGGTTCTCTGCTGGCCAAGCACTTCTCCACTCCTCCCTGGGTCAGCTCCTGCTCGTCATCGTGTCCAGACTGGAGCCTCCTTCCTCAGAGCTCCTTCAGAGCTCTGTACCCACCCACCCAGACCTCTCACCTTGTAGGGCTGTGGGCCGGCCCCCTCTAGAGTGAGGGGTTCTCTGAGGACAGAGGGCAGAGCTCACAACTGCTACATGATCACTACGGACAAGCAAATGAATGAGTGAGGGGTTTCAGAGCCGAATCGGCGGTGACGATACCTGAGGCCCTCGGCATGTTCGACTCCTCTAAGTCTCAGTTTCCCCATATATAGTAGAGGGGATCTATGGTTTTTAACCCTGCCCCCCCAGCCACAAAGATGGTATCCATATCTGTTTTACTGTGGCACATAGTGCCCAAAATATTTGTTAATTTTCTATGTATAAAATCATATGGTGATGTTTGCTATGGCTTTATACGCTACGTGTGCACCCCCTCCCATGCCGTCCCTGCCCCCTTGAGAATCTGATCACACATCACCCCATTCTCCCAGTCTGAGGATGCTTCTGGTCCTAGGGCTTGATTTTCATTAAATCACTCCTTCAACAAATGTTTATTAGCATCCATTACGTGTTAAGGATCTCAGTAGTCTGGCGAGCAGCGTGTCCACTGTCACAGAGCTCACTGGCCACCAGGAAGGTTAGCAGCTGAGCAGACGGTGAGGAGCAAACATTCACCCCAGGCCTGTGCGCGGACAGGTGCCAGCCACGTGTTCTGCGGGCAGCATCTCACTGCAACCTCACTTGAATCTCGCCGTGTAAGGCCAGTGCTGCTGCCATTCCTGTTTTACCAGGATGCAAACTAAGACTCAGGCCAGTAGTTTAAGGCAGTGACTAACAGGTGGTGGCCCTAGGACTTGAACTTGCACAGTCTGTCTTGAGCTTATGATTTTAGCCTCTAGGCTGCGTTGGGTCCTATGCTAGAGAAACCCAGGATGCTCTAGGGGCCAGAGCAAAAGCGAAATGCTCAAGAGCCGAGAGTCCATCTGAGGAAGTTCGCTCTGGCAGGGAAAGCCCATATGGACAGGCAGCTCTTCACTGCACCTCCACCTGGGTTTGGAGAACCTCAGGCCCTGAGTAGAGCGAGAGGTGTCGGGAGCAAGTCTCCTGGAAGGCCTGGAAGGGCTGTCTTCCTGGTCCCGAGACCACTCAACTTAGCAAGTTCCCCCTCTTTTGTTTTTGTTTCTTCTGTTTTTTTATTAACTAGACCTGACAGGCACAAGGACAGAGCCACGGCTTGTTTTCATAATCGTTTGACGAGCACATAATGAGAATCACTTATCAGATAAATATGCTGCAATTAGCTGGGAACCACAATGCCATCTGTGTTTTTTAACGCACAAATGCGGTTGAAGTCAGCGGCGGGAGTTTTCCTGCTGCTGTGCAGAGCAGGGCAGGACGGCGTGGGAGTGGCCAGGCAAGGGCTCGGCCAGGCGTTCTGGACAGAAGACCCAGCATCAGGGACCTCGCTGGGTGGCTCAGCCACGGGACTTTAAGGCCAGTCCTGGCTGGAGAGCTGAGAGAAAACTGTCACTGGAGGTTTCAGCCTCCTCAGAAGAGAGAAGTGGGCAGCAACACATCTGCTCCCTTCTTTAATCACTTTGTTAATTGGCTCTTGAAGGGAATAAGTCCTGTTTGATGGAAAACACAGCATGTTGTTCACAGTAGACACTTGAAAATATTTGCAGGCTTGAATTGCTTAGAGGCTTCTCTTAAGTCCAGACCAGCCCTCTAGAAGGCTCAGGCAAGGTGACCGAGCCCAAGGAGCTCTTCAGGGGTGGGGGGATCCATGTGTCTTCTTTCCTTCCCTCCCTCTTCCCATAGTGCCCTCTTTTTGAGCTCCCAAGTGATTCCTGGCAAGCCAGTAAACTCTGGCCAGATACACTTGCCTCTATTAGGAATGACATTTGACTTCATGTAATGAAAGCGTAGCCAGGACAACTTAGCCAAAGGAATATCTGAAAAGAGGTATATCCCACCAGAAATCAGAGAAATAAAATAAAAATTTCAATGTGACACCTTTTCACACTCAGCAGACTAGTAAAGAGTTAATATTTGTAACACTGTGGAGAAACTGGAGCTTTCATACATTCCTGGTAGCAACGTAAATTAGAAAAACCACTTAGAAAATCAACTGGATAATATCTGGCAATGTTGGAGATGAATGTGCTCCACCATCTTGCAAATCCCATCTCGGGGAGCTCTGGAAAGACACTTTCCTGTGCCCAAACAGTCACCCCAGGAAAGTCAATCCAGGATCCTTTGGGAGGGAAAAAGGAAGAAAGAAAAGGACCTGCCTATCTACCAAAAGAGAAATAGATAAATTGTGGTATTCTTGAGAAATGGGCCACTTATCCAGCAATTAAAATTAAGCAATGAGACACACATTTATCAACATAATATTCAATGAGAAAAAGCAGCTATGAAAAGACTCATAAGCCTAAAACCATATAAGTGATTTTTAACATACAGAAAACAAAAATATGTGCATATATTGTAACAACATAAAAGCATAATTTGATAGGAGGGGCACAGTTTTTAGATCGGGATTACTTCAGGAGAGGAGGGGAATTGGGTGGGCAGACTTCAATTTTATTTATGTTTTATCTCCTTTACTTTTTAATAGTGTAAGGAACAATATCTAGGCGTAGGGTTTTCACTTCTCACTCTCTGTACTTTCAGGTACTTTTCAGAATTTCAGCTATTGTGGATAATAAGCAGATGCGTGCGTGTCTGGCTGTCTGAGCCTGGACAGTGGGAAACCCTGGCAGAAGCACTCGTGCTCAGGCGGCAAGGCCGGGGGTCTCCAGCCTCCTCCGCAGGTGTGGCTGGACCACGTCTCCCAGCTCACAATGTCTGTTTTTCCCAGGTCTCTCATGGTTAAGGTTTCAAATGTAAACTATGCCTCCATATCAAACTCCAGATATTTTTGACCACACTGTACTTTCTGGAGCCCAGATCAGCCTCTGGCTTTTAAAGATCTAGGTTTGCTTAAGTTTTTTTATGCCAGGTGGTCTGGATTCCTAGCCAGGACCTTAAAGGCTATAAGCAAGAAAAATAGGGGAGTGCAGCAGAGGCAGTCTGCAGCAATTACCTGGGCCAAAAAAAAAAAAAAAAAAAAAAAGGCAAAAAATTAAAATTAAAAAAGGAAGACGAAGAAAAGGGAAGTTTCCACAAATATGCAGGCCCCTTAACCTATTCTGAACCTTTAAATGAAATCAATTCTCTGGCATTAGCTGGGGAAAAGGATTTAGGGTCCCAAATATTGCCTGCCTGCCTGCAGTTTAATCCATTCTGTTTGAATACTAAACTTCCAGAAGGATGATATTCTCAGGACAACTGATCTCATTTTGCAGACGAACTGATTTGCGTTAATATCAATGACAGCTACTCCTGATGTAGTGTGTCCCACTTGCTGGGCACCGTGTCAGGTATTATACATTATTTCACTTAATCTCCACTACTGCCTAAGGGTTGGGTAAGCTTATTTTTATTTCACGGATGCAGAAAGGTGAAGAAATGTGTCTGGGGCACACGGTGGTGAGCGGCCAAGCTGGGACTCAGCACAACAGCATATGAAATGTTTGTATCCATTCTTTATTGAATTGTGCCTTTTCTCACCGTCTCAGTTTGCCAGGGCTGCTATGACAAATACGACTGACTGGTTGGCTTCAACTACAGGAAATTATCATCACACAGTTTTGGAGACTAGAAGTCCCAAGTCAAGGTAAGGCTCATGCTTTCTCTGAGGTCTGCAGGGTCCTGTGGTGGTTCAATCCCTGCCTCTGTCCCATGGTATCTTCTCCTGCTCACTCCCCCTCACTCCTACTACCATGCCCAAACTGCCTCTGCTTTTAAGGGCTCCAGCCGTGTTGGATGAAGGCTCTCCCTGACTCAGCAGGGCCTCACCTTAACTCATAACATCTTTGAAGGCCCTGTTTACAAGGGAGCTCACATCCACAGGACCTGGGCTTAGGACATGGACATGGCTTTGTGGGGAACGCGGCTCAATCCATAAAACTTACCATCCTTCTCCTGAAGCAAAGACTCTCTCTCGCCCTTACCACTCCCTTCGGCTCCACACTGCCTACTCAGCACCCCTGCCTGGATGTCTAACACACAGCTTGAACTTAACATGGCCCACTAAAGGACTCTGCTTTCACTCACAACCTATTCCTCCCTAGTCTTTCCTGTCTTGGTAAATGGCATCAGCCTATCCCAACTGCTCGGATGAAGAAGTTGCCTTCAAGTCCCCTCCGTCCCTCAAGCCCATCCATCCCACCAGACGGTCCTGTGGTCTCCACCTCCAAAGGAGATCCTGGGTCTGAGCACTCACCGCCAGTCTTCCCCAGATGGCAGCGGCACCCTCCCATCTGGGCTCCTGCTTCCATCCTTCTCCCACCCCACCTCCTCCAACCCACTGCCGGCAGAGCATTCAGAGTGACTTCAGTGAAATCGTTCACTGCGCCCCTGCCTGTGAGCCTCCAGGGGCTTCTCACACTGAATAGACTAGCTGGGAAGTGTGGCTAAGCAGGTACCCGTCCAGCGTCACGGCTGCGTGGCCTGGGCAGGCCCGCTCAGGCGGCCCCCATGCTTGGCTCAATGCTCTGCCGTCTTGGAATTCTTCACTTTTGAACAGGGGCCTCACAGTTTCATTTTGCACTTGGCTCCACAAATTATGTAGCTGGTCCTGTGTACACAGTAGCTCCCTACTCTGTCTCTGACCACGCTTCCAATCAGTCATGCCCTTGCTCCATCTGCTACAACGGCCCAAGTCTCTTTATTAAAGTGCCCTACACCCACCAGACCTGATCCCATTTCTGGGTCTCTTCCCTTTATATTCCTTAGACCTAAAATGCTCCTCTTCAAGTATGTATGTGGCTCCCTTCTTCCCATCATTCGAGTCTCTGCTCAATAGCCACCTCCTTGGAGAAGCCACCCCTGCCCTCCTGGATTATGAAGGCTCCCTTCCATCCAGTTACTCTGTCTCCCATTTATCCATTACCCTGCTCTACTTTCTTCATAGTAATTGTCCCTCTCTGAGATTATTGTATTTACTTTTTATATATCTGCTATCTGTATTTTCCTACTGGAAGGAAAGCTCCATGAGAACTAAGGATTCGGTATATTTGAATTAGCACTGAGGCTGGGTTCTTTGAATATTGAAGGAAGGACAAAGAAGGAGGGGAAGGAGGGAGGGAGGATGGACCATCCATAAGCCACACCATTCTAGCTCTAACTCTTGCCTCTGCACCGTGTAGCATCGCCCAAAGAACTCTTACCTGCTCCATGCTGGGGATGCATACAGTCTGATCCCTGCTTCTCAAGAAACAGCATTAGAGTAAGGATCCCTGAATTTTTTAAGTCTTCACAAACCAAAAAAAAAAAAAAAAAAAAAACAACAGCTGTCCCTCTGTTGATCTCACTGAGCATTGCCTGTATCTAGCCCACCTGGCTGCAAAGTCCCACATGTGATACCACAGTTCGTTTCTTATGCAACAATGTGTGGGGATGAGTATCATTTTCTGTAGCTACCACAATCCATGTGTTTTCCACCAAAAGCAATCAAACCACATGGCACACTTTCCCTGCTGAATGTGTGCTCTGGTTTCATCCACAATACTGGCAGAGGATGATTGCAGCCGTCTTCCCAGGCATTTCAGCTTGCTATCCAATGCCCACCCAGAGCACAGCCACGGCCCAGAACATAGAGTCCAATAAACGTTTGCTTCATAAATGAATGAATGACAAGGCACTGTGTTGGGTGCAGGAAGCACAGATTAGTAAAACATGGGAAATTTGCAATCAAAGCATGAATTACATACAGCAAGAGCTCAAGGAAGAGACTGATTAATTCTTGCTGGGTGTCCTAGGGAAGTGACATGGAAAGGGGGCCTTAGGGATGTCTCATTTGTGTTAAGCAGGAAGGTGACATCCCTGCCAGAGGGAGGATCTGTGCAAAGACCTGGAGGCTCCAACAGCCCAATGATTTCCATATTTTCACAACAACCTCCTGAAGTTGGTAGATCAATGAGAACCGTTCCAGATGCACAGATGAGGAAACTGAGGCTCAGTGAAACCAAATCACTTGCTCAAGGCCATGCAACAAATGAGCTGCAGCGCCTGAACTGGAATCTTTGTGTCCAGATTTTTTTCAGTCCTTTTCAATCAACTGGAATGGGACTGCACATGTTTCCTGCTTGCTTCTGAGCCTCTGTTCTGACTTCCAGAGCTTATAATGAAATGAACTGAATCAGAGCACATGCTGCATAAGAGAGAGATGTTAGCCTGAGCAAAGAAAATGACTCAGCTAATTTATCTGCATCTTTAATTGGCAGTTAAGGAGCAAGAAGTCTGAACAAGGAGTTTAAAATCCCGCTCTCGCACTGTCTTGCAAAGCAATCTTAGACAAATCAATTGCTTTCTCCAAGTCCATTTTCTCATATGAAAAGTGGGTTTATCTCCTTTAGAGGTTGATGTGATGATTGTGAGCCACTGTGTGATGGTATTCCATGTGCTCTGAAGAACTGTGCACATTATCATCAATACTAAAGTAATATAGAACTTATTATTGCTGGGTGATGATCAAATAAGTGTTAAAAACACAATCATAAGGAAAAACTATAGATGTTAGATACCAGCTTATTAGTAATTTGATTAAAACAGGCTCTGGAGATGATCAAGTCCCACCATCCTCAGTGAGAACGATTTGCCCAGGGTCCCCCATCTGTTCTGGTCTCAAAACCTGGCTTCCAGATGAGGCACCCAATCATCCTGGCTGAACCACGAGGGGAGGGGCTTAGCACCGAGAGTTCCTGCCTTTTCGGTAGATTATTCGTGTATTTACTGAGCAGGTACCCTGTGCCTAGCACAGCTGCTGACTTCAAGGAGCTCTTTGCATTTTAATGGTAGAGAGAAAAAATATTACCAAAACAAGTAAACTAACAAATGAGTGAAATTATTGCTGAGAAAAATTAATTCAATGAAGCAATTAAACAAAGTAAGAGATAAAGATACATAGAAAATGGGGTCTACCTGGAAGAAGTCAGGGAAGTCTGTGTGGGTGGGTAATGCCGAGACTGAAACATGAAGAATGAGCAGTGGAGACAACCCAGACAGTGAAATCAGCACGTGCAAAGGCCCTGAGGAGGTGGCAGCTGGTGGGCCAGAGCCGCTTAAACAGGCCAGGGCTCTGGGGCACAGGGAGACAGGGACGACTTGATATAAGGAAGGAAGAGCCCAGCTCTTGTAGGTCTTGTGGAATGCAGCTATTTAGATATGTTCTAGGTAGAGTGGGAAGACAATGATTAGTTTTAGCAGGAAAGAGGTCTAATTTAATACAAGTTTTAAAAAGTTGTTTTTTGTGGGGAAGCCAAGATGGCGGCAGAGGGAGGCACTCCTGGAGTCTGCTCGTACTGCAGGGCAGTTGGCAATCACTCAGAGCTACCTAGAGCACCTGTTTGGGGGCCCCAGGAGAGCAGAAGAGTATCCTGCAGCATCCTTGAAGGTGTGGAAGGAGGAGACTGCCCACCTACAGAGGGGATTCGTGCCCGTGGCGCAAGCCACCTCGGGAGCTATTCCGTGGCTGGAGTTGGAAGCTCTATTTCCCAAAAAACGGAGTAGGAAGACACGGTGTGGCACCGATTTCAGCTACTGATTGGTGAATTCGTGGGCTAAAGTATAATCCTAGGAACAACTAAACGTTGAGCCTGTCCAGGTCGGAAGGACGCCGGTAGCCGCCATTTTGACTCCACCCCAGGCCTGAGGGGAAGCGGGGCTGATTGAAAACCACAGTGCTAGTAAAGACCAGCTTTTTCCACCCAGGTCAGATTGCAGGTCTAGCCTAAACCCCAGCCCCACCTCTGGAGGGAGGAAGCTGGGAAACTGCAGGCCACTCTCAGAGGCCCATCCTACTCCTCCGCCTCAGCATCTGTTCCGTGGCTGGAGTTAGAAGCCCCATTACCTATGAACAGTGGAGCAGAAGACAGTTGTCCACCGACCTCAGCTGTTGGTTGGTGGTTTGGCTGGCTGCAGTGTAATCTTGGAGACAGCTAGGGTCTGAGCCTGTCCAGGTTGGAAGGAGTACCATAGCGGCCATTTTTACTCCACCCCCCACATGAGGGGAAGCCTGGCTGAATGAAAAGCCAGTGAAGTTAGGAACCAGCTTCTTTCCACCAAGATCGGACTGCAGCCCTAGCCTAGGTGCCAGCCCCACCTCCAGCAGAGAGGAAGCTGACGGGACCTGCACCAGGCTCTCCAGGCAACTGCTAGTGCTCTCCACCAGCACAGACTGAATTAGTCGGTCACCTGGGGCTGCATGCCCGCACCCCAATAGGATAGAAGAGGAGCTGGGTATCCTCGGCCTCTCCGGGCAATGCCAGGAGTTTTCAGCCCACATGAACTGGTTTGTTGAGAGCCTTTGAGTCCATCTCCATCTCTGTCCCCCCATAGGATAGGAGGGGGCTGGTGTTCCCTCAGCCCCTCAGGACAACTGCAGGGATTTCCACCTGCACAAACCTGACCGGTGGGCACCTGTGGCTCCACCCCCATCCCCAATAGGACAAGAGACGACTGTGTTTGCCCAGCCTCTCTGGGTAACTGCAGCTGCTTTTGGCCACGCAGCCTGGACTGGTGGGTACTTGTGGATCCATCCTCACCCCCCAACAGGAAAGGAGGGGGCTGGTGTCTCCACAGCCTCTCCAGACAACGGTGGTACTTTCTGCCTACAGGGACAGGATCCAACCTCACACCTTAATAGGATATCCTTAATAGGATAGGAGGGGGCTGGTGCTCCCTCAGCCACTCGGGGCAATGGTGGGTACCTTCAGCCTACAGGGACTGAACTGTTGGGCATTGGTGGTTCCATCTCCACTCCTAAAGGGCAGAAGGGACAGTGCTCCCTCAGCTTCTCAAGGCAACTGCAGTTATATTCAGCCCACACAGATTAGACTGTTGGGCATTCCAGAGGGTCCATTCCCACCCCCGGCAGGTAGGGGGTCTGGTACTATGTTTACTGTACCCGAGTAACTGTGGCCATTTTGGACTCACATGGCATAGATTGCTGCCTACAACTATAGCTTCATCCCTGCCCAAGATAGGGGAGAAAGAGGTGTGTGGCAGTTCGATGCAGTTACGAATTCAAAAATAGATATTGGATTATGCTTGTAAACTGATCTGTTTATCTGGGCATGATTAAGTTATAACTAGGGCTTTGATTGGGCCACGTCAGTAGGGCATTGAGCCCCGCCCCTTGGTGGGTGGTGAATCAAAGATAAAAGACATTGCAGTGGACAGAGTTGTAGTTTTAAGTTGGAGTTTTGATGAGTTTTAATGCTGGAGCCCGGGGAAGTAAGCACACAGAAGAGTTTGGTTGTTAAGAAGGAGAGAAGGCGCCTGGAAAAAAGACGAGCCATTCGCCTGACAGTTCACAGCTGGCCTTGTGGAGAGAGGCAAAGCCTAGAGAGCCTCATACTCTACAGCTGACCTTGTGGAGGAAACAGAGGTGCTGAGCCTGGAGAGAAATGGAGCCCCGGGAAGAGAGGAACCCAAGGAGCCTGAACTCTTGGCAGATGTAGGCAGCCATCTTGCCCCAACACATGGCAATGGACTTTGGTGAGGGAAGTAATTTATGCTTCATGGCTTGGTAACTGTGGGCTTCTACCCCAAATTAATACCCTTTTTAAAAGCCAACCAATTTCTGGTATTTTGCATCAGCACCCCTTTGGCTGACTAATACAGGGTATGAAGCTTTATCAGTCTTTCCGGACATCTACAGTCTTTTCCTGCCCAACTTGGATTATTATACACAGTTGCAGCTCTGTCCCTACCCCTGACAGAGGAAAAAGGTGGGAGAAGCTTCATCAATTCCTGGGGCAACGTAGGCAGCTTCAGCCTCCATAGCTTACAGCACCAATTACATCCTTGGCTCCTACTACACAACCAGCAAGGAAGAAAAGACAAGAAAGCCCTAAACTAAAGGGAGAAACTGAACCCAGAATAAATACATCTAGCATGCCAGATGCAAAAACACCAACAAAAAATTACAAGCCATACTAAGAGACAGGAAGATATGGCCCAGTTAAAGGAACAAGATAAGACTGCAGATGACATAAAGGAGTTGAGACAGCTAATCATAAATGTTCAAACAAATCTCCTTAATAAATCCAATGAGATGGCTAAAGAGATTAAGGATATTAAGAAGATATTGGATGAGCATGAAGAAGAATTTGAAAGTGTACATAGAAAAATAGCAGATCTTATGGGAATGAAAGGTGCAATAAATGAAATTTAAAATACACTGGAGGCATATAACAGCAGATTTGAGGAAGCAGAAGAAAGGATTGGCGAGCTTGAAGACATGGCCTCCAAAAGCGAACATACAAAAGAACAGATGAAGAAAAGAATAGAAAAAATTGAACAGGGTCTCAGGGAACTAAATGACAGCAGGAGACATGCAAACATATGTGTCATGGGTGTCCCAAAAGAAGAAGAGAAGAGAAAAGGGGTAGAAGGAATATTTGAAGAAATAATGGTAGAAAATTTTCCAACCCTATTGAAGGACATAGATATCTGTGGCCAAGAAGTACAATGTACTCCCATCCAAATAAATCCAAATCGACCAACTCCAAGACCCATAATTAGAATGTCAAAGTCAAAGACAAAGAGAGAATTCTGAGAGCAGCAAGAGAAAAGCAATGCATTAAATATAAGGGATACACAATAAGATTAAGTGTTGATTTCTCACCAGAAACCATGGAGGCAAGAAGGCAGTGGTATGATATATTTAAGATACTGCAAGAGAAAAATTGCTAGCCAAGAATTTTATATCAAACAAGATTATCTTTCAAAAATGAGGGTGAGTTTAGAATATTCACAGATAAACAGAAACTGTGAGAGTTTATAACAAAAAGACCAGCTTTGCAGGAAATACTAAAGGGAATGTTACAGCCTGAAAAGAAAAGACAGGAGAGAGAGGCTTGGAAGAGAGTCTAGAAATGATGACTGTATCAGTAACAGTAACTGAAAGTGTCAAAAATAAAATGACAGATAAAATGCAAAGATAAAAATGGATGAAATAAGAACTGCCTTTACAGTAATAACATTGAATGTTAATGGTAAACTTCCCAATCAAAAGACACAGACTGGTGGAATGGATAAGAAAATATAAGCATCTATATGCTGTCTGCAAGAGATCCACCTTAGACCCAAGGATACCAATAGAATGAAAGCGAAAGGTTGGGAAAAGATATTCTACACATGCAGTAACCAAAAAAAAAAAAAAACTGGGGTAGCTATACTTATATCAGATGATACAGACTATAAAAGCAAAACTGTTATTAGAGACAAAGAAGGACATTACATATTAATAAAAGGAATGATTCACCAGGAAGAAATAACAATCATAAATGTATATGCACCTAACCAGGATGCCCTAAGATACATGAGGCAAACACTAGCAAAACTGAAGGGAGAAATACACATCTCTACAATAATAGTTGGAAACTTCAATAGACCACTCTCAACATTGGATAGAACATCTGGGCAGAGGATCAATAAAGAAACAGAGAGCTTGAATAATATGATAAATGAACTAAACCTAAAAGACATATATAGAACATGACACCCCAAAACAGCAGAATATACATTATTTTAAAGTGCTCATGGATGTTTCTCCAAGATACACCACATGTTGGGTCACAAAGAAGATCTCAATATATTCAACAAAATCGAAATTATACAAAGCACTTTCTCTGATCATAATAGAATAAAGTTGGAAATCAACAAGCAGCAGAAAAAGTGAAAATTCACATATATATGGAGATTAAACAACACACTCTTAAATAATCAGTGGGTCAAAGAAGAAATTTCAAGAGAAATCAATAAATATCTCAAGATGAATGATAATGAGAATACAACATAGCAGAATCTATGAGATGCAGTGAAGGCAGTGTTCAGAGGAAAATGTATAGCCCTCAATGCTTACATTAAAAAAGAAAAAAGAGTTAAAATCAATGGCCTAACTACACAGCTGGAGGAACTAGAAAAAGAACAGCAAATTAATCCCAAAGCAAGTAGAAGGAATGAAATAACAAAGATCAGAGCAGAAATAAATGAAATTGAGAACAAGAAAACAATAGAATTAACAAAACCAAAATTGGTTCTTCGAAAAGATTAACAAAAGTGACTAACCCTTAGCTAGACTGACTAAGAAAAAAAGAAGATGCAAATAAATGAAATAAAAAATGAAAACGGGGACATTACTACTAACCCCACAGAAATAAGAGAGATCATAAGAGGATACTATGAACAACTTTATGCCAAAAAACTAGACAATGTAGATCAAATGGAAAAATTCCTAGGAAAGTACAAACAAGCTACACTGACACTAGAAGAAATAGAAGACCTCAACAAATCAATCACAAGTAAAGAGATTGAAACAGTCATCAAACAGCTCCCCAAAATGAAAAGCCCAGGACCAGATGGTTTCACAGGTAAGTTCTACCAAGCATTCAGAGAAGATTTAATACCAATCTTACTTAAGCTCTTCCAAAAAATTGAACAAGAAGGAATGCTACCAAACTCATTCAATGAAACCAATATCACCCTAATACAAAAGCCAGATAAAGATATTATGAAAAAAGAAAATTGCAGACCCATTTTTCTAATGAATACAGATGCAAAAATCCTCAATAAAATAATCAAATCCAACAACACATTGAAAGAATTATTCATCATGATCAAGTGGGTTTTATACTAGGCATGCAAGGCTGGTTCAACACAAGAAAATCAATCAGCATAGTACACTACATTAATAAATCAAAGAAGAAAAATCACATGATCCTATCGATTGATGCAGAAAAGGCATTTGACAAAATACAGCATCCTTTCTTGAAAAAAAATACTAGAAAAAATAGAAATTGAAGGAAACTTTCTCAACATGATAAAGCCCATATTTGAAAAACCCACAGCTAACATTGTACCCAATGGTGAAAGACTGAAAGCTTTCCCTTTGAGATCAGGGACAAGACAAGGATGCCCATTGTCACCACTGTTGTTCAATATAGTGCTAGAGGTTCTAGTTAGAGCAATCAGGCAAGAAAAAGAAATAAAAGGCATCCAATTGGAAAGGAAGAATTAAACTTTCACTATTCGCAGATGATATGATTGTATATCTAGAAAGTCATGAAAAATCTACAACAAAGCTGCTAGAGCTAATAAATGGTTTCAGTAGAGTGTCAGGATACAAGATCAATACGCAAAAATCAGTGATGTTTCTATACAATAGTAATGTGCAATCTGAGGGGAAAGTCAGGAAAAAAATTTCATTTACAATAGCAACTAAAAGAATCAATTAGGACAGGGGGCCAAGATGGCATTAGTGTAGGAGGGCACACACTGCAAGCTCCCAGAGCAAGACGGATTGTGGACGGGGTCCTGCCCAGAGGTCTGTGCTGTGCACGCGTGGAATGAGAAGCTTGGGACATCTATCTGCGCGGATCAACGGCGTGGACAGAACGGTAGAGATTTGTGAGTTTTAAGCCTGCCAGTGGTGGTTGGCATGGACGGCTGAGCCCCGCGGTTAGGGAGAAAAAAAAATAAAACGGCCAGTTGGAGCCGTGAGCGGGATGAGAAAGTTTTATTTTCTGGGGATCTGGCTGCCTGGAGCCCCTTGGACCTTGGGTGAACAGAACAGCCGGAGCAAATCGGCACCCAGTGGACGGGAGGGGTGAGTCTGTTCGGGGGAGGGAGTTGATTTGCCTAGCTGCCCAGGGATAAGCCCTGGGCTGCCGCAGAGCCAGGAAGAGGCGACACTCTCCAAAAGAGGGAGGGTTCTGTTGGAGGACAGGGAAGGGAACTTTTTATTTTTATTTTTTGCTATCGATCTGGCTGCCTGGAACACCCCATAGCTTTGGGAAGTAGATAAGCCGACCTGAAGCAGCATCAGGCTGAGAGGAGAGGCGAATCTGCAGTCAAACTGATTTACATAGCAACCCGGTGACGCTGGTGCTCGGCTCCAGAAGGGGCGGAGTCGGCCGTCTTTTTTTAATTTTTATTTATTTATTTTTTTTTTACCAGGAGGTACCGGGGATCGAACCCCAGTCTCTCCATATGGTAGACGGACGCCGAACCTTTTGAGCCACATCCGTTTCCCGAGTCGGCCGTCTTTAGCGCTCCGCACTGACTAACATCAGACCTACAGCTACCCTGGGGAGTCCAGGAAGTGGGACATGCTCGATTAATTTCCACAGGCCTGGCTAGGGTCCCTTCTGTAAGGGGGTTGGTCTAGAGGAGGAATTATTTTGGGTCCTGTATTTTGCCAATAAATAAATAAATAAATAAATAAATATGAAAAGTGAGAAGGTCACTTCAATAAATAAAAAATAAATTCTTTTTAATTTAGTTTAATAGCTAAAAGCTGTTTCAGGACCTGCATATAGAACCCTGCGGGGAAATTGATTGATAAACACAAGCAGGCAGAGAGGATCCACGTGGAACCTAGGGGAATCATTGACCCTCCTTAGCTCTGTTTGACTGCTTGCCTGTGTGGATCTTTGGTTTTTCTCTGTTTATTTCTGGTCTCTTGCTTTTCTTTCCTCTTTCCTCCCCCCTTTCTTTTTTCTTTCATTTTTTAAAATTGGGTGCTGCTAGCTTGTCGCTTCTTTGCTGTGCTTCTTCTTCAGTAATTTCCCACTCGCTGTCTATATTGATTTTGTATTCCAAACTATCACTTATCCTTCCTTCATCTTTCTGCCTTCTACTTTCTGTTGTGGCTCTTAGATACAACATTTTTTCATAGGCCCACAACTTAAGGGTGTCAATTTCTATTCCATCTATTTTGTTTTCTTCTTCTTTTTTTTATTAGTATTAACTTTTTCCTTTCAGCCCTTTCTTTTCTATTTCTTTCCCTCCTCATAATTCTAGCCTTCTAAATCACTATATATATATTTTCCTCCATTTGTTTTCCCAGTCCATTGTAGGAACTCCACATTTTTTCCTATTACTCTACACTGCCTACACAAGTTAAATATTCATCTCATTAAGTCTCATTTGGTCCCTCTTCTAACTTTTATCAATATTACTATTATCCTTCTGCCTTCCTTACATCTTTTGATTCCTCTGGCCCTAATCTTTTGCCTTCAAGGGAACATAGAAAGAAGCAAGGAAATAAAATAAGAAGAAAAAGTGCCAAAGAGAAAACTTAACTCACATGCAGAACCACCAGCTAAATAAAACTCTAGAGCATAGAGAAAAGTTAATCAACTGAACAAACCCTTCAAGATAATATGATGACCAGAGGGCAACAAAAAAATACAAATGACTCTGAGGAACAGGAAAACATGGACCAGTCCAATGAACAAAATAAAAACCAGGAAGCAATGCAGAACATCGAACAACTAATCAAAGCTATCCAAACAAATATCATGGACCAACTTAAAGAAGTGAAGGAAGAGATTAAGGCTATAAAGAAAACACTAGGAGAACAGAGTGAAGAAATTGCAAACATGCCTAAAAAGGTAATGGATATGATGGTGAACAATGGCACAATCCAAGAAATCAAAAAAACACTGGATTCACATAACAGCAGATTTGAACAGGCAGAGGAAAGAATTAGTGATATGGAAGACAATACAGCTGAAATCAAAGAGACAGTAGAACAGATAGACAAAAAGATAGAAAAAATCCAGCATGGACTCAGGGAATTAACCGATAACACAAAATGCATAAACATATGCATTATGGGCATTCCAGAAGGAGAAGAAGAGGGAAAGGGAACAGAAGGAGTGTTGCAGGAAATAATGGCTGAAAACTTCCCAACCCTATTGAGAGAGATGGATGTGCAGATTCAGGAAGCACAGTGCACCCCAAATAGTATAAATCCCAACAGGCCAACTCCAAGACATATATTTGTCAAAATGTCCAATGCTCAAGACAAAGAGAAAATACTCAAGGCAGCAAGAGAAAAGAAAACCATCACATACAAGGGAAGCAAATAAGATTAAGTGCTGATTTCTCAGCTGAAACCATGGAGGCAAGAAGACAGTGGTATGACATAGTCAAAATACTAAATGAAAAAAAACTTCCAGCTACGAATTCTCTATCCAGCAAAACTGGCATTCAAAAATGATGGAGAGTTCGAAATATTCACAGATAAACAGAAATTAAGAGAGTATGTCAATAGAAACCAGCACTTCAAGAAATACTAAAGGAATCTCTACAAGTTGAAAGGAAAAAACAAGGGAGAGAGAGTTGGAGGAGAGTTTAAAAACAACTGAAAAGACAAAAAGAAAAACAAAACAACATATGACATACATTAACCAAAAGAAAAAATGGCTGAAGTAAGAAATTCGTTACAAGTAATAACACTGAATGTTAATGGATTAAGTTCACCAATCAAAAGACACAGATTGGCAGAATGGATAAGAAAATATGATCCATCTATATGCTGTCTACAAGAAACCCACCTTTGACCCAGGGATTCAAGGAAGCTGAAAGTGAATGGCTGAAAAACCATTTTACAAGCTAACAATAGCCAAAAAAGGGCAGGAGTAGCTATTCTAATATCAGACAAAATAGACTTTAAATGCAAAACTATTGTAAGAGACAAAGATGGACACTACATATTAGTAAAAGGAGTAATCTCTCAAAAAGAGAGAACAATCATCAACATTTACGCACCTAATCGGGGTGCCTCAAAATACGTGCGGCAAACTCTGGAAAAACTAAGAGGAGAAATAAATGCCTTTACAATTATAGCAGGGGACTTCAACACACCACTATCATCATTAGACAGAACATCTAGACAGAGAATCAATAAAGAAACTAAGGCACTCAACAATACATTAGAAGACCTGGACTTAATAGACATATACAGAACACTACACCCAAATGCAGCAGGATTTACATTCTTCTCAAGTGCACATGGAACATACTCCAAAATAGACCACATGCTAGGCCACAGAACAACTCTCAATGAATTCAGAAAGATTGAGATTATACAAAGTAATTTCTCTGACCACAACGGAATGAAATCGGAAATCACTAAGGGCCAGAGAAACAAGTTAGGCACAAGGATATGAAAGTTAAACAACACACTCTTAGACAAACAGTGGGTCAAAGAGGAAATCTCAAAAGAAATCAGTAACTACCTTGAAACCAATGAAAATGACAACACAACATATCAAAACCTATGGGATGCAGCGAAAGCAGTCCTGAGAGGGAAGTTCATAGCCGTAAATTCATATATTAAAAAAGAAGAAAGAGCTAAAATTGAAGACCTAACTGCACACTTGGAGGAATTGGAAAAACAACAACAAACTAAACCTAAAGGAAGTAGAAAGAAGGAAATAACAAAGATTAGATTAGAACTAAATGAAATAGAGACTAAGAAAGCACTGGAAACAATAAACAAAACCAAAAGCTGGTTCTTTGAGAATATCAATAAAATTGACAAACTCTTAGCCAGACTAAGAAAGAAAAAGAGAGAACAGATGCAAATACATAAAATAAGGAATGAGCAAGGTGATATCACTACTGACCCCACAGAAATAAAGAGTATCATAAGAGGATACTTTGAAAAATTATATGCCAACAAGAATGATAATTTAGAGGAAACGGACAAGTTTTTAGAAACCCACAAACAGCCTACATTGATGAAAGAAGAAATAGATGAATTCAACAGTCCAATTACAAGTAAAGAGATAGACGCAGTCATCAAAAACCTCCCAACTAAGAAGAGCCCAGGACCAGATGGCTTCACAGCTGAATTCTACCAAACATTCCGGAAAGAGCTAACACCAATTCTACTTAAGCTCTTCCAAAAAATAGAAGTAGAAGGAATATTGCCTAACTCATTCTATGAAGCCAACATTACCCTAATACCAAAACCAAATAAAGATACCACAAGAAAGGAAAATTATAGACCAATCTCTCTAATGAACCTAGATGCTAAAATCCTCAACAAAATACTTGCTAATCGCATTCAACAACATGTCAAAAGGATTATACACCATGACCAAGTGGGTTTCATCCCGGGTATGCAAGGATGGTTCAATATAAGAAAACCAATCAATGTAATACACCACATAAACAGATTGAAAGAAAAAAATCACATGATCATCTCTATAGATGCAGAAAAAGCATTCGACAAAATACAGCACTCTTTCTTCAAAGAAACACTACAAAAGATAGGAATAGACGGAAACTTTCTGAATATGATAAAGGGTATATATGAAAAACCCAAAGCTAACATCATTTTCAACGGTGAAATCCTAAAAACCTTCCCTCTGAGATCAGGAACTAGACAAGGATGCCCACTATCACCACTCCTATTTAACATTGTCTTAGAAGTACTTGTGCGAGCAGTGAGACAAGAAAAGGACATAAAAGGCATCCAGATTGGAAAAGAAGAAGTAAAAATTTCATTATTTGCAGATGACATGATCCTATACATAGAAAGCCATGAGAAATCGACAACAAGGCTTCTAGAACTTATAAAGGAGTTCAGTAATGTTGCAGGCTATAAGATCAATGCTCAAAAATCGGTAGCATTTCTATACACCAATAACGAGCAAACTGAGGAGGAAATCAGGAAAAAAATACCATTTATAATACTAACTAAAAGAATCAAATACCTAGGAATAAATTTAACTAAAGATGTAAAGGACTTATATACAGAAAACTATACAACACTGTTAAAGGAAATCAAAGAAGACTTAAATAAATGGAAAAATATTCCCTGTTCATGGATGGGAAGACTAAACATCATCAAGATGTCTATCCTACCCAGACTAATCTACAGATTTAATGCAATCCCAATAAAAGTCAACACTGTATTTTTTAAGGAACTGGAAAAACTAACCACAAAACATATTTGGAGAGGCATGAGGCCCGGAATTGCCAAAGGCATACTGAAAAAGAAAAATGAAGTTGGAGGTATCACACTACCTGACTTTAAAACATACTACAAATCTACAGTGATCAAAACTGCATGGTATTGGCACAAGGATAGTCATACTGACCAATGGAACCGAATTAAGAGTTCGGATATAGATCCTCGCATATACAGTTATCTGATATTTGACAAGGCCACAAAGCCCACTCAGTTGGGAGAGAATGGCCTCTTTAACAAGTGGTGCTTGGAGAACTGGATATCCATATCCAAAAGAATGAGAGAAAAATACCATCTCACACCTTATACAAAAATCAACTTAAGATGGATCAAAGATCTAAATATAAGAGCCAAAACCATAAAAACCTTGGAAGATAATGTAGGGAAGCATCTACAGGACCTTGTAATAGGAAATGGTTTCATGAACTTCACAGACAAAGCACGAGCAGCAAGAGAAAAAATAGATAAAAGGGATCTCATCAAAATTAAAAACTTCTGCACCTCAAAGGATGTTATTAAGAAAATAAAAAGGCAGCCTACCCAATGGGAGAAAATATTTGGCAACCATATATCAAATAGAAGCCTAATATCCTGCATATATAAAGAAATCCTACACCTTGAAAATAAAAAGACAAACAACCCATTTAAAAAATGGGCAAGTGACCTGAAAAGACACTTCTCCAAGGAAGAAATACAAATGGGTAAAAAGCACATGAAAAAATGCTTGCTATCAGGGAAATGCAAATCAAAACTACAATGAGATACCATCTTACACCCATCAGAATGGCAGCTATTAAAAAAACAGGAGACACTAAATGTTGGAGAGGATGTGGAGGAACAGGAACCCTCATCCACTGCTGGTGGGACTGCGGTATGGTCCAGCCACTGTGGAGGACAGTTTGGCAGTTCCTCAGAAAACTAACAATAGATCTTCCATATAATCCAGCAATTCCACTGCTGGGTATATACCCAGAAGAACTGAAAGCAAAGACACAAACAGATATATGCACACCAATGTTCATAGCGGCATTGTTCACCATTGCCAAAAGTTGGAATCAGCCCCGGTGCCCATCAACAGACGAATGGATAAGCAAAATGTGGTACATACATACAATGGAATATTACTCAGCTGTAAGAAGGAACAAAGTGCTAACACATGGAATAACGTGGATAAATCTTGAAGACCTTACGTTGAGTGAAGCAAGCCAGGCACTGAAGGATGAACAGTATATGACCTCACTGATCTGAACTGAGGAAAGTGAGCAGTCTCTGAGAACCATTGTCTGAAAGATAGGTTAACAAGGGAGAGTAAGAGAAGAGCAGGCTTTGAGCCATCTCCCATATGGACATAATCTATGGTAAAGGGATAGAGTATAGGTGCATATTGAAGGATAGGACAGATGGGTAGTGATATTACTGGGTTTGGTGGTGCAGCGTTGACAGGTGGGTAGATTAGGAAGGGCAGGTTCAAATACCCAGGGCATGTAACTATGAATCCTGACATTCCATGAGTCAAGACAGGGGAGTGTCATATGCCCCAGGGGGGGTGGGGAGGAAGGAAGAGTTAAGATCTAATGGGGTATTTAGTGGTCATGGGAAAGGTTTTTCATTACCTTACAGTAATGGACACAGGACATGGTAAATATCATCAAAACTTATTAAACTGTATCGTCTAAGTTGTAAACTGTACTGTAAATCATTGACAATGTTTAGTTGCTATATTTTGCTATCTGTATAACAGTTATAACAATGCTAACATCCAAAAAAAAGGGGGGGGTTAATATGGAGTGGGGAAGAGGGGGGTGGTTTGGTATCTGGGAGTCTCTGGTACTCCGTGTGTGACTTTGCTGTGACCTAAAACTTCTTTCAAAATTAAATGAAAATTTGGGAGACAATGGGGATTGAGAGGGGGAAGGTGTCACAGCACACCGGACATCCTATAACACAGTGATAAAAGGAAAAAAAGAATATATATATATATTTTAAAGGCATTTCTTTTGCTTTTTTCCCCATTTTTTTGAATGTCTTAATCCGCTAATTATATTTTGTTTTGTTTTTTGTTTGATTGTTTGTTTGTTTGGTTGTGTTTTTTTTTTTTTCCTGAGTTTCCTTATGTTTGTCTCTTGCATATAAGTTTATCATTGTTGTTTCTTTTTCCTATTAAGTGTATTTGATTATTTTATGGACTACATGTTCATGGAGGATTTGGATCACAGAAGGGTTACAATGGGTACTGCAGGGGATTATTGGTGGGGGGTGTCTGGGAGGGGGGATTCATGGGAGAAGTTTATCCGAATATACATGAAAGATATACAAAATTGTTCAAAAGATCAAAGGATGGGGCATGGTCATGGTGGGTGGACAATCACACAATAAATGAGGGAATCTGAATTCCTAGCCTGGAGAGCTCTGCCACATTCTCCAAGGGAGCAGCAACAGTCCTCTGAGTGCAGGGACAGAGTCCATCAAAAGAGGATGGCCCACTGATGAGTTCTTTTTATTGATGACTACCTTTATGAGTCTTTGCTCTTGTAACTGAAACTTAGCTTACTGTTATGGGGTGCCTAAGGGTTGCCACCTGAGAGCCTCCTTGTTGCTCAAATGTGGCTTCTCTCTAAGCCAAACTCAGCATATGAATGCATTACCTTCCCCCCAACGTGGGACATGACTCCCGGGGATGAGCCTCCCTGGCAACAAGGGATTAATACCAAGTGCCAACTGGCAACACAACTGGAAAAAGACCTTGAATAAAAGGGGGAAAAGGTAAAGACAAATGAGTTCAAGTGGCTAAGAGACTTCAAAGAGAGTTGGGAGCTCATCCCAGAGGTAACGCTTACGCACACCTCAGTAGGAGCTCATAGAACATCAAAGTGCATATCACCCCACACAGAGGGGCTCCTGAGAGCTCTGGAGACACCCAGGTCCTATATAAGAGGGGATAGCCCCAGAGACTGACGCCTTATCCGTGGGCTCTATTTTGGAATCTGTGCTCCTGAGAGTGACCGAATTTAACTCAAATAAGTCTTCCCTGCACGTGGCTCACCAGTCCCTTCTATTCAAACCTATATGTGATGATGGAGTTTTTAGGTATACTTCCAGAGACTGGAACCTCTGGCCTACCTATGTGCCAGGTGTGCGTGGAATCTCGGTGGAGCTGCAACTTCTACCCTACAGCTCAATGGACTCATCCAAGTCACCTGGCGAGGAGACAATGATGGGCAACGGCCATCCCAGGGAATGGAGAGGGCCTGCATCTGCAGGCAGGATCATCCCACCCACCACATCCATGAGATATAAGCCCTCTCTCACTTGGAGGTGGAGTGGACATCACCATCCCTCACGATTGGGGGAAGAACTATGGCCTAGAGTGGACTTGATGGTATTCTGTTGTACACATATGGTGATTCTAACAATGGAAGAAATTATAACAGTGAGGTGGAGCCAGTGGCCACTGGACACTTTCAGGGCAGGGAGGGGATGTGCAGTTGAAATACAGGGGCTTTTTTGGGATTTGGAGGTTGTCCTGAGTGCTGTTGTGGCAACGGATGTAGGACATTTTAAATCAGCACACACCATTCAGAACTGTATGGGAGAGAGTGTGGTCTATGATGTGAACTGTGGTCTATGGTTGATGGCAAGGCCCCAGGATGTGTAAGTCCATTGAGGGTGGTGGGTCACACTTGTGGGAGATGTTTGTGTGGGATGTGGTAGGAGGTGTGGGAGGTGGGGAACATGGGAATCCCAGTAGGTTCCATGTAATATTTTAGGTAATCTAAGCACCTCTTTATATATATATAACATTTTTGTAAGCAATTGCACATATATGCATATATATTTATATATCATTTTACAAATATTGGTATGTATTGTGAAAATTTTGATTTATACCCACAATAAAAATAAATAAATAAATAAATAAATAAATAAATAAATGTCTGAGAGCAGCAAAAAAAAAAAAAAAAAGAAAAAAAATCAAATATTTAGGAATAAACTTAACCAAGGATGTAAAGCACTTGTATTAGGAAAACTATAATGCCTTGCTAAAATAAATAAAAAACGACCTATATAATTGGAAGAACTTCCATGCTCATGGATTGGAAGAAGATGTCAATTCTACCCAAATTGATATACACATTCAATGCAATCCCAATAAAAATTCCACCAGCATTTTTAAACAAATGGAAAACACAATTATCAAATTTATCTGGAAGTGTAAGAGGCCCTGAATAGCCAGAAACATATTAAAAAGGAAAAGTGAAATTGGAGGACTCTCACTTCCAGACTTTAAATCATATTACCTAGCTACAGTGGTAAAAACAACATGGTACTGGCATAAAGATAGACACATAGATCAGTGGAACTGAACTGATGGTTCAGAAACAGACCCTTACATCTATGGCCAAATGATTTTTGGCAAGCCTGTCAAACCCACCCAGCTGGAAAAGAACAGTCTATTCAACAAATGGTGCTGGGAGAACTGGATATCCATGGCCAAAAGAAAGAAAGAAGACCCCTATCTCACACCTTACACAAAAATTAACTCAAAATGGATCAAAGACCTAAATATAAAAGCAAGTACAATAAAGCTCCTAGAAGAAAATGTAGGGAAACATCTTCAAGACCTGGTGGTAGGTGGTGCATTCTTAAACTTTCACTAAAATCTTGACCAAGGAAAGAAAACATGGATAAATGGGACCTCCTCCAACTTAAACACTTGTGATTCAAAGGACTTCATCAAGAAGGTGAAAAGGTAGCCCATTCAATGGGAGAAAATATTTGGAAACCACATATCCGATAAGGGTTTGATTTCCATTCTATATAAAGAGATCATACAACTGAACAATAAAAGAGAAAGCAATCCAATTTAAAAATGGGCAAAAGATTTAAATAAACATTTCTCCAAAGAGGAAATACAAATGGCCAAAAAGCACATGAAAAAAATGTTCCATATCACTAGCTATTAGGGAAATGCAAATTAAAACAACAATGAGATATCATCTAACACCACATAGAATGGCCATTATTTAAAAAACAGACAACAATAAGTGCTAGAGAGGATGTGGAGAAATAGGAACACTCTTTCACTATTGGTGGGAGTGTAAAATGGTGCAGCATTTGTGGAAGACAGTTTGGTGGTTCCTCAGGAAGCTATAGAATTGCCATATGTTCCAGCAATTCCTCTACTAGGAATATTTCCAGAAGAACTAAAAGCTACCACACGAACAGACATCTGCACACCAATGTTCATAGCGGCATTATTCACAATTGCCAAAAACAACCCAAGTGTCCATCAACCAATGAATGGATAAACAAAATGTGGTATATACGTATGATGGAATACTATGCTGCAGTAAGAAGAAAAGAAATTGGGACATATGTGATAACATGGATGAATCTTGAAGACATTATACTAAGTGAAGTAAGCCAGACACAAAAGGACAAATATAACATGGTTCCATTAATATGAACTAAATATGAAGAATAAACACATGGAGTTAAAGCTTAGAGTACAGGTTTTTAAGAGATAAGAGGATTGAGAAGAACTACTGGTGCTTAATGTATGTAGAAGCTTTAATTAACTTGACTTTAAAAGTGTGGAAATGGATAGGGTTGATGGTAACACATAGTAGCAGTTGATTTATAAATGGGATTGTGGCTGAAAAAGGTACTCTGAGGAAGTAAATGTCAATGAAAGAAAGTTAAAGAATAATCTAGGGACTGAATAACACAGTGAACCCAGAGGTGGATGAGAGTTGTGGTGGAGGGTACAAATGCAAGAGTGTCCTTCTGTGAGCTAGAGGAGAAGTACATCACTATTGCAGGGTGGTGGGAATGTGGAGAAGCATGGGAAAACTACAATTGGTGTGACCTATGGACTGTGGTTAACAGCAATACTGTAATAGTCTTGCACCAATGCCAAAGACGTACTGTGTTGATGATGGAGGTGTGTGGACAAAGTGTGCCAAGTGTATGCTATGGACCATGGTTGGTGCTGATAGTCTGATGATATTATCTCATAATCTGTAATAAATGTTCCACCACGGTGTGGTGTGTTGGTGAAGTGGTGTTGTATGGGAATTCTACAAGTGTAAGATTGTTTTGCAAGCTCACAATCTCTGTAAAAATATATATTTTTTAAAAATAGAGTGGGTTGGGGGAAAAATACACCGAATGTAAGATAGGGACTATAGTTAGAAGTAATAATTTGACGATACTGTTGCATGGTTTGTAACAAATGTTTCACAACAATGCAAAGTGTTGGTGGAGGGGTGATGTATGAGACCCCTGTATGATGTTATGTATGTTTATTTTGTAAGTTTACAGTCTTTACTATTATACACTTATTGTTTATGCATGATCATGTACGAATGATATACTTCAATAAAAAATATTTTTTTAAACAGTTGGTTTTTGTTGCTGTGTGCTCCTAGTCAGGAGGTTGTTGTGGTCATCCAGGTGAGATTTGGTGATGACTTGGATGCAAGGAAAAAGAATAGGGATGAGCAATGAAGGCAAAGCAAGAAATATTTTGGAATTAAAGTCGTGAACAAACTTTATGCAGATTGTGGTCAGTGCTGAGATGGAAGCAATCAGGGTGATCGAAGAGGAGGCAACAGGGTTGGGGTGGGAGTGGGGCAAGGGAGGCCCCCTGAGTTCTTGAGAAAGATCCAAGTATCCCTCCAGGGAGCTCAGAGCACCAGGGGGTCAGTCTGAGGATAATACAAGTGGTCGGTTGGGAGAAGAATTTAGCCTTAAGTGGAGACAGGAAAGCTGTTGACAGTCAGAGGAGCTGTGAAACTCAGAACTGGGCCCCATCTCCAGACAGAGTCCACACAAAGGACATGCAGACAGAATGTAAGGAAAGTGGCGGTCTTCTTGGGAAAAGGACCTCAGCAAAAGGTGTGGGAACGTGATGTATACTTAGGCTCTGTCCTCACTGCCAACCTTACTTTCTCGGCAGTTCAGTTCAACAGAGAAGCATGGAGAAGCTTCTTGGGCCAGGCACTGGTGATATAGGGTTGCCAAGGAACAATCCCCATCTTCAAGGAGCTTGCGACCTAGAGGGAAATGAAGAATAAGTAACAAGTACATAGAGTCTGGTGAGGGCTAATAAGTCTGGGGAGAATCAGTATCCAACCCAGCCTGGGACGGGGAGAGGAGGCTGCCTGGAAGAAGCCTTGAATCATGAAGGAAAAGTAGACCCACTACTAGGCTTAACAAGAGACACTCACCTCCAACACAAAATTTAAGGGAGTGCCAAAAAAAAAAAAAAAAACGGTAACAATAATTCAAGATAAATAATAGTTTAATGCAATATTTAAAAAATAAAAATTAATGCAAAAATCCATGATGAGCAAATATCAAATTTTTAGATAAAAAAAAGATCTATATTGCCGATTTTTCCTTTTTGTCTTGTGCTCTGATATGGCTTGGCACAGCACAGCGTAGACTTCAGCCAGATGAAGAAGGCTATGCGGGGCAGAAGGAATTACATGAGCCAATGCACGGAAATGTGTGCTAGCATGATGTGTATGGCAATCACTTTTACCTGACCATCCAGCATCCACTGCCCCCTTTCTTCCTTGATAAGCAAAGCCCGGTTTTATTTGGAAGCAGTGTGATCAGCTCAAATGCTGCCTGCCCACTTTTTCCCAGTGTCCATGCAGCTTGGCTTGGCAAGGCCAAGGTTTTGATCTATGAAAATGAATCAGAAATCTCCTGTCTCGGGACACATTTTTTCTGATGAAAGAGAATTAAGCACCTGGAATCACTAGTTTCCCTCCCTCCCCTTCCCCCTTCTTCCCAACTTGAACGACACGACTCCCAGTGTTGTGGCAGCCATCCTTTAACATGAAGGAAAGACAAACTCAGAGACCTCATTTCTGATTTTGACATTGAAGCAATGCCAGGAACGGGTGCCTCCAGGCTTCCTGTTTCATGAAAAGAAACAAAGTATGTATTTATATAAGCCATTGTATCAAATTTTATCTTACTTGCAGCCCAGCGAATCCCAACTGACATGATGCAAAGGGGGAAATGAACAGCTTCCCTCACCATCTGGGGCAGCCACAGTTGCCTTCTCTATGGGATACAAAGTCGCTGGCCTGCAGACCCTGGGAGGCTGGCATCTGCCTGGGATTCGTTCCTGCCCTGACACTCGGTAACTAAACCCTCCAATGTGAAGTCAGAGTCACCTCAGATTCAAGGTCTGTATCCCAAATGCCATGTGTCTGCTTCCCTGGGCTTGCCTGGCTAAGAGCCTGCTGCTGACACCTGATCTTAATTAGCATGTCCTTTCCGATGCTTGGACGCTGTTGATCACAACCGTCTCAGCTGGGGAACCCTCCACAGATTGAGTCACATCCCAAGCCTTGTTCCTAATTTTCTTTCCTTACCCTACCTTGACTGACCCAGCCTTGATTCCAGCTCTGTGTAGGTAATGGTCCTGGAATGACATGGCCATGTCTGATCATATTTCATCTGAATCCTGAAAGATGGTGGACATCGCTTTTCTAATAAGCAACACATTTCCCAATTCACAATTTATTATACAGTTTTAGCTCCAGCTTTTTGCTGCATGAGTATTTCCCAAATTGCAGGCTCCCACTTTAAATTAATGTTGATTATGACTTTTCCCTAGGTATATTATCTTACATTTATCTATATTAAATCTCATCTCATTTGCTTCCCGAAACTTCTCTCTTAGTGTCTCCAGGATTCATTGTTGTTTGGAATTTGGTAGCATCTGAAATGTAATCAACGTGTCTTTTTTCCTAAATCAGGAATGAGCTTAGAATAAATGCTTCTAACATATATAGAAGAACTAGTATTTATTGGATAGAATACCATTGACTCGGTGTCTTGGCTGGGGTTCCCTAAGGCAAGGACCTGGCACACATAGTGTCCATGGAAGGAGAGCCCAGGGAGCACAGTAAGCGAGGGTGAAAGCGAGACAGGGAAGGCAACGAAGGATACATAATCAAGCAGTTGCTTCTGCTGGCCTCTGGGGCTCGGTCAGCAGAAGCCCCTCTGAGGGACTGCTTAGAGCACTCCTCACTCACTCCCATTCTCATTGGCTGATGCTTGCTCCTGGGAGTGAGCCTGGCAAGCTCTAGTGGACAGGGAAAGCTGTTGGGCAGAGCAGCAGATGCTAGAGGAGGAAGGTTTTCCCTATACGAGAATTGTCCACAGGGCTGTGGGTGACCTCGGAGCCCAGGGGATTCGAGCCGGGCAGCTGCTACAGTCCACCCTTTGCACCACTCAGACCCACTCTCACTGCACTTTAAGTCCACTTTGTCCTATCTCTGACTCTACTAGGTGTTGTCCTCAGTATTCTTCACCCCATTCCTCTGCCGTTCGTTCAGGATTGTGGTCTGCCTCGACTGGTACTTCTGTTGGTGTAAGTTACTTTCCCAGGGGGAGTAACTCTGAGGCCCTGATTACAATGCCCTTGTCAGGCCATGGCTGATAAATTGCCCATTCACAGTTACCAGTGGACTTGAAAGTGCAAAGAAACAGCCCAGAGAGTTTGCTGTGTTCAACACTTACTCTCCTTTGCTCTCATTATAAGCAGCAGCCCCAGCACTTGGTGATAATCAATCGTTTTCCCTGAAAGAATAGCAACTCCTTTCTCTGCCTCATGCTCTACTAGTGTGAGGAGGCCCATATAACAAGGTAGCAACATAGTTTCAGGCTTAACAGAACATTTAATGAGTTTTCTGGAACAAACAGCCTTTCCCTGGGAACTAAGACCTTTAGTCCATCAGAGCCAAGAGTTGTAGGGTAGGGAGGCCTTCCAGGGAGGACTACCAGTAGATCCTGTCATCGTGTGGCCATGATCCCACCCCTCCATAAAGTGGGTCCTGGGTCTGAGGTGACGTGTGCCCTTGACTCTTCAGGCTGTGGTGTTGGTTGAACACTGTGGGCAGGAAAAACAATGCCCAGTATACATTTCAATTACAGCAAAGCAAGCCACCTCTGGAGGAGAAAAGGTCTCACTTGCCAAGGGGCTGGCTGATCTCCTGGAGAGATGATCCCATATTGTGGCCTGTAAACATCCTTTCCTCAGACCACTTCTACATCTATAATCCAGACACTAAAATTCTGCTCTGCCAAAGGTAAACATGAGCAGAAGAGGGGCTGTCCTTCCCTTCTGACCAAGGTCATTTCACCTCAGGTTACCCACAGCTTCATCAACACCTGAATATAGTGGATTCAACGAGGTAAGGCCCCATTCATTAGAAACCAGCAATGATGCAGGACTGAACAGATCAAATGAACAGATTGAAGCACAATTAAACCAGTTAGTCAAACCACCAGCATCCCAATCTTTGCATATTTCATTTAAGTTTAATAGTAAAAACAATTCAAAGCAATAAGAAATTAAGGAGGATATAGGTATCACCAAGGGGTGAGAGAGTACTTTCTAAGCAAGTCAGGAAACTCAGAAGCTATAAAAGAGAAGAATGCACATAAGACCATAGAGAAATTAAGGTTTTTGCAGGATGAAAGAGTATAAAACAAAGTCAAAAGACAAATGTTACATTGGGAGTAATATTTGCATTGCTCATGATAGAGATGAATGGAGAAAAAGGTCTTACAAATTAATAAGAAGAATACCAACAACCCAATAGAAAAATGGGCCAAGGATAGGAATAGGTAATTCACAGCAGACGTTATCCAACAGGCCAATAAACAAAACGGTTCCTAGGTAGAAACGGATCTATTTCAATAAAAAGCCCCCTCTTCTGTACACTGGAGAATAATTTCATGCCAAATGGAATGAAAATAAAGTGTCTAAGCCTTTTGGAATGGGGACAAGAGTTGCCAATGGGAGCTCGCTCTGACTTGAGCTCAACGGAGTAAAACAGCGCTCCCAGATGAAGGGGCCTAGGAGACGTACGAGCCTCAAGAACTCCGCTGGAAGGACTCAGGAGGGTGTAGAAAAGTGATGAGCCTCATTCGCTTTTTGGTAGTTCATATGCAGACTCCATCAGGTGAAGAGAACAGAGCCAGGTCTGGTCTGAGCCCATCGCTGCCAATGACTAGCTACAAGTTCTTGGCAAGTTACCTCGCTTGGTCTCAGCTTCCTCGTCGGTCATAGACAAGTAGCGCTACGTCCCTCCCAGGAGTGGCGTGAAGGCAGATGCATTGTTAGGTGTAAAGTGCCTCTCCATAAATGTGTGCTCCTTCCAGTGTTCATGTGTTCAGAAAGAAGACACAGTACTGGCTTTGTGTTTTCTCTCCATTAAAATGGATGCAAAATGCATTTTAGAAATAAAGCATGCTAGAGCACTGAATCTCAAATTGAATGGTAGAATTTACATCAAATCCACCTATTAAAAATATTAATATATTGTTTTAAATGAGGCCCCTCCCTAATCTTACGGCCCAGGCACTCTGCATTTTATTGCAAAGACCCCAGGAGATCCTATACGCAGTTGCATTTGGGAATTGCTGTGTGAGGGTAGGGGCTATGTAGGAACCTGGGAGCTATTCATGAAATTGGAGCAGATCAAAGGGCAGGAGGTAGCAGGCTGCCATTGCAGCAGCACTGGATTTGAAATCAAAAGACCTGGGTTCAAGTTCCGGCTCTTCTATTTCCTGGCATATGTCATTGGGTAAGACACTTAATTTAGTTTACTATGGCTGTTGTAACAAATTACCACAAATTTGGAGGCTTGAAACAACACACATTTATTCTCTGACAGTTTGGGAATTCAGTTTCACTGGCTAAAATAAAGGGATGTGTAGGACTCACTCCCTCTGTAGGCTTGAGGGGAAATCCATTTCCTTGCCTTTTCCAGCTTCTAGAGCAGCATTCCTTGCATTCCTTGGCTCCTGGCCCCTGGCCCCTTCTGCCATCTTCAAAGCCAGCAGCATAGCACGTTATTTCAGTTATCATATGGACTTCCTCTGTGGTCAAAGCTCACACTGTTTGCCTCTTCCAAGGACACTTGTAATTGCATTTAGAACCCACCAGGTAACCTAGGATAATTTCCCCATCTCCAGATCCTTAATCACATCTGCAAAATTCCTTTTGCCAAGTGTGGCAGTTGGATATTGTTTATGAATTCCAAAAATAGATATTGAATGTAAACTGGTTTGTTCCTCTGGCATATTAGATTATATTGGATTCAGAGGTTTCACTTTTACTTGATTAAATAATGATTAAGGCTTTGATTGGACCACATCAGTAGGATATTGAGTCCCTGCATCCTTGGTGGGTGGGGACTCAAAGAGAAACTGCACCACAGAGAAGGACGTTTGGAGTTTTGATCCTGGAACCTGGGAAGTAAACATGCAGGAGAAAAACACAGAGAAGCAGATATGTGAGGAAACAGAGAGGTCTCGATTAGACACGGCAGAGGCTGCTGGAAGAGAGACAAGCCGTTTGCCTGATAGTCTACAGCTGGCCTTGCGGTGAGAGCAGAGGAGCTGAGCCCAGAGAGAAACAAGCCCCGGGAAAAGAGGAACCCAGGAAGCCTGAACCCTGGCAGACATCGGCAGCCATCTTGCTCTAACACGTGGCAACAGACTTTGGTGAGGGAAGTAACTTACGCTTTATGGCCTGGTAACTGTAAGCTTCTACCCCAAATAAATACCCTTTATCAAAGCCAACAGATTTCTGGTATTTTGTATCAGCACCCCTTTGGCTGACTAATACATCAAGTAAAGTAACATTCTCAGTTTGTAGGGATTAGGACCTGGATGTCTTTGGGGCCCAATATTCTGGCTACCATAAGAACTTCTGTTTTCTTAAAACTGGGATAACGATGCTTACCTGATAGTGTCACTGATATGATCACATCATACTATACACATAGATACATTTGGAAGCATGTGGCGCAGGGTCTGGGAAATAGGAACTAAGCAGGAAATACTAGTTGGCACGTAGTCTCAAACTGTGGGAACGCATGTCCTTGGAAAATCCCCCCCGCAATGCTGCTTCTTTACTAGTTAGTCATCCCACTGGCTGCAGTCAGCGAGAGATGCTCTGGGGGTCAAAAATAGCACTCAATTTCCAACACATACCCAATACGACTATGTGACAAACCAGATTCTTCTTTACCTGAGTCTCGAGTGAAATGGATCTTGCAGTTTCATTTTGCCAAATAGAAATTGCTTTATTTCTTATTGCTCTTTCAACCTTAGGGAAAAGTGCTGCTATTTTTTTAAATCCTCAAAACCTTTTAATATGGATCTGCCAGCAGATACCCCTGGTTTCAAATAACTCTCCAACACTAGGTTCTCTTTTTTCAACAGTTTCTATTTTTCTCTCAAATTAATCTTCATCCCTTTTATTCTTGATTCATTCAGGTATGCACACTTTTCATCTTGCATTCTTTAATCAGAGTTGTGCAGTTGTCCTGTTTTAATTAGACATTTACTTAGACATTTACTCAGCATACAAAATAATAACCTTATTTTTTCTTTTTTGCTTTCTACCAGGATTGTAGCAAACACTATCTATCTATCAAGGTTAATAAGTCAGTGGTGGGGACCATTCCACAGGTCTCTGTAAAATTATCGGGTGTGAAGACATTTCAAAAAGACTTCTTCAAATCTCAAATCAGCTTGTTGCTTCAGCTGATGCGGTTGGGTAACAGAGAAAGGAAACATGGAAAAATGTAGCTGGGAGCCCTCCTTAAGAGTCCAACCAAGCTGTGTTCAAGGGCTCTTCTGCCATTTCTAACTCGCTGTGTGACCTTGGGCAAGTGGCTTGACCCTTCTTTGCCATATCAATGTAGGGATATTGTTGTGAAAATTAAATTGGATAATTACTGGCACAGTTCCAGACATGCATATTTGTGCACACATCTATCTTCTACATGATATATCTACTGATCATCTACCTGTATGCATATATCATCTAGGTATTGTTATTTATTAATCTATTGATCTATCTATACCTATATCTATTTCTTCACCTATACCTGTATCTAGATAGATAGACACATAGGGAGATGATTAATAGAAAGATATGGATATGGATATGGATATGGATATGGATATGGAACTAACAAGGGCTATGGCTATAGAGATAGATGTAGATCATTGTTTGTTTTCTTCCACCAAACAAATAAATAAGTCCTCTCAGGACATATTACTGTTCTCATCAATTGCTTACTTACTCATTCACTCTATTAATCTTTATTAAGCAGTCATTGTGTCCAAGACTGATGCTCAGGAACGTAAAGCTGGGACCACAAATTCAGCATCCCTTTCTGTCTGCTAAGCCGTGCTAAGGCCCAGGGTAACAGATTCTACTCCTGTTCACATCCACCTCCCTTCCAACTGCCAGCATCTTCATTTCTTTGCCTGAGGGTTTTCTTTTCTTTGCTGCTGGAGCCCTTGGTGCTGCTGGACTGGAAGGCAAAAGTACCAGGGAATTAATATGCCCCCAAAAGGAACTCTCAACCAATGACTGACAGGGTGCATGTCTCAATACCCCAGCTCCCTCATGTCCTGCATGAGGTAACTCTGAGGCACCCATGTCACACAAGTGCCAAGAGTTCCAGGTGAGAGTACCTTGCCGTGTGCACAGTGGTAGGTGGGCAGATAATACCCCCTCTATTGCCTGCCTTTCCTTCCCTCTCTCTTTTCCCCACTCCCTAACTGTTGTTTTCTTTGCTTCCCAAACAAACTGCTAACAATCCAGCCTGCCTCGGGCGGGCTCAGCTTCTGGCTGCTTCCCACTAGTCTGCCCTGGTGGTTCAGCTGCAGCCTTTCATCTGCAATAAGGAAGGGAGAGCCACGGAGTGGCAGGAGCCTGGGCCCCAAGCGGGCTGCCTTGCATCCTGCACTGCTCACCTTGGAACTGCTAGGTGAGAGAGAAACAGGAGGCTTTGTCTTTAGCACGTGTTATTGGGGCTGTTTGCTTAGGCATCCTAACCTTTTACCTTAACTATACACCCTCCAGGAGCTCTCAGTCTAGACGAGAAGACAAACAGAAAAGAATAATAATTAGTGCCTAATAAATGCTAAAATAAAAGTGTGCACAGGTCGTCAGGAAAGCATATTTCTTTCACACATTATCCCAGACAATTCTCCCATAGGCCCAGGAGATGGACAATTAGCTCTATTTTACAAAGCTATTTTCAAAGCCCCAGCCATACGACTTCTTTCAGTCCCTCGATTTGCCAAACTTCCTTTTGTTTCCAGACTTTCTAGCTGCCTGGATCTTCTTCAAGCACCAGCAGCCCGCCTCCCCGGGACCTCCCCTCGCTGACCCTATGCCTCCTCAGGTCTCAGAATACATGCAGATCTCAGAGGGTCTTCTCTGACCGTCGTTCACATCTGCTCACCTGATTTGGGTCTTCACAGAAGGTCAGACTTGCCCTTTATTAACACTCATCATATTTGTTTTACTTCTACCGTTTTCACTGCATGGCATACAGGGGTGCTCAGGAAATATTTTCTGAGTGAGTAAATGAAGCTCAAGAGGTAAAGGGACTTCGTTAAGTTACAACAGGTAAAAACTCAGAACACCCCTGGCACGTAGGGAGATGATTAGCTACTATTACTTGTGTTGATATTATTATCAAGTCTACGCTGCTAGAAAGAAGCAGAAACGGGGCTCAGATTGCACTTCTCTCTTCCGACTGCTCCCCAAACTGTGCAGGATGTTTCCTTACCAGGATTCCCGCTCTGCCCCTCTGGCTCTCCCTGCTGTGGGCTCGTTCTGCCTCACAGCTCACGGGTATGTGCCCGCGTCTCAGACCCCCTGCTGGATGAGGGCTCCTGGCACGGGGCTGTGCATTACTTACCCTTCTATCCATGGCAGGTGCTCAGCAGGTGTGTGGGGAGGGGAAGGGAGGGGAGGAGAGGGAAGGAGAGCAGCGGGACCAACCGTCTGGGTTTGCCCAGGACTTTCCCAGTTTGAGCACTTGAAAGCCCCACATTCTGGGGAAGTCCTGGGTCTTGAGTGAGCAGGGCCAATGGGTAACCCTTTTCCAGGCCCAAAGCGTCTCGAGGCCAAGGGCATGTGGGGCAAGCAGCCTCCGGGGAGATGCCTTAGGAAGTTCTGCGTCAACGAGGATATGCCTGGGGGAGAGGGAGGCCTGGCTCTGTCGCTGCCTGGAGTCTGGAGCTGGGTGATCTGGACCTCACAAGGAGTGCACTGGGACATATCTACTGGGGTGGAGCCGGCCAGGTCCTGCTGGACGGAAAGCTGCTTACAGAGACACAATGCTGAGAGAGTCAGCCAGGCCCAAGGCCAGGTTAAAGAATGCCCTGGTGACCTCAGGTGAAGCCCTGAGCCTCTCCATAAATTGGAAGTGAGGGCTTGACTCTGCCTACCTTTCTGCTCGGTTGGCATATAAATGTGGAAACATGCTTGGCAAACCATAAAGGGCTACAAAAATGATAGCACCAGCTTAGTTTTTTAGATAACTCAAGAAACACATATTTAAGCAAGAATTAGGTGAGATGGGAGGTGGATGTGGCTCAAATGATTGAGCTCCTGCCTACCACATGGGAGGTACTGGGTTCCGTTCCCAGTGTGTCCTCGAGAAGACACAACAGAGAGCCGGCACGGCGAGGCAAGCTGACACAACAAGATGACACAACAAGGAGACACGTAGAGGAAAGATAATGAGAAACAAAACAAAGCAGGGAGCTGAGGTGGCTCAAGCAATTGAACGCCTCTCCCCCACATGGGAGGTCCCAGGTTTGGTTCCCCATGCTTCCTAAAGAGAAGATGAACAGAGAGCGCAGAGAGAGCAGACAGCAAGCGCAAAACATGTTTGGGGTGGTGGTGGTGCAATAAATAAATAAAAATAAATCTTTTTTTAAAAAAAGAGTTAGATGAGAGATTTTTTTTTTCTTTTTAATACAATCGACTTTAGTTTAGAAAGCATAAACTAAACTGCATAAGATAACGGGGAAACAGTAGAAGCCTGAGGACAAGAGAGATTCTAATCCCTGAGAGAGGAAAATTCTAAATCTAAATGAGGAACAAAGTCCAGTTAATGAAACGCCTGCAGGTTATTTACTCAGGCTGCCAATGCGGCTTATCTGAGAACAAGGGCAGATGTGCCTTAGAATAAGGGCATGTGAGTTTCTGGGACACACCCTGCAAAACTCCCTCCCTGTTTACTTATGGAGCCAATAAGCAGCATAGAATTCAATTTTGTTCCAACCCTCAAAGACTCCCGATGTTATCTTAGAATCACAGAGCAAATCAGGCTCTTCTAGATCATGGGGGGGGGGGCAAGTGTGAGCTGCCCCTTACCCCTTCTTGGCCTGCTAAGTCTAGATAGAGCCTCAGAATCCTTCTCAATACAACAAGGCTCTTGTTTTACATGTGAGCAAATTGACCCAGACAGTTGCTATGACTCAATCAAGCATTCTTTCCCCTGGATATGCTACATGGAGAAAAAAAGAGCAAAGGGAAAACTTAAAAATGAGTATAACATATATTTATTCAATTGTAGTATAGAGCATACTGAAACAATTTTGTGGGAAAAAAAGAAGTAACTTTTCATCATTCCAAAATCTTCCCCGATCTTTATAAACATATAACTTTATATTTATTCTTCCTAGTTATAATCAGTGCATGCACTCTACTTTCCTTTCTGCCTTATTCACCACCTTTTAATGTATGCAATTGTGTGCTTTGATCCAGTCTAGAAAATTTTAAGTTTAACAACCATATATTAGGTCATTACTTTGTTATACCAGAACTTGCTCTCTGACTGTCTTCTTCAAAGTGTGCTGATGTAAAGTGAATGGCTTTGGAAGAATTTTGTACAAATGTCTTCGTTTTAATTTGGGGTTCTTCTTTGGGTGCTCAGACCTGGAGAGGACACCATGTGCCTCCTGGGTCCTTGGCCACTTGCTCGCTGCCCGTCAGTGCCTCTGTGATGTGACCTGGAGGTGCAGGGAATTTACACCCAGTGGACAAATCTGTCCCAGACACAGCCTTCCCCTTCCCCACCCCACAGGCCATTTGATGGTTTGTTATGGCATGCCTGGGGATGTCCTGTACAAACAGAAAATCAGCTGTGTTCTCTTGTGTAAATATAAGTTTCTCAATAACGTGTTACTTTGTATTTTCCTTCCCTTTTTCCCTCACTCTTTCTACTCTGGTATTTTATCCCCCATAAAAACATTAGATCTTGAGCTGTGCCTTGGGCTCTGTTTTTTCTGAGGATACTGAGCTGAGGCATTGCCCAAAAAAACGACTCAGATTTTCATATATTTTATCTCATTTGAAGTAATCTGAAGTAATTTCCAGGTCAAAGAAAATAGTTTTATGGATTTAGTTTCATGGTACCTTTCTCCACAAAGTTCAAAATCATAGTGTCTCAAACAAAGGAAAACTGTTTCCCCCACTTCCAGGCCAGCATTGAGTTTACTATTTCTTAGTAATTGCTTATTCTATGGGTGTTCAGTGATAAATTAGAAGTTGCTTTTACTTAACGTCACCTAAATTGCTAATGAAGCTATGCATTTCAAGTAAGAGTTTATTTTTTGTTTTACTGTAAAAGGAAGACGTTGGGCATAAACTTCTGCCCCAACCACCTGGGGACCCAATAGATCGGCAGGACTTGTCTAGGTGTTGTACTAGAGACAAGATGCTGCAAACTGGCCTCAGAGCGATAGTGGGGCCCAAGCTCCTGACCTTCTTGAAGGGGATCTCGTGCCCCAGGCGCTCTGAATCCAGAGCCCGGATCTCCAGCACCAGGCTCTTGGGCCAGGTGAGCTGGATGCAGGCTGACTCAGACTTGCCAGGGCTGCTGCAATGAAGTACCACAGACGAGTTGGCTTAAACGACAAAAATGTATGGCCTCGTGGTTCTGGAGGCTGGAAGTCGAAAATCAAGGGGTCAGTAGAGCCATGCGGCCTCTTAAAGGGAAGAGTCTGCCCCATGCCTCTCCCCTGGCTTCTGGTGGCAGCTGGCACTCAGCATTCCTTGGCTTGCGGCGGTCACGTGGCTGCCTTTCTCTCTCTGACCCCGTCTCTCTATCTGGTACCCAATCTCCTCATGAGGACACCAGTCAGCTTGGAGTAGGGCCCATTCTAATCCCGTTTGGCCTCGTCCTAATGCCACTGGATGTTCACATTCACTGGACTGGGGGTGGGGCTTGAACATGTCTTTTTGGGGGACACAATTCAATCCATAACAGCCTTACCAAGTTATTTCTTCTGAGATCTCCCCTGGACCGTGCTCTCCTGCAACCACCACTGGCTCCATGTCTAGTCCGGGGTGTCCTGTCCTTAACCCGGGGGCCTTTGAACTGTCCCCTCCTGAATAACAATGCTTATTGCTAAAGTGCTTTAAGATTCTTCCAAGAAAACTAGATTCTTAGGACAAGGTGTTATTATTTGGTTGATGGGAAACAAATATCTACCTAATAATCATAATTATATTGTCAAAACTGCTTAAAATATCTACCCTGCTGGGACCAGAGTGATATCAGGGAGTTTTGTGACTAGTAAATTGGAGCATTATCATGAAATTAAAAAAGAAAAGTTGCATTACCAAGTAATTCATGGGAATGATTTGATATTTCAAGGATAACCACCAAGCAATTTCAGGAACATGCAATTATTTTTTCACTCATTATTTTATGATGCATTGCTTGGTAGCTGTGTGGTTGACTGTACCTTGGAAAATGGAAGAATAATGGATAACAAGTTTTTAACAGATCAAAGAAGTAAGTCTAGGTAGGAAAACAGCTTAGATTTTCATGGGCCTCTCATATTTTTTGGAATCAAAGTCAAAAATATGGATCTCGCTGATACAAAAAAATTAGAATAAGCAAATTCATAGAGTCAGAAACTAGAATGCAATCTACCAGGGCTGGGGTGGAGGTTGGAAATGGGGAGGTAAGTCTCAATTGGCACAGAACTGCTGTTTGGGGTGATGGAAAAGTTTTGGGGATGCATGGTGGTGTTGCAAGCACAAAGTTGTAAATGTCATTAACAGCACCGAATTATATATTTGAATGTGGCTAAAGGAGAAAATTTTAGGTGGTATATATATTACTAGAATTTAAAAAAGAAAAAAAACCCCACAAACAGTGGGCCCTAACGTAAACTATGCACTATAGTTACTAGTGCAAGTGTAATAATATTCTCTCATTGATTGGTGCAAAGGTACCACACTAATGCAAAATGTTAAGAATGGGGATAAGTATATGGGAATTCTGTATTTTCTGCACGATTTTTCTGTAATCCTACAACTTTGCTAATAAAAATAAAATAAATTTTACTGTCAGGAGCAGGGAAAAATAAAACTCGTGTGGTGCCAGATACTCTGTAATCTCTTATACCTGAAATACACCTGGCACCTGCCGGGGCTCAGACAACACTGCCCTTCTAGCCCTTTCCTTGATTTGGGTGTTCACTCCAGTCTCCATGCCTTCACACATCTATTGATGAGATCCCACTTTTCTCTTCTGCCAAATGCTTAATTATACATCAGTCTAAGGGTCACCTTCTCTGTAAACTTCTAACGACTTCCCATTTAGAAGTCCATTTAGGTGTCCTTTTCATGGTGGGCCAATGCTCCATAGGCACACCTCCGTTTTGGACCTACCTCATTGAACGGAAATGATCTGTGGCCTTGTAGTATATTCTTTGAGGGCGGAGATTGTCTACTAGCTTCTCCTCCCCCGCCAGCCTCTCCTCCCCCTGCCTATCTGCCTGCCTTCCATGAACAAATATTGAATAAGCCCTTATACGGGCCAGGCACTTTGCTAGGTGCTCAGGAAGCAGTGGCAAATAAGACGTGGCTCTGCTCTCATAGAGCTTCTCGTTTAATGACCCGTTATTTGGCATTGCAACCAGTGTCTGGCATAAAACTTGCCATGTAGTAGGTGCTTAATAAATGTTTGAGGACGTTATGGCAGAAGTTGGAAGGAAGGGAGGGGAAGGGTGGAGGGAGAGCAGAGGAAGGGAAGAAAGGAAGCCAATTATAACAATATAAACTCACTTGGGACAAATGTAGGGTCTTGTTTTTGAGTCTCAAAATATAATTATATAGCCTAGGGGAGAAACATCTAAGCAGAAGGACATGGAGAACATACTCTAGGTTGCCGTTTACTTGAAGTTCAATTAATGGAGAAGACCACTCAAATGGCAAGGGCATTCATGGAAGCTCAGGCTGCCCTAGTAGTTGTCATCTTGGTGGTTAAAGTGGACGCCAAGGCTGACTACACTGAAATCACAGGACTCTTACATCTACAACAGATGACCAAAAGAATAAAGACTAAAACAGATGGTCCAAGATCAATGTTGGGAATTTGCTACCTTTGTAGTCGAACATCCCCCACAACTGTTGGCCTGGATCCTGGGATATGGGAGCCGTAAGGCAGGGTGCCACAGCTTTACACATGCCCACAGTACAGATGTTGATCCGTTTATCAAGACATCCTAAGCCATGCCCCTTTATAGCTAGATTTACCACCACTTCAGCTTGTCTTTCAGCTTGTCAACTTACCTGATTCTAGCCCAGTCAGAGCCAGGACCTGCTTTCACATTTTTGCCCAACTCAACTTCTGCATGGTCACAATGCAGCTCCACCACGGGAGAGCACGCTTCATCATCTGGCATAAATCGTTCTCTTATTATCAACTCCACCGGATTTCTATTAATGAACTCATTTGGAAATGCCACCACTTCCTGCCAAGGGTCTGCCAGGAATGAGAGATGACCAATTCTCAACAGAAATACCATTTCTAGAAAACAGAAGGAGGATTTATGCTCTTCTTTAGCCTGCTCAGATCCTACTTGTATAATAACATGTCTTTCTTATATACAATTCATATTAATGTATTAATCACCCCCCACGAGACTGCGAGCAACTTTAGCGCAGGTGTTCTGTCTTAGCCATCGTGATATGTGCTTTGCCCCCTACACACACACACACACACACACACATACAGAATTCTTGGTTTAACAAACATTGGATGGATTAGATGTCCACCAAGAAAATGCCTGAAAACAATTCATTTTCCCATAATCACTTTCCTCTGGAGAAAATATCCAAAGGCCAGGAAACACTTGTAATCTGGGCCCCTGGACAGAAAATAAGCTTCCTCATTATAACTTGATCAATTGGTATCTGCCTATCGCTATTTCTTTAGAATACACCAATCCCCCTGAGAACAGATGAGTTCTGTACAAACTTTTGAAATGGAATTCAACCGTGAAGTTGAGCTGAGATCAGGCTTTGCTACATGGTGGCCTCTGCTCAGATACTCTCCACCCATTAGGCCCCACCAGCCCCCCTCCATCTTACTGTGATCTTCTCAGCCTTGAACAGCTCAAAGCAGCCCTTCCTCAGTGCGGTTCAGAGGCCCCAACATGCACTTCCGTCCCTGCTTAAAGCCTCAGGCGTTCTCTGTGGCCTCTAACAATGGTTTTCAAATGAATGTGTGGGAAGCAAAGCCATGCTTCACACCATTGCTTCCATTTTATTTTAGTGATAACATATAACTTACCTGCAATTTGTAACAATGTTAAAAGAAGACATACCGTTTTAATGTTTGTGGGTGTTAAGAAGGTGCACAAAGCAGCCTTGTCTGATAAAGTTCACATTCCTTAGTTGTCTCACAAGCTTTCATGGCCTGGTTCCTGTCTTCCTATCTCTCCAGCTTACCAGGCCCCGCTTCCCCAGAAGTTCCAAAGTCCTAGCCCCTCCGAGGTCCTCATGGCTCCTGTGCCATTGCATGCCGTTCCTTCCACTTGGAACGCCCAGCCTCCCTTCTCTCCCTGGACAATCCTGCTTATTCTTCAAGGCACACATATTGTCACCCCAGCAAAGCTGCTCCCTGCCAGCAGCTTGACCATATCCCTGGGATGGAATTTGGGTTTCTCTTTGTTTCTTGGGCAGCGATGGTGGCTTTTTCGCATCTGCACCCTCAAGCCTTGCACAGTCTGACAACGGCTGGGAGCTTGATGGATGTTTGTCTCATGAAGGGATGAGAACCAGAGCCCACATGAAACACACTGTCACTGAGTTTCCAAGCAGCACTCCTTGAACCATGCAGCCCTACTTGCCCCTTAGGACTTCTGGGGCCTCTGGGGTGGGGGTGGGCTTCCTGGCCCATGTTTCATCCTCCAATTGCAGTGGGCCGATTAGGAAGGCCCTTCCTTGAGGCACCTGCCTTATTCGCTCCTGTCAACTTAATTTACTTCCCTGGGCTTGCACCCCACATCAAGCCTTTGTGTTTGGTATTTATTCACTAAGTTTATCAACAGTGTCTGGAACTTAATCGAGATGTATGGACTATAAAAGGATTCACAGTATTGGCACATGTGTGTGTTCGGGTCAGAGCTGGAGCCATTAATCACACCTGAAAACTTGTCAACAAGGTGAAATAGCCAGATGTCTTATTTTCACAATTTTGTAATTCTCCTTGAACAACAACAAAAAATGCTCCATCTAGAAAGTATGTTTCTCTTCTAATCGATGTCACCTCCAAATACATACATCTATATAACAAAATGCACAGGGCGCCTTCTATAACTCTGCTCAGATCTGATTTAGACCCAAACAATGGGACTTAAGAAAATAGCAAGAGGGAGATGAAAGCAGAGCTCCTGATGGAACCAAGAATGACAAAATAGTGATCCGTGAAGCACAAAGTATCATACAGAAATGGGGGAAATCATAATGGGGTACTTTGTGTCCTCAGTGGGGCTATCATGTTCCTCAGTCTGGTTTCCATTTGTTAGTCCCAGAGATTTCATTTGTGGGGTTGCTCTCAGTATGAACAGCTTCTGAGGGGTGCATAGAGCATGGTGAATAAGGAGCTATGCTTGGAATCAGAGATGGCCTTGGGCAAGTGGCAAGGTCCCGAACTTCAGTTTCCTCATCTAGTAAATTCACCCACTAATAGTATTTATATCTTGGAATTGCCGTGGGACTCCAAAGGAATAATTTGGGAAAAGTATGAAGCAATGTACCTGGCATGTAGTAAGAACTTATTAGAACAAATAAGTGTAAATATGGACTATGCAATCAAACAAATGTTCATAGCAGGAGAAACATCAGCAGGGCCTTAGTATGATTCTCAGAAATGCCCAAACCATAATTAGTAAATGAAAAAAAACAGACTTTCAGGATGAAAACTAGAAAATGTAGGAATTTATAGACATGCAGACCTGGGTTTGCATCCCAGACACTCTACATTTTTGTTTTGCAGACTTCTTTCCAACTTTATACTTTATCTTTAAAATGGGTTTAATACACTCCTCCTCCTGGGGCTTGTGTGGGAATTAAAGTACTAACACATATAAAATGCAAAGCTCAGAGCCTGGCACATGATCACTAAAGAGCTGTCATGGTTATTGATATCAATTTTCACTGTGACGAAACAGGAAAGTGACAGAAGGGAGAGCCACGACGAGATGTGCTGAAAAACCAGGAACTAAGGTGGTACAGGTGGTAGGACGCCTCTCTCCCACATCGGAGGTTCCCAGGATCGAACAGGAGGAGGATGAGAAGAGAGGGCAGGAAACAGACACAGAGGATAGCCCAGCGAATGGACACAAAACAGCAAAGGGGGGGGGTGTTAAAAAATGGATAAAAGTAAATAAATAAATAAATCTTTAATAAATAAATAAATAAATAAAGGGGCTGTCCTCTGTGCCTCCCAAAGGGTAGAGTCAGGTGGTGGTTTCTCTATTTTCATGTACTATTTCCATCCTGACACCTCCATTCCCTGAGCCTTGTGACCTCTTTCTCAACACTCTCCACCTAAAATACTGTCCATCATGTTGTCCAAGCCTCGAGGAACCATCACAGCAGGACACCAAGACTGGCTCCAATGGTCTTTGCCAGAATGTTAAACCCCAAGTCATGGGAGAGTACTCCAGTGTCAGGAAATTCTTCCCTAGCCAGCCTTATCTTCTCCCCTCCTTGAATTAGCCCTATTTCCTGTATTCCCCAGGTCTCTGCCAGTAGAAATTGGCTCGGTCTGTTATTCTGGCATGTGTGCTCTCTCCTCCCAGCGCAAGGACTATGCTCTCCTAGTAATTTATCTGCAGGCAAGAATGGGAGGGAGGCGGCTCTTGAAGAGGACAAGCAACATTTTACGAGGCACTGGCCTCAAGTGCAGTATTTACAGCACCTCTAGACAAAAAGAGGCAGCTCCCTTCTAAGAGGGGAACGCGGCATGTTCTGCCAGCCCAGGAAGTGCCTGGAAATACAGCAGTTAAGGTTCCCAGGTTCATCCACTCAACCGAGGCCTCAGGGTCTCTATTCTCCTCTCAGGTCCTGACACTGGCATAGGAGACCTGTTGAGACTGTCTTATTTGCAGATCTACCATTCTTACAATTAGACCATGGACCTGATTTTCGGTAGAATATGCCCTACACCAGCCACAGATAAGGGTTCCTTTCAATGATGTCATCAAGACTTTCTGGCTTTCCGGTTGAGAGGTGGCTGACCTGAGCCTGTCACTGCTGTCTTCAAGGCTACTACAGTCACCCATTGTCTGAGAGTTAAGAAAAGCAGTTAACTTCCAACCCTCGGAGTCACTACTGCTTTGACACTTGTCCAGCACATTCACTCTCACACCATCCAAACCCCCACCTTCCACCTGGGCCTCACCTGACCCACACCAGCGTGGGGCTTAGTGGTGCCATGGCATGCCATTGGCTACCCCACCATACTTACCACCAGCAGGGGACTCATATTTCCACCTCACAGTGACTTAGCCTATTCCAGAGTTCCAGCACCTCATCCTAAAAGACTGCTTCTGGGACCACTTCTGGTACCACCTCCTAGTTTGAGCTTCTCCTCAAAACCAGAGGCTGAGACAAGAGAATATGCAGGAAGTTTAATTTAGGGAGAATATAAGGGAGCAAGTGTGAAGGACCAGTGAGTGTGAAGGAAGAAGGAAAAGCCAACATAAGGGTGTGTTACTGGGGCTGTTGCAATGAGCAACCAAGGCTCCATCCTTCCTGGGTCCTTCTGAACAGTGTCCAGAATGGCTCTCAGGGGTTCTCACCCAAGGATCAACCAGAAGAGGCAGTAGCCATCTGCTAAGTGCCGCATTATTTAAGAGTTGCTCTAGTGCGTGTTCTCCCACGTGTTTCCAGGTTTACATGGGTGCTTGCCGAGTAGAACTGCACACACGTCTGTGGCATCAGAGAACCCCATGGTGGACGCGAAACATGCTTGATGTGTGTTTGGGGGGAAGCAGCCCCAGCAATAGGGGCATTCAAGCCTGCATGGAACTATCCACCTCACCAGGCCTAGGATCAGAGGAGCCTGAGAGGATGCCAGCCAGGACACAAAGGGCCTGAGCGTCATAGGCGGCAAATAATTTTGAATTGCCACAAAGGGTTTGAACCAAAATGTTCCCTTCCAGTTCCAACTTTGATTAGTCTTGCCCTGAGTTGATAAAAACAAAAATCCGGTGTTGAGTGAAAATGTCTTTCCATCAAGTATGTGATGACAGATTTCTGGAAACATGTGGATGCTTGATAAAATTTGTATTCTGTTAGCTCTCTCACACACATACATGTGAGAGCAAGCAGCAGTAACCTCTGAGCAATATCACGAAGGTGGGAAGCAGACCCTCTAGCTGCCTTCATCCCTCATCTCACAGCTGAACTCCCATGCTTGGCATAGTGTTTGGGGGAAATTCCCATCTTGCAGAGACTATGGTATAGGGGCATGGAGGAGAGGCATCTATTCATTGAGTTTGAACTAAATCATTGTCTAAGGTCTTTGAAATCTCTCATTTCAAAGCTTTGAGCAGTTCTCAGTGTTATCAGAGGTGGGAAATTAAATTTACCTTTCCCAAAGCAGACCACTCCTTTGTTGTGGGAAAATCACCTTGTAAACAGGAAGGGAAAACCCTTCCTTGTTGCCCATAGCTATGTGTACATAGAGCAAAGACCCTCTTCTCAAATCGATAGTGTGAAGATGCCCCAGATCCTAGCAGCTAACTGGCTCTGAACGAGAAGGTGTTTGTACCATGAAGAGCTGCAAACTCATGTTTCCTAGAGACATGTTTCTTCTCTATGTATGGGTTTTAGATGGCAATGAATGTGAAATTTTCCATTTGTTCTTAGATGTGTATATAGGTGTGGGGGTGCGTGGTGGAGTGCATGGGTGGTATTGGCGTGTTATCATTTTCTTACAGGGCATTAACAACTGAGACCCTGAAGATGCAGAGAAGACACAGAGGCCTGGCCGCCATCTCCAGGCAAAGGAGAACCTTCAGCTGATTCCATAGCCAAATACTATACATAGTAAAAAAGAGTCAGAGAATTCTAGAATGACGATCATCAGCTTTGTGCCTTGTACTGCTTTTGGATGACTGTATTCTGATAGGATTCTCCTGCTGGAAGATGAAGCACAAGATACTTCCAGGAGGGAGTGGGCTTTCTCCAGAAAAAGCAGATCTGAAACCAGAGGAGAGGAGTCTCCAGGCAGACCTGAAAACCAGGAAAGACAGGGAATTTTATCCACGGAGGGACAGAGAAGGACTCAAGGGTGTTACCCTTAAGCCTGCAGGCAGGTTCTTTGGACATCACAGAATCACACCATGGGGTAAAAGGAGGAAGGGTCTCCTTTGCCCCGAGAGGCACTGGCCCAGCAAAGGTTGGTACTTCCAGAACTGCAGCACTCAGTAGTGAAAGCTGCCATGGAGGAAGAGACAGTTACAGGGGAAAATCAAGTGAGTTAGGGGCACCCACCCCAGTGTGGACTGGGAGAGAACTCAGGGGGAGACACCCTTTGTGCCCTCAAATATTCAGGATGGAAGGATCCAGGAAGCAGGGGATGGGCTAGGCAGAAGTCTTGCCATCTCTCCAGGGGATCACAGGATGAGCAGTGATTTGGAATTTCTTTTTTTCCTTTACAAGTCAATTCATTACCCGGCTGATTTCTCCTTCAAAAGTCCCCTGAAACGCAAAATATCCGAGTTCCTCCATAGTTACCTGATGTATGCTGTTACCATCTTTTAGCTGAAAAGGGAAGAGTTAATGAAATTCATATCTTAATAAACTTAGGTCATATTTTTCACTCTTCTCATCTCCCTTTACCCAAATTAATAGATAAATTGAATCTGTGATAAGCTTTTAATTAAAAATCTCATCATAATATACAAAATACAGAAGATAAGGAAATTTAAAGATTAAATATGGATTATTTTCCCTCTTCCCCCTTCTCCACATTTCCTGTTATTTGGCATATACAAAACTTATTAGAAGAAAAAGAGACAGAAAAACTTTTAGCATGATAAAGCACGATGCTGGAGAAGGTTAATTTTGGTGATGTGAAACACTGATTGCCTTTTAAACCCCTAATCCAGAATGAGACCAAGGAGTGGGCATCCCCTCTCATACTTAAGGGTTTGAAGACCCCGTCCCACTGTCACCTTGCCAAATAAATGACAATCGATGCCAGAAGCTGAACACTTTGGAGGGAGTGGTGACAAGGAGAGTACATGGACTCAGGGCTTAGAGAGAGAGGTTCCTGGGGAGAGGAACTCTTCTCCTGACAAGCAAAGCACTTGCTGTCCATTCTTCCTTTGCCTCACTGGCTGACAGTGACCTTGGCTGATTATCTCCCATGACAGGGAGTATAAGACTACAGTTGCAGAAGAAACAATAAAAATAAATCTCAAAATGTTTAACTTTTATAAATGATGTCTATTACTATGGTCCAAAGAAATTTAAAAAAGAGAATAGAACAGCTATAACATATTGCAGTTTCATAGATAATTCCAAAATATTATCAAGTTCTTGATAAATAGAAGACTCTTACACCCTAAGTTTGCATCCATAGTTGAACAACGCCTTTGGGTATCTGGGACTCAGAGCTTTAGGAGTCAGAATCACAGACTTCCCACTGAAATTTTCTCATGTAGTTACAAACAAATTCATGGCTGATGTAAAATCACAGGACCTTAAAATGTACAATGGCGATTAGTGGCATAAAGGACTTATCTAAAATGCAAGGTAGGTTAACTAATAATCTTTATTGGGTGGGACACACACACACACAATGATAAGAGAAACTGACAACACTTCAGGGCTTGTTGTGAATTCACAGGACACATATTTGTTTCTTGTGTGATTGTTTAAATCTGATCTCATTCTGTAAAGAATCTGAAGCAACTTACAAGGCAAAAAACAAAAATGAATTAGAAAACTGGGACAAAGTGAAAATAAATCTGGAATGCTGGAATGATAAGGTCAAAACAAAAACAAAAAATGTCATCAAGCAGAAAAGCATGCTGTGCTGGTGTGCATGATTGTTCCACGTGGGCCACAAACATTTCTTAGCAGGAGGCTAAACTTTCTACAGGTGGAGCCACCTAGGCCAGCCTAAAAATTAGCATTTGGACTCATTCCCATGCAGCAGGTAATGCTAGATTGAAACCTTTATTTATATAAGTAGAGTTCTGTCCCTATTACTCTGGGGTGGAGGAAGAGCAGGGAGTCACATCATACATTCCTCCTTAAAAAGGAAAAAGAAAAAAAAAGCCATGGTTTTCATTTTATGGGGGAGAATGTGTGTCAACAACCTTCAAGCCAATTCCATGATTTGATGCATCATAGATGGCTCCTTCCTTCATTCATTCAGCAATGATGTCCTCAGCTCCATATGCCAAAAGGCATGCTGGATGCTGGGAATAAAGGGATGGATGACTCAAGGTCACTGCTCCCATTGAGTCAGGGGAGACAGACAAGCAAAAGGCCAATTACTCCTTAGGGGGTGCTGGTCACATATGAATCTGTGGGGCGGGATGGGTGTAAGAGTTGGGGCAGGCTACAGTGTGGAAGGGTGGCAGGGAAAGGCAGTCCCAAGCAGCCTTCCAGTCTGAGACTGACAGTCCCTTGGCATCCATGGAGGACTTTCTCTTTCTCCTTCTGCCTGCCTCCCTCCCTCCCTCAGTCCCTGCCTCCCTCCTTCCTTCCTTGTTCTTTTTCTCTCTTCCTTCCAACAAGCCCAGAGACCATGCCTCCAGTCACTTGCATAGTCACAACTCCTTAGCTCCTGTTGCCAATTGAAACGTCTTCACAACCTCATGCCATTCTAGTTCTCTCACTCCTGCTATACCTGCTATTGAATCACAAATAGAGAATTTGACAGTCCTGTGTTTCCATTGTAAGAGGTGATTTGTGTTAAATAATTGTCTTACTCTCAACAGAAAATTAATGTTGCCTGTGTCATACTCTCTCCATTACCACATATACCATAAAGGGTAAAAGGTCATATTGGAAAAATTCCTGGAACTTGAGAGCAGAGGATCTTCATTCAAGTCTTAGCTTAGCTGCTTATAGCTTTCTGACCTTAAACAAGACAGTCAGGCTCTCTGGTCTCAGCACCTCACCTGTAAAATGGGGATTCAACAATACCTATCTCATAGAATGAGCACTAAATGAAATAATGGATGTAAAGTGCTGAGTACCCAGAAAGTGCTTGACAAATGCCAAGTCCTCCTTGGGCTAGAAAGGGTCTCAGAGAAATGTTTCTGTAATCAGTTCAGTTTTTCAACAAATATCATATGCCAGGCAAAGTACTGGGGAGACAGAGAAGAAAGACATAACCCTGGTGAATGGAGGCAAATCCAAATACCTACTGGCTCAATGGCTTCTACCCACAGGGTCACAGGGTCACAAGAGCTCATCTCCAACTCTTATCTAAAAACTGTTCTCTGTGTAAGGCGATCCTACAATTTCCTCAAAGCCAGCCATTGTCCAATAGAAGAGCAAGTCTCCACAGATGGCCCCATGATCAGAGCTGCCTACCATTCCTAAGCTTGCATAAGTCCCCTCCAAAATTGAATCTTGGCTGGTGCTGTGACTCACTTTGACCAATAGAATGTGGCAGAATTAACACTGCAAAACCTCCAAGGCTTGGCTGTAAGATGTCTTCAGCTTTCCCTTTCACCTCCTGGATTACTCCCTTTTGGAACCCAGTCACCTTACTTTGAGAAGCCCATGACACCTGCAGAGGGCAGGTGGAGGAGAACCAAGGCCTTCCAGTCATCAGCCCCAGCTGATCTCCCCTGCGACCACCAACCCCAACTACTAAACAAGTGAACGAGCCATCTTGGATGTTCTAGCTCAGCTGAGTCCTCTTATGACTGCAGCCCCGGCCAGCATCGCATGCAGAATTCTGAGCCACCCAGCCGAGCTCAGTCAACCCATAGATAGCGAGTAGTTGCTTTAAGCCTCTGTGTTGGGGTGGTTGGTTACACAGCAATAGGTAACTGAAGCAGCCAGTGCTGGCCCTGTTTTTTGTTTTGCACTTGTCCAGGTACAAAGCCACCCAGGGAAGCCCCTTTGGCCCTCCTGAGGATTTGAACATCCATAGCAAGGAATGGCTGCTGAAGGTCCCAACACTTCCAATGTGCTGGCTTCTGTGCAGAGGTAGGGGGAAATGCCACTGCCCAACTCTGTTTCAGCCTTCGCTGTTAGAGCCCCATAGTAACTCTGCTTGGCCCACAGCCTCACGTAGCCCTTCTTGCGCAAGAGACTGCTTTCAATCCTCTCTCTAAAAGGACTCAAAATTAGTCCCTGGGGATGGGAGCAGATGCTGTCAGCACCCTGGCTGGTGCCCCTGGCCTAACTCCATCAGTGTGCTTCCAGCACCTCCCAACTACCAGCATCTGTGTCTCTGGGCCAAAGCTTTGACTAGGACTCTGCTCGGTGCCGACTAGGAGTTGGTGTAGAAATATCCCAGCTCCCTTATCCCTCAGGTGGGAAAATGCTAAGGCATAGGTTTTCATCGTTTTCCATAGCTTATCTATGGGATTTAGCTCCAGAGCCTGTTATGGTAGCTGGCTTTAAAATTCACTCTTTAGTGGCTGCCTTCTCAGGGGGACCCCAAATTAAAATGGGTCTCATGTGGAACAGTTGCCATTTTGTCCCCATCTGAAGCTCCTCTTCTCCACCCCTTAGCACACATGGATTTATTTAGGTTTAAAGAGTCAATATATACTTACCTGAAGATAGATACTTGCCAGCTCGGTACACCAAGTCGCTGGGCTTCAATGTCCTCACTGGTAGAATGGATGCTGCCTTAGTTTGCTGGGGCCACCATAACAAAGTCTGAAATGAAGATGTCGGCAGGGCCACGCGTCCTCCTAAACCTGTCGGGGAGAAGCTGCTCCGTCCCCTCTCCTGGCTTCTAGCAGGGGCTTGCTGTCACCCGTGGTGTTCTCCACCTTGGGTGTCACCTGGCAGTCTCCTCTCCGTATGGCTGTGTCCACACTTCCTCTGCTTATAAGGACACCAGCCTTATAAGGATTACGGGTCCAGCCCACTCCGATCGGAACTAACCGGAACTTGCCTTATTCCAGCGATAACGACCCTGCTTCTGAATAAGGTGTCATTCACGGGACCAGGGGTTAGAACTTGAACATATGTTTTTGGAGATTCCATCCAAAACAGGTGCCATAAAACATATCATGCAGGTTATTGTAACCTCAGATAGGGCACCCGAAAATCCCCTAACGCGTCCCCTACTACGCAGGAGGCGCTCAATGAAAGCGAGGTGCATTTATTGAACACTTACTGTATTGCAGACATCGTCCCAAGCATTATCCGTATATTAACTAATTTCATCCTTACAATAGTCCTCCCGAGTAGGTATTATTGTCATAATCTCTATTTTATAGATGAAGAAGAGGAGGCGAAGAGAGGTTAACTAACTTGCTCCTTGGTTACAAAGCCAGTAAGTGGCAGGACGTGGATTTGAACCCAGGTTGTGTGCCCCCAGAGCTACCCTTTTAAGTCCAATGCTACATTATTTCCAAAGTATACCTATTAACTGTGAAAGCAGATAAAGTGGCCTGAAGTTTGTAAATGCATTCAAAATATTAAAATCCAGAGGGAAAAGGACAAACCTGCTATTTGGCTAAACTGAGCTATTACTTTGCTAGTGAGCTAACTATAAACTGCCCAGTCAATTCAGCCCAAACATGATTTAGGCTTTTGCTGCATAACCCGGAGCATCAAGGACAGAAGGTGCAGTGTAGCAGATCTTGGCTCATTCTATAGAAGAACTTGCTCACGATCAAAAACGTCCCACAAGAAAGCAGGCTGGAGCAATTTCCGGATCGCTGAGAGCATTCACGCTGACACTACACACCCCGTGTCCTGGTGTTGTGGATGGGGTTTATGCTTCAAATGGTTCAACTATGGGACTTTAAGGTCCCTCCAAACTCTGAGATTAACAAAACACATTAGTTAGTCTCTAGGACCCTCGAGTTGGAAACTGTTAATTACAGGTGGGTCAGATATGGCAGCTCTCTAGGGCACCTTTCCAGATCTGTCCCTTCCCCCCTTTCGTTGTGATGCTGTTACGAAGATGAGACACGCGGCACTTAATGCCCCCGGCACATAGCAGACAGCTGGGCCGGGGGCTGTTAGGCGGTGGCTATTCCGGCATAACCTTGATGCCCGCCTCTGTGTGCCGACCACTTAGAGCGTGGGGTGTGCTGAACCGTCACAGGCTCTTCACAAGAACCCTCTGAGTGGGTGTCATCCCTTCTGGAGCGAGGACATGGAGGCTGGGAGAGGGGCCCAGGGGCCCACCGTCGGTCAGTGGGGGCCCCAGGAACTGAGCCCCATACCTGCCTGACCCCAGAGGCCTCTCTGAACCAAGAGCCGACAGGTAGCGCCAATCAATTTCTGTCCATCATAACGTGGGAGCTATTCCAAACTAACCTCCCTGGGTTTTGGTGAGAACCACAAGAATGACTTATTGAAAGGAAGGGCATTTTGTGGTAAGGAAAGGTTGCCAGTTTGTTCCTCTGATTATTGGCTCCTAAAGTCGTATACACGATTGACGAAACCACTGGAAGCACTGTTTCTCCGATTATTTTTCCTGAATCCCACCCCATTGTGGCTGTTTTATAATAGCTGCAGCTGTCACACCAGTGGCCATTAGCAATCATCAGACAAGCTCACCACCTTCACCAAGGGGGGGTGGGGGTGGAGAGCAATATCTTCACCGGTGGGGGGGGGGATTTCCAGACACACCCATGGCCTTAGCAGCCAGACCTTTGAGCATCAAATAAATCCTTGCCCAGGTAAGCCTTACCTGAAAATTAGCCTACCTGTTGAAATGCAACTTAAACATACTAACTGTGGAAGCTATTCTTTTGCAAAAACAGAATCTTTGCATAATGAATGATGTTATTTGGGCTCTTCAAATTGCAGCCCTGCTCCTGTAAGAAGGTAGCACTGAAGACTGTGTGCGGTGCAGGAATGCTGGTTCCCAGTGCTAAACTTAGGCGAGTCATTTAACTTATTTGGCCCCATTTTTGAAAAAGAAAATGAAAGGACAGAGGGAGTAGCAAAGGAGGATGTGGCAGGGGAAGGACTGGGCAAGGAAGGGAAGAGGAAGAAGGACAGAGAAAATGAAGAAAGATAAGGAGATGAAAGAGTAGGGGAAGAAGGAGAAGAAGAAGTGAAAGAGGAGGAGGAAGATAAGGAAGAGAAAAGAAAAGAATCAACAGATTAGGCATATTCCCCAGACCATCTGGATGTAAAATCCTGTGCTTCTCTGACAGCATGCAAGATTCATTTTCCCCACATTTGATTGATGCACAGGGTTTTTAAGGCCACATCTGTTGTTTTACACACATGCATGCAAGCGAGCCATATGACAATGCTACCATCAACCTCAAACGTCCTTCCATGTGGACAAGAGCAGATCGATGATATCTGAACTAGAATTTTAGCTGGAAATTACATTGTATGAGCTAATCCAGGGTAAAAAAAGTCCCCCCTTCAAAATCCACAATGCCTTCTTGCTGCATCGACCCCTGGTAGGGCCTTGGGATCGCTGTGGCCAGTGGAACGTGGGCAGAGGTGACATGAGCCACTTCTTCAAGAGCCACCCTCTGCCACGGGTGGACCACACCCAGAGTGGTCCAAAAGCAAAGACCACGTGCAGGAAGCAGCCGCCAGCACAGGGGCCGAGCTGACCACAAGATGTAGGCAGCAGGAGTGAGAAACAAGCCTCGGATGGTTTGAGCTGCTGAGATTTGGGGGGTCGTTGGGTGTGACCGAATTATTGTTTTATCCCAACAGCCAAGTAGACTCAGGGAGAGGACAGATGTGGAGAAACCACACACTATAGGAAGTGCCAAAGGTCAATAACCCCCAAACACCGTCAATGGCAGCCCACTGCGGTGGTCTTGGAAACACATCCCTACTGGGTGTCGCCGCTGTCCCTGGGGGAATCAGCTGGCCCCTTCCTCCAGCTTCTGATCCACAGGTGGGAGCCGGGCTGACCTTTCTCCCCAGGGGCTCTGCTCACAGCACTGGTTCTATAGAGGATTCAGAGGAGACGTGCCAGCGACCCCTGTCTCAGGAAGAGCTCTTCCACCTCTGGGAACTCCTGACTGGGCAGTTCCCATTCCCCTCAAAGCACAGCACAGCTCAAGGATGGAAACCATGCCCCTGCGTGGCCCTCTGCTGCCTCCCAGGCTCACCTCCAGCCTGTCTGCCTTCCTATCTGATGTGCTGCCTTCCAGGAAATTCCTTCCTCCCTTTCTCTGCCTCTAGACTCCTACAGACGGCAGCCGTAGCCCAGCCTCAGACCAGGGCTGTCCTCCTGGAGAAGGAAGCAGCCACATTGAGCATGACCTACCGATAAGGGGGTATCTGGTGAGTAGGTGAATGGAAGGGCACAGAGCAAGAAAAACAAAGTTGGTCAGGAAAATGTTAAGATATTTTAAAATGAGCCATAGCAGGAGATGAGGCTGCAAAGTTGAGCATAGCTTTTAATTGCCAGAGCCCCAAAGTTTTCAGCAGAGAATGGTCAGATGTGCATTTTAGAAGGATCACTGCTTTCATCAGAGGATGGGAATGGGGGCGGGAGAGAGGGGGAGGAAGAAATCTTTCTCATTTACTTCTCAGTATCCAGTACTTAGCATGGTGCCTGGTGCATAGGCACTCAATTAAGCCAGTTGTTCATTAATTCATTAGCACATGTTTAAATGCTAACATCTATCTAAGGTTTACTCTATGCCTCCCAGTCTGCAAGGTGCTGGATAAACACTTTTCATTTTATCTTCAAAACAACCCTACAGGAGAGATATCCTTGCTCCCATCCTACTGGGAAGGACAGCAATGCTTAGTTTGGTTTGCTAACTCATGCCAGGTTGCAGAGTAAGACAGTGGCAAACTGGGGTCTGAACTGGGTAGTCTGGTTTGAAGCACCCATGTCCCTAACTACTGGGGCCCAGTGTTCCCCAAGCTCCCAAAAGTTAAAAATCACGGAGGGGCTTATTAAACCTGCAATGACCAGTTCTTTCTGCTGGAAACTCTGATGCAGGGGTCTGTGGTATCACAAGGACCCCAGGTGATTCTCATGGGCAGTTTGGAAAACATCGTGAACTAATAGAAATTTGTTGAGCTGGTCCAGAAGGCGACTGAAATGCCTGGGTGAGAAATGCCAGTGCCACACCCCAAAGTCGAGTGGCAGCAAGAGGAGTGGGGAAAGGACTGGGAAGACGTTTAAGACCTGGCGCAGGGGTAGCGACCCTCCCTTGGCCAGATCACCTTCAGGGGCTGTGCAGCAGGCAGGTGAGTGCAAAAGAGGCAGACAGGACCCATGGGACACTGCCACTGCTGCAAGCACATGGAGCTTAGGGACATGCCGTCAGACTCGGGACACTGCTCAGGAGCCATGAGTCCTATGGAAGCCAGTGCTGGGGGGGTTCAGGGGGGCCCATGTCAGTTCCGCTGGGGATGGCGTCCTAAGTCCTTCGTGGCTCGGGTGAGTCCACTGCCCAGGGCTGTTAGGGTCCTCCCTCAGGGACCCAGCCCCAGATGTCCCCTCTGTGTACCATCCCCAGATGCCAGAAAAGTCCCTCTGCAGTTACTGCAGTTTGCTTGGCAATGGCCACCCAGGCCCTGTTTGCTTGGCACCTCACTTTGTCCCTGTTTGGGTCCCACGGCCTCTGACTTTGATTTTGCCCCCATTTCTGGTCTCACTCCTGGTCTCTAGCCTTGCCGACTGATTGGGGTTTTCTCGACATGAACTGCAGCACCTGCTGAAGGACTTTGATCCCAATGCAGTCCCCTGGTTTCTCTCTCTTTGGTGAACCCACCTACTGAGCCCCTGCCCCCACCAGGCCCCCTGTCACATGCCAGCGGGAGAAGATGAGAACTTCACTAAGGGCCCATGACCCGTGGTATGAACTATTTGGTGAGCCACAAGTGAAGGTAATTGGCACATACGTTGCCGAAATCAGAGCTGCTTTTGCTTTGATGTCCAAACGAATCACCTGAGGAGCTTGTTAAGACACAGGTTCTGATGCAGGAGGTTGGGTTGGGGAGCCTGGCCCCAGGTGATTCCCATGACGCTGGACCAAGGAGCACCCTGAGCAGGGGCAAGCGCTGCAATCTATTCTCAAGCAAGCTCAGCCAGAGAGTGTGTCGTCAGGAGACCCACCCTGACACCCACCCCTGCCCTAACCGGGCTAGGTGTCTCCTGGGAGCTTCTCTAGCTGCCCGCCAGCCTCCTGCTCTGCTTAGGCTTTTCATAGCACCTATGCCTACATAGCAATCATCCATCTGCATATTCCCACTAACCCAAGAGCTCTCTGAAGGCCGGGTCGCTACATCAGGTATGCCAAATACCTAAAGCAAGAGTCAGCAAACTTTTCCCATAAAAGGCCAGACAGTAAATATTTCAGATTTTTGAGGGCCAAAGGATCTCTGGCACAACTACTCACCTCTGTCTTTATAGTTCAAAAGCAATATGAATGGGTATGGCTGGACTTTAATACAACTATTTACAAATGGTGATCCTAGCTGGGTTCCTTTTTACAAAAACACTCTGCAGTTTAGATTTGGTTCAAGGGACAGAGTTTGCCAATCCCTGTACTAAGAAATTGTCTTGTTAATTTGGACAAAGCATCAAGTTTCGTTATTTGGGTTTTATACCAATTATTTTGCTGAATTATATAAGGCCTACAAGGATTAATTTATTTAATCGCTGGTTGGAGAGGTGTACCGGCTGTTAGGCAAGATCTCTTGGCTTCCCTTGGCAAGTGACAAGGAAGTAACAAGCTCACAGATAGCACCTTCTTGTCCAAATGTCCCCACCAGTTGGCTTCCCACTTTGAACAATTCCCCAGGCAGGCAGCAGAGGACAAAGAGAAGACTTCTTCGTAGTAGTTCTAACAGTAATGGTTGCAATCCCACATTCTCACCTAACACTTGACACTTCTCACATTATTCGTGGAGCCCTTTCACCTACTCCAGTGTCCCAGATTCTTACCCATGCAGATCTGTGACGATTTTGTCAGTCCAAGGTGAAATGAGAAGACGAAGGACAACGTCTCAGAGAGCTTTCTCTATTACGCCACCCATAAGTTCTTCCCTTTACTCCAATTCTTCTCTTTCATAGAACTTGCCAAAACCTTGCACTGCAGATGTATGTGTTATTTAATATCTGTCTCCCTAAACCCCTGAACTTCCCATGATGGGAGGGCCATGTTTGTTTTGTTCACCTCCGAACATCCAGCAAGAGGGACGCTTTTCAGGTGTGCCGTGGCTGGTTTGGTGCAGCAGGTTCCTGCCTGTCAGAGCCCATGATGGTCAGCAGGTTGGACAGGTGGGTCCCAGCTGACCACCAGCCCTGCCCAAAGCCAAGTGCAGTGCCCAGTATATGCTAAAGGCTCCATCAGCATTTTCAGAATGAATAAATGAATGAAGTACGTTTTTCACGAAGCTGAGTCAATTCAAAGAACTGAACTTTATTCTAAGAGTATATCCTTCTCATTTTCTGTTGTCAAAATGCCCTTTCTTTTAAGAAATGGTTGTGATAGTGGATAGGAGGGCTTTTTTCTTTTAACATCTTATTTAACAAAATTAAAAATTGTCGAACTATCTCAGTTCCAAAATTATTTTCAAATGTTGAATGTTCACCAAATGCAGAATTCAGGGAGCCACTGCCCTACACTATCTCTGATATTATTATTAAAATATAATTCACATACCATAAAATTCACCCCTTTAAATTGTACAAGTCAATGGTTTTTAACATATTCTCAGGGTTGTATAACCGTCACCATTATTTAATTCCAGGTCATTTCTTCGTCCCCCGAAAGAAACTCTGTGTCCTCTAACAGTCACCACCCTTCTCTCCTCCCCTCAGCCCTGGGCAGAGAGTCATCTTCTTTCTGTATGTGTAGATATTTGTCTATTCCGGACAGTTCATATAGATGTACCTAGCTTCTGTCACTTAGTACACTGTTTTCAAAGTTGACCCATTTTGTAGCACGTGTCAGAGCTTCACGCCTTTTTACAAGGGAACCACTTGTTGTTTATCCAGTCATCAGTTGATGGACATTTGGGTTATTTCCACTTTCTGATTATTATGCATCATTGTTGGACAGGTTTTTGTGTAGACATAGGTTTTCAATACTCTTGGATATATATCTAGGGCTGGAATTCCTGGGTCATATAGTAACTCTATGTTTAACAGTTTGAACAAGTGCCAAACTCTTTTTCAATGTGGCTGCACTATTTTGCATCCCCACCGACAGTATATAAAAGTTCCAGTTTCTCCACATCTTGGCCAATACTTGTAATTGACCATCTGTGATAAACATCCTAGTGTGTATAAAGTGGCTTCTCACTATGGTTTTGATTTTCATCTCCCTAATGACTAATGATGTTGACCATCTTTTCATGTGCTTGCTGAACTTTTATGTATTTTCTTGGGAGAAATGTCTATTCAATTCCTTTGCCCACTTTTAACTGGATAATTTGTCATATTATGGAGTTGTAAGAATTTATACATTCTGGATGTCAGTCCCTTATCAAATACATGGCTTTCAAATGTTTTCTCCCATTCTGTAGCTTGCCTTTTAACTTTCTTGATAATGTGCTTTGATGAACAAAAGGTTTTAATTTTAATGAAGTCTAATTTGTCTATTTTTCCTTTGTTGCATGTGCTTTTGATGTCCTATCTAAGAAATCGTTGCCTAATCCAAGGTCACAAAGATTTATGCCTATGTTTTCTTGTCAAAATTTTATAATTTTAGCCCTTAAATTTAAGTCTCTGATTCATTTTTAAATAAATTTTAATATGATGTGACTAGGGGTTCACATTTTACTCTTTTGCATGTAGATATCCAGTTGTCCAAGCATTGTTTTTTTCCCCCACCCCTCCCCCTCCCACCCTTTCCCCCATTAACTACATCCTTCACTAGTGTGGTACACTTGTTACACTTGATGAACACATATACTGAAGCATCACTATTCACCATGGACTATAGTTTACATTATAGTTTACACTTTGCACCCCACAATTTTATAGGTTTTGACAAAATGTATAATGGCCTGTATCCATCATTACAATGTCATGCAGGATAATTTCAATGTCCCTAAAAAAACCAGCATTGTTTTTTTTAAAACATGACATTTTCCCATTGAATCCTCTCGGCATTCTCACCAAAATTCAATCGACCGTAAATGTGTGTATTTCTTTGTGGACTCTCTATTCTATTCCACTGACCTATATGTCTATCCTCAGGCCAGTAGCACACAATCTTGATTACTGCAGCTTTTTGTAGTTGTGTGAAATTGGGAAGTGTGAGTCCTCTAAGTTTGTTCTTTTTCAAGATTGGTTTGGCTTTTCTGGGACCTTTACATTTCCTTACGAATTTTAGGATCATCTGGTCAATTAATGCCCTATACTCTCTTATCTAGGCCTCACCACAGTCCTGTAGCGTCACTGGGCAGAAGTGATGGTTTCCAGGGCCTGGGGGGCCGTGTGTAATAGAGCCTGCCTGGCATCCTGGGCCCACTCTGAGACCAGCTCTTCCTCTGGCAACACTCATAGAAAGGCAAGAGAAGCATGAGTGGATGGGACCCCATCCTGAGGATATGGAGCTCCTCATGTTGGACACCACTTGTTATAGGCCTCTGGACCATACTTCTCCAGGGTCCCTCTGTCCAAGGAGAAATACCAGTGGTTGCCAAGGACTGTGCCACCCTGGGAGCCCAGTGGGCCCATCATGGTCTTCCCTGCACTATTATTGTTGTTCTTTCTTCCTCTCATTGACCATAAGCTCCGTGAGGGCAGGAGCCGTTGCAAATGTCCTCTAGACTGCCCCTGGCCTGCTAACCCAGACTGACCCCCACCTGCTTCAAGCACTCGCCGGCATCCCAAGCTTAGCCCATGTTCCAGACAATCCACCCCAAACCTCTGGCTCTTCCTGACCAGGCTATACTGGAACCCAGTCTCTTATGGCCATAAACTCATGACTGAAAACACAACCCAGTGCGTGGATAAACAAAATGCGGTACATACATGCAATGGAATATTAGCCAGCTGTGAAAAGGAATGAAGTTTCTGAGATATGCCAAAACTGGATGAACCTTGAAAACATCATATGGAGTGAAATAAGCCAGGCAAAATGACAAATATTGCATGATTTCACCGATATGAAATAAAAAAAGCAAATTCATAGTCAGAAACTAGAATATAGGTTACCAGAGGCCAGGGTGGGGGTAAGGAATGGGGAGTTAATGCTTAAATTGTACAGTTTCTATTTGGGGTGGTGGAAAAGTTTTGATGAAGGATGGTGGTGATGGTAGCACAATATTGTAAACGTAATTAACAGCACTGACTGTGGTTAAAGGGGGAAATTTTAGGTTGTCTATATGTTACTAGAATAAAAAAAAATTGTTAAAGCATACCACTGAGAGAAAAAAGCAAGTTGCAGAAAACACCAAAGAGGCTGGACGGTCGATTGCATTCCCCACATGGCAGATGGAAGGACTCGGGCACGAGGTCAGAAGCTTACCTACAGCCACCTTGCCAGATCATAAGAGAGCCGTCCCTCTCACTCCCAGCCCAGTGCTCTCGCCACTTCTTTTTGTTCTTCAGCAGCCACGGCCACTCTTTCCTGGCACCATTATTATACCTGTAATAGAATGTATTACTGTGATTATCATTCTTTTTTTTTTTTCCCCATAGTGCTGCCCATTACTCTTTCCCACCCCTACCCCACCTCAAGTGAAAAAAAAAAAATTTTTTTTGGGGGGGGAACTAAAATTGTTTATTTTTGAAAATTAATAATAAAAACGTTACATAATAATATAAATAACATATTATTATGAAAAATAGCATTATATTCCAGAACAAAAATTTTAGGTAAAAGAGTGGCATTGCTTTACATTTTTATGAATCTCTTTAATCTCTGATGTAAAAGAACACAGCTAGATTTTCATATCAGCTTCTGCATTCAATCTGTTGTGATATGTTGGGTTTTTTGGTTTGTTTGTTTTTGAAGTGTATGAAGAAAATCCCACTTCACAAAGATAAGTATTTAGAAAAGAAAGGAACATCTTAATAGCCTTTTTCAGATAATTGTGCGTATTCTTTCTACAACAAAACTCAAAACTTGGAGTCTCTGAGCCTTAGCTGCCAATTGGAACCATCAAGGGGGCTTTTAAAATGCTTCAGCTGAGACTTTTTACTCGGCATCTCCTCCCCTATTCCCTGGGATGGAGCTTCCCTGGGTCATTTGGGTGTGCCTGTAAGTCCCTCTGCCTTCTCGCAAGAGCTGTTTGCATGTATATTCATTTCATCCACACATATTTGCTGAGTGCCTACTATGTGCCAGATGTTCTACCAACACTGGATATTCTTAAATAATGAAAGGGTGGCCTCAGCTCTGAAGGCATCTGGGATTTAGCGTGAATAGACATAAAGCATGTGCCAGGCACTGTTCTAAGTGCTGCAATTAAGCCATTTAATCCTCACAACATCATCAGCCCCATTTTATGGAAAAAGAAACGGAGGCAGAGAGATTTAGGTAGTCTCCCCAAGGTCACACAGCTAGCAAGTGGCAGAGCCAGGAGATGAGCTCGGGAGTGTGGCTCCAGAGTCTGCGTGTTTAGCTGCGACATAATATCCCAAGACGTGTAAGCAGACGAAGGCCCGAAGCTCAGGGGCCTGTTGGAGCCCAGAGAAAGCTCCTAACCCTCTGTTGGAAGAGAATGGTCAGGGAAGGCTTCCTGGAGGAAGGTGCCTCTGAGCTCAGTCTTGAGGATGGCTAGAACGTAGCCAGGAGAAGCTGGAGAGATGTTCTCCAGGCAAAAGGGTAAGTACATGCAAACGGCCTGTGTGCAAGGGAGTAAGGACATTCAGGGGACTGTGGGATGTGTGATAAGGCAGGGCCAGAAGGACCAAGAGAGGGAACTGGTGGATCCGTTTCAAAAGCTTACTTTAGAAGGTAGCATAATAGCGTGTAGAGGCCAAGGGCTCAGGTCTTGCCCCCAGGGATGGCTTGGGTTCAAATTTTAGCCCCAGAGCTTCTTAGCTGTGTGAACTGGGATCTCAGCATGCCTCATTCCTCATCTGTAAAATGGGGCGATGGTGTGCTTTCCTCAGAGGGGAGGGGTTGGGGCACGAACTGGATGAGGTAATACGTGGAAAGCTTTTAGAACCGTGCCTGGAACTGGCTCACTGCTCTCTATTATCATTATTACTATTATTATTATCTTTATTATTATTTGCTTTCATTCATTCATTTCGCACACCTCTTGGGTTCCAAGGCCAGATAGATGACTGAAGGGTAGATGAACTCTGGGGGTAAGTCCTGAAGCTCCTTCTTGGAGCTGTTCTCACGGGAAAGCGAGCCCAAGGCGAGTGACAGGAGGGATGTGCTTCTAGCCTGTCACCTGGAGTAATGCAGAACGTCCCCACTTGTCCCTTTCCGATGACAGCTAGCAAGGCCACCGCTGAAAGACAAGGACTTCTATTAACACAGAGCACAAAGGAGCTGGGCATATTAACATTTGACTTTGCAGAAGGAGAGACAAGGGCACAGAGTGGGTCTCAGAGACAGACATGGCCTCAGAGGGCCTTGGTGGGCTCACGGTCAGCAGGCAGCCACTCCTACTGACTGAGGTCAGGGGGGCCTCTGGTGGCAGGTGACCCCGATAGTGATGCTCACACTACTGTGGCCGTTACATTGCTAGGGTGTTGCACTTTCCGTGGGCACTTACAGCTACCATTTCACTTGCTCCTCACCATTCCTTACGCATGAGTAGAGCTGGTCTTATTTTTCCTGTTTTATTGATTTGTATTGATTTAGTGACTTGCTTTGGTGACAGAGCTGGAATCACAATCAGACTCTCCACCACTGAAGCTAAAGATCTTTTTACTGCAAATACATCCCACCTTACGGCTGATTGTTCCCGAAGTCCAGGAAAGAGTCAGCAGGTGTGGCTCCGTGCTGCTGGGGCATGCTGGCAGAGGGACTGCTGCTGTAGCTGAGAGCTCCCCTGGGGGGCTGTGAGGAAGAAGGGGTCCTCCATCCATAGCAGGCTGCACCAGTTCAGGGATTCCCAGACTTTGGAATATGATGGATCAGTGAAACTTCAAAGAATCTTAAGACAAACATGGGGTTGCCAGCTTTTTATTTTGCAGTAAGAACATAAAAAAGAAACAACATGAAAAACTCTTACTATATGATATCACAAAGAAGGGATGCTTCAGCATTCTTCCCACTCCTCCAACAATAAAGTAGGAATAACTCACTATCAGGTAAAGGCCATTTCCTGTAAGGCAGGTAAGGGGAGGCCTTAGACCAGCACATATCCCTTTCAGGGCTGCTGCATATGATCGCACAGGTTGTGCCCACACAACTCTGGAGTTGGGGTGCCCTTCACGAGAGCTGTCCTGATTTGCCCTTATTTTCTCCTTCCCCACAGACCAGCAGAAATTTTTTAGGAGGTAAACTGGCAGATCAGAGTCCCTTCTAGCACATCAATTCTATAATTTTCAGAGCTCCAAGGGAACATAGAAACCATGAGGTCTGGAAGCTTCAGGTTGTGCTTCGAGGTAATAAGGGAATCCACCAAGTCTTCCCAAGGGCCACCTCCTCCAAGCAAGCACTGCCTTAACCCCATGTATGCAGCAGCCTTCCATGCAAACTTTTCTGGAAGAAAGTGTTTTGCAATGAACAAAACGTAGGGAGCCATTGATCCTGTCCACGTGCCCCGTTTTACTGAGGGGTGACACAAAGTCCCTGGGAAGTCCTATGACTTGGCAAAGACCACACGGCCAGTTCGTGGCAAAACCTGCTTGGCTGGTGGCTGGGAAGATGGGAGATCATGCCTGAGAGTCTCTTAGATTCCTGGGGCTGCCACAGCAAATGACCACAAGCTGGTGGTCTGACACAACAGAAGTGGATTCTTGGCCAGAAGTCCACCATCAGGGCATTGGCAGGGCTGTGCTCTCTCAAGGGCTCGAGGGAAAATCCTTCCTTGCCTCTGCCAGCTCCTGAGGTGCCGGCAGTCCCTGGGGTCCCTTGGCTTGTAGCTGCACCAGTCCCGACCCTGCTTCCATCTGCACACGGCTGCCTTCCATCTCTGTGTGGCTGGGTCTCTCCTCTTCTTGTGAGGACACCCGTCATCTTGGATTTGGGTCACCCTACTCCAGCATTACCTTATCCTAACCTGCTGACATCTGCAGCAACCCTATTTCAAAATAAGGTCACATTCACAAGTACCAGAGGTTAGGACTTGACTGCAACTTTGGGGTGGGGGTGGGGCGCTCAGTTCAACGTATAACAGGTACCAAGAGCTGAGCCCGTCCAGCCCCTTCCTGCATCCATCTCGGCTCCTCAGAATCTCAGTGCCTGGGGCCTGCACATCCTCCTAGATGCCTCTGTGAGCCGCTTCATGAAGGGGTGCCTCAAGAAGACATTTTGATCCAAAAACAGACTCTGTTTAGACTCAGCCTTAATTTCAGGCCACAAGTGCATACTTATTCCCTACTCTGTACCAGGTCCTGTGTGGGGTACTAAAGCCTTGTTTAAACATGTCAAAGGGCTGCTGATGCAAAGTACTGGAAATCTGTTGGCTTTCATAAAGGGTATTTATTTGGAGTAAAAGCTTACAGTTACCAGGCCCTACAGAATCCAGCTCAAGACTACTTTCTCACCAAAGTCAGGTGCCACATGTTGAAGCAAGATGGCGGCCATCTCTGCGAGGGTTCAGCTTCCTCTCTCAGCTACAGGCTGGCACAGGGCTTGTTTCTTTCTGGGCCTTCTCAGCTGCTCAGCTGCTCTGGTCTCTTTAAAAGGTCAGCTGTAAACTGTCATGGCCCTATTTCTGTGTAATGCTGGACTCTTTTTGAATGGCTGGGAAGTTTGCCCTGGCCATGCTTTAAATTGTTGAACCACTTCCCTTCTAAAGGGCATTTAGGCTATTTCCACTTTTCAGTGTTAAGAATAAACTTCTAATTGATATCCTTGAATTAACATGTTTGTGCAAAGAATAAACCTTTACTTAGGATGTATTCAGATAAGGACAACTCTTGAGACAAAAATATATTTTAAATTTTGATAGCTATTGTCAAGTTTCCTTTTTAAAAGGTCTGTACAATTCATCTCTCATCAACAATGTTTAGAAATGCGTATCTCCATAGTTCTTCTAAACTCGGGCTTATCAGTCTTCGATCTTTGCCAAACTTACAGTCGACAAATGTTAACTTATATTCATCTGAGTTTCCCTAGAAATTGGAGAAGTTGGGTGTTTTTTGGTGACTTAATTGACCGTGTGGGTTTCTTCTGTCACTTGGCAGTCACATTCTGTGCCCATTTTTCTATTGCACTGCTTGGTTTTCTTAGTAATAAAAAAAAAAGTTCCTTATATATTCTGGATGTTGGAAATATTTTTGCAATTATGTGTCCCAGGATTTGGTTGTCTTCAAATTTACTTACTGTGTATTTTGCATAAGCTATTATTTTTTCACTTTTTAAATAAACTTAAATTTTTAAAACAGTTTTAGATTTACAGAACACCTAGGAAAATAGTACAGAGAGGCCCCACATACCCTCATCCATTTTGCATTAGTGTGGTACATCTGTTATGGTCAATGAACCAGGATTGATACATTATTATTGTTAACTGAAGTCTCCCCTTTATTCAGATTTCCTTGGCTTTGTCCTAAGATCCTTTTTCTAATCCAGGGTCCCATCCAGGATCCCACATTATACTTAGTCCCCATGTCTCCTTAGGCAACTTTAGACTACGGCAGCTTTTCAGACCTTTCTTGTTTCTGATGACCTTGGCAGTTTTCTGGAGGACTGGTTAGGTGTTTTTTGACTATCCCTCAATCAAAATTTGTCTGACGTTTTTCTCCTGACTAGATTGGGGTTGCTATTTGGGGTATGGTGAGCCCAGAGGTGAAGTGCCGTTCTCAATACATCCTATCCAGGGTATTCTCCCTGTCAATGTTAGCCTTGACCACCTGGCTGAGATTGTATTTGTCAAGTTTCTCCACTGTAAAGTTACTCTTCTCAACTCCCCTTCCATACTGTACTCTCTGGAAGGAAGTCACAATGTGTAGCCCACAGGTAAGGGGTAGGGAGTTATGCTCCACCTCTTGGAGGGCAGAGGAGCTACATAAATCAGTTGTAAATTTTCCGCATGGGAGATTTGTCTATTCTTCCTGTTAGAGATTCCCCCTTATGAGGTTTGCAATGATTGACAGGTCATAGGACTGTGAATCAATGCAGCCTCCAGCCATAACCGAGCAAGCCATCACAGCCCGTCCCCTCCCAAGAATAAACAAAGTGGAGCAGATTGGGGCCCTTGCCCCCTCCAGGCCCAAACCCCTCCCACATTCCAAGACCTCCTAGCCCACTCCCCCCTGACCATTTGGCCCCAGAATGTACTCAGTTTCCCCGCCTATTGGCCTATTGATGTACTGTATAAAGTCATATCCACCACCTTCCAGGGGTGGGCTGAAGTCTCTCTTCAGACCCCCGCCATGTGGTGGGGGGGGAGGCTAAAGTCTATTCTTCAGACCCCCTCCGTTGGGAGAGCTTCCCGATAAACTTCCTGCCTGCAATCGTCTGTCTCTGCATCCCAGTGAGCGCGTTTTTCTCTAACACTTCCCTATTTATTTATTTATATGATTATTTATTTATATCAGTATGGACTTACATTTAGTTTATACTTTGTGTTATATTGGAGTATATTAATGCATTTTCTTGCTCAAATTTCTCCAAGCTTTGGCCATTGGGAACTCTTTCAGTTGGCTCCTGTTTTCTTTTGCTTACTGCCATCATGGTGGTCTTTCCTCCCCTCCCCTCCCCTCCGCTCTTCTCTTTTCTTTTCTCTTTTCCTTTCCTTTCCTTTCCCTTCCCTTTCTTTTTTTTTTTTTTTTTTTTTTTCACTCACTTTCTGGCACGACACAGCTCACTTTGCATATTTCCTGCCCAGTCTGAGAATCAATTATTTCTCTAAAGACCCTGGAGAATGATATTAGAAACCAAGATTTGGGCACTAGCTGTGCTCATTGCTACGGGGTGCCATTGCTTCTAGGCCCTCTAAACTGACAGAGCAAGGAAATATTTGCGTGTATACTAACTCGTGTATAAACACATATCTATAAATATTTCCATTGTAAACATGTGTATCCATATTAAACGAAGCATGAGTTCATACTGCTATCTCCAGTTCTAATCCATTACCACATGGATCATTCTAACTTCCTCCTCATGCTATCTAAAACCCCTACTCCAACAGTAAGACCCTGGCGTCCATTTACTTGTTTTTGTTTCAATTCCAGAATACATGTATAGCAGTATAGGAGTATAGGAACCCTACCCCCATGGGCACCACATTATGAATTAGAGTGCTTATGTACAGTTTCTTCTGCATTTAGTTCCACTTTTCCACTTATTTCCAAAGTTACTTAGATCGGTACCTTTGTCCTCCACTCCTTCAGTGAGGTCATTTCACACATTTGCTATATAGTTATGTTGTTTTGTCTCATTCTGCATTCTATTCTGTAATCTCCTGAACTCCTAAATGGTTTTCATTAACTTGCAAACATTGACATTCACTTTATGTTCTGTAAAGTTCTGTGGGCTTTAACAAATGCATGGAGTCATGTGTCTGCCATTAGAGTATCATTCACAATAGTTTTCACTGCCTTAAAATATCTCTTGTGCTTTACCTTCTCCCTCCCCCTCCCCTCCCCCCGGGCCCCCTAGTAATTACTGATCTTTGACCATTTCTATAGTTTTGCCTTTTCCAAAATGTCAACTGGAATCATACAGTACATAACATTTTCAGACTAGCTTCTTTCACTTAGTGATATACATTCAAGATTCATCCATGTCTTTTTGTGACTTGGTAGCTCATTTCATTTTATCACCTAATAATATTCCATTGTATAGATGTACCGCAGTTTGCTTACCCTTTCACCTATTGAAGGATATCTTGATTGCTTCCAGGTTTTGGTGATTATGAATATAGTTGCAATCTTAGTTGGCCAGGTTGCTATGACAAATACCATACAATGTGTTGGCTTCAACGACAAGAATTTATTGGCTCATTATCATCTAAAAAAACCTCATCATAAAAGCCAAGTTCACATAGATTTTATCCTATGTTTACTTCTAAATGTTTTATAGTTTTTTCTTTTACACTTAGGCCTGAGCTCCATTTGGAGTTAATTTTTGTGTAAGGTCTGCGTGTAGGTCCTTCTTTTCTTTGCTTATGGATGCCTGGATGTTTCAGCACCATTTGTTGAAAAGGCTATTCTTTCTCCACTGAACTGCCTTTGCTTCTTTGTCAATGATCAGTTGATTATATTTGTTTGGGTCTATTTCTGGTCTCTCCACTCTGTTTCATTGATCTATTTGTCTACTCTTTTGCCAATACCATACTTTCTTGATTATTGTACCTTTACAGTAAGCCTTTAAATAGAGTAGGGTGAGTCCTTCATCTTCATTCTTCTTCAATATCCTGTTGGCTATTCTGGGTCTTTTGCCTTTCCATATAAATTTTAGAAAAAGTTTGTCAATATCTATAAAATAGCTTGCTGAGATTTTAATTGGGATTGTATTGAATCTATAGATCAAGTCAGGAAGAAATGACATCTTAACAATATTGAGTATTCCAATCCATGAACACAGAATATCTCTCCATTTATTTATCTTTGATTTCTTTCATCAGACTTTTGTAATTTTCCACATATAGATTCTGAACATATTTTTGCTACATTTATACCTAAGTATTTCACTTCTTGGTTAATATAGTAAATTGTATTATTTCTTAAATCTCAAATTCCAATTGTTCATTGCTGGTATATAGGAAAACAATTGACTTTTGCATATTAACCTTGTATCCTGAGGCTTTGCTATACTTGCTTATTAGTTCCAGGAAAGTTTTTTTTTTTTTTCTGATTCTTTGGACTTTTCTATGTAGACAATCATGTTGTCTATGAACAGAGACAATTGTAGTTCTTCCTTCACAATTTTTCATTTGCTTGTCTTATTACACTAGCTATAACTTCCAGTAGAATGATGTTAAATAGGAGTGGTGAGAGTGGAAATCCTTTTCTTGTTACCGGTCTTAGGGGGAAAGTGTCCAGTTTCTCACCATTAATTTTGATGTTAGCTGTAGCATTTTGTAGATGTTCTTTACCAAGTTAAGACTACTTCCAGGAGTAGATGTGGATCAAATGGTTGGGCATCCATATGGAGGGACCTGGGTTCGATCCCCAGGACCCCCTGGTAAAATTAAAAAAAAAAAAAAAAAAAAAAAATATATATATATATATATATATATAGAAGGTGTGCGGGTGAGTCTCCAGGCCCTGCCTAACCACACAGCAAGATGATGACGTAATAGGAGAGTGACACAAGGGACAGTCAAGATGAGACGTGCCAAGAAACCAGGAACTGAGGTGGCACAGGCAGTAGAACGCCTCTCAAATCCCAGTGAAGACAGGAAGAGAAGGATGAGAGAAGAGAGCAGGAAACAGACACAGAGAATAGCCCAACGAATGGATACAAAACAGGAAAAAACGTGGGGAGGGGGGTTAAAATGGATTGAAAAAAAAAAAGACTACTTTCCTTCATTCCTACTTAGCTGATAGTTTTTATGATTGAGCATTGGATTGTGTCAAATGCTTTTTCTGCATAATTGATATGATTATCTGATCTTTCTTCTTAAACCTGTTGATGGGGTGGATTGTATTAATTTGTTTTCAAGGGTTAAACCAGCCTTGCATATCTGAAATAAATCCCACTTTGTCATATATATATATACTTCTTTTACACTTGGACTCAATTTGCTAATATTTTGATGAGGAATTTAACACCTATATTTATGAGAGATATTGGTATGTAGTTTTCCTTTTTTGTAATGTTTTTATTTGGTTTTGGTATTAGAGTAATCCTGGGCTCATTGTACATTAGGAAGTATTCTCTCTGATTCTATTTTCTGGGAAAGATTGTAGGGAATCATTATCATTTCTTCCTTAAATGTTTGGTAGAATTCACCAGTGAAACCATCTGGGTCTAGTACTTTCTCTTTGGGGAGATTATTAATTTTTTATTCAATGTATAAAATAGATAAATGTCTATTCAAATTATCTCTTTCTCCTTGTGTGAGTTTTGGTGGATTATGTTCTTCAAGGAATTGAACAATTTCATCTAAATTATCAAAATTTTGGTCATAGAGTTGCTCAGAGTATTCTTTTATTATCCAGTTAATGTCTTTGAAATCAGTAGTAAGGTTCCCCTTTCATTTATGATACTGATAGTTTGTGTCATCTATCTTTTATCTTGGTTATTCTGGCTAAAGTTTCATCAATTTTATTGCTATTTTCAAGTAGCCAGTTTTTTATTCCACTGATTTTCTCTATTGTTTTCCTGCTTTCAATTTCATTAGTAGCTGCTCTAATTTTTATAATTTCCTTTCTTCTGCCTACTTTAGATTTAAATTGCTCTTCCTTATCTAATTTCTGAAGGTAGAAGATTTAGATGATTGAGTTTAGGTCTGTCTTCTTTTGAAATATATGCATTTAATGCTATAAGTTTCCCTCCAAGCGCTACTTTCACTGCATCCCAAAAATTTTAAGTTGTATTTTCATTTCATTTAGCAGCTTGCACTGTTGTGGTAAGTGAATAAAGCCTTGATTGCTTTTTCAGTTTGGCTCATTGTTCTAGCTGATCACCTCAACACCTAGGTTTTTAAGCAGAAAGTGCCATGGACAGATTGAGGTGCTCGAATGCGCATTCTCACCCCACAGTCCCCGGGTTTCTGGTGCTCACTGATGCCTCCTCCTCAATTAGCAGATTGACTCCCAGTGGGCAGGAAGGTCCTCTCCGCCTGGCACCTCGCACAGCACAAACAGGATAAAGGACCTTTGTCCGTGAATAAGCACCAAAGCTGCTGAATCAAGGGAAGGGAATTAACTATCGTGGAGCAGCCACCCCCAGTCCTCACCCAACCCCTCAAGAGGAGGCCATTATCGTGCACATTACTCGGGTAAGGCAGCTGAGGTTCAGAGATATGGAGTGACTGAGCGAGGGAACACCGCAGCCGGCTGTGCTTTCTGCTGCATCATTGGCTCTCGTCCTTCCCTCCTGGAAGGCAACGTATGAAGATTATTCAAAGGGAGCCAGAGCCGGGTGAGAGGAGAACGGTAGGAGAGGAAACAGCATCTCACTAAGTCCCCGGATGTGCCAGCATCTTGCAGGTCATATCACGGTGAATCCTCACATATCCTCTCACGTGCTGTTATGGGGGACCCCTTTACAGGGTCTGAGACTCTAGGCACCTCCATCTATGGACAGATGGAATCAATAGTCTGTGAATTTGCAGAATATGATGAGGTCCCTGTGCCCCTTTCTAGAGATAAACTGCAATCTACACAGGGGAAAATGCAGGTGATGTCTAAAAAGAAACTCTGCTTCAGGCCCTCTGTTGAGAAATCATACTTGCTTAGTTTCTCTGTATACATAAAATTATTGACAAGCTTGTCCTTGAGTGCCCCATATAAGGACATGTCCATAGAACCACAGTAAAAAAGGGGGGCCTGAACGGTTACCCTTTACCTCCAGTGCTTGATAAGTGGTACTTTCAAACACTCAGCCATGTGATCAACAACTTCTCTGTCCTGAAACCTTTATGCTACACAGACAGACTTCAGGATATTTCAGAGAATTGAAAAGCCCCACTTTCAAGGAAAGAACCTGGATAATTCCTAGCTTGCCATTGATAAGAAAGGAAGGGCAAATGGAACTTGACCAGATGTTGTCTCTTAGTGCCTTGTGCTTTCCTTCTCGATGTGCTGAAATTTGAAGAATCAATGTATAGTCTTGCCCTGAGAAGGAAGCATGTGTAATTTTGGGAGGTGCAGAGAGGATGCTTGAGAGACCTTTGTCAACTCTTCACTATCCTCTTCCCTTCTACACTCTCCCCTGTATCACACATGAGATACTGCACAGTAAATTTCCAGGAATTCCTTGCTAAGGGTTCCAGGTTAGGTTTTGCCAGGAAGAGGCACTCGTGAGCATCAGAAGGTAGAAGAGAAGTGTCAGCCATTTTTCTCTGGTGTTGTGCCAGGCAGGCTCAAGGGTATCAGAAGATGACAGACGTGGGGTTTTACCAGGAGCTCCCAGATTTGCTCCTGAGAGCCATCCAGGCCAGTGCTGACGGCAGTCAGGACCAGTGGCAGAGCTTTCCCACTATTCTTACACTTCCTGACTCCTGGGACCAGCAGTGCACTTTGTGACCTTTCCTCCCCAGCACTTGCAATAACAGAACAAGTCTCTTGCTGCCTGTATTAAGTCCCATCCTGCTCAGAATACCTAGCAGGATTTTCTCTTCTCCTGACTCTTCCAGTGTTTGGTACAGGAGTGGATGCAAGAAACAACATCTGATGCCAGTTAGATTTGACGGTGGTGAGGGCCTCTGCACTGGAAAAGCAAATGTTGGGAGTGCTTGGCTAATATTGATTGTTAGACAAGTCATGGCAAGAAATAAATGAGCTCAGGGGACCATTAGCTGGCATATAAGCAGACATATAAGGGAGTCCAGAAATGTGGGAGCTTGAAGGATCAGAAAAGCGGACTGATTCTAGACTTCAAATGGTAGAAAATACAATAGAGAAACTCTTTGGGCTAAATCAGTAAATAAATAGTAAGACCAACCCTGGCAACAAACATCAGAATAAGATGTGGCCTTCCCACTTAGCTGCTATAGCATCAAAGCTCCATGAGGCAGAGAAAGCCGTGAAGGTGAGGGCAGCCTAGAACAGGCAGAGGCTGGATTATTCCACTTGAAGCCTTGGGTCTGCATTCCTCAGGCTGGAAACTCAGGATGGAGTGGAATGTGTAGTTTTGAAGGCATAATTCCTTGTAGTTTCTGGAACCATGAGTTCTGCTAAGACCTCCATCCATCCACATGATGGAGGGTAATCTCCTTTAATCAAAGTCAACTGTTTGAAGATGCTAATCTGCTAATCCCATCTGCAAAGTACTTCCTCATGGCAGCCAAGCCAGTGTTTGGCCAAACAACTGGACACCATAACATAGTCAAGTTGACACATAAAACTAACCATTACAGTGAGGAAACAAAGAAATAAAGTAAATTTGCAAAGTATGTCCAGGAAAAATGTATGGGTATGGTTATTGGTACCTGGAACCGACTGAAAGCAAAATGATCAGAAGTCTACTAAGTTATGAGGAGGATTGTGTGACCAAAGAAACCACAAGCTCAGATTTAAAAGATCTTTGACTATTTAAGACTTAAATAAAAAAAAATAAAAAAATAAAAAATCCATCAAACTGCACTGCACAGTGAACCCTAGTTAAACCATGGTTTATAATTAATAGTACAATTATAAAAATGTGCTTCCATCAGTTGTAACAAATGCATCACACTAACGCAAGGTGTTGATAGTAGGGTGTATATGGGAACCCTGTGTTTTATGCATGATTGTCCTGTAAACCCTCAATCTCTCTAGTTTAAAAAAACAAAAAACCCTTGGGCCTCCAACTTTCCATAGCAAACACAGCCCCCAAAGTTTGTACAGCCCCCAAGAAGGAGCTATGCCCCGACACCTATTGCAGATGTGGTCACGAAAGATAATTAACAAGGAAGAATCCCCAGAGGGGGAGACTTAGGCCACTGGGGAAAATGGACAAGGTAGTTCCCATGAGAGGGCAGGACAACAGCCTAATCTGGGAATCTTGCCCTCCTCTGGGCAAGGAAACTTCACAATGTCTACACCCCAGGATCCCACTTTGCTATAGGTCCCACACTGCTGAAGATGCCTTCTCTCTCCCTTTTTGTGAATGGGAGATTCCATTGTAGAATTTATATTCCTGCTCGACCGTTGTAAATCAGGTAAAGGAGAGAATTTGTACTTACAGTTTATAAATTCCCCGGTCCCTAATCCATCCTAGGTGGTCCTCCAGGTTCTTTCTCTCTTTCCCGCCTGCAGGCTGGAAGTTAACACTCAGAGTGACCTGGAGAATCATGCCTTGAGGATGGTGCCACTTCCACTCGCCTGGGGCCCTAAATGACCATGTGGAGCAAAGGCCTCTGCTGGTGACACGAGTGAAAAATAAACATTTTTGAAGTGTTAGGCTACTGAGATTATGGAGTTGTTGATAAAACCTCTAGAGTTAATCACCTTAATACATTGAATGACTGTCTCAAGCCACACAGCAACTCAGAAAACAACAGGCCCAGGGTCTAGGTCTCTTGACCCTAGTCCAGAAAATTCATTTTCTACTCGAGTCTAAAATGACAGGTCCCCCCTCGCCCCCAGCCCCATGCCCACCTTTATTCACCAGAATAATGGCACACTCGTGCTGTTTCTCAGCCAGCCAGTCCAGCCCGGGTTAGCAAGTATGATGGAGGCAGCGACGCGTCATGCACTGACCCGATCTCTCCCCCTGCTGTGTGGAAGGGTTTTATGAAGGCCTCTAAGTACACAATCACCCTCCTCCTTTATGAGCTCAGACAACATTTCCCTTTTATTACATTTACTGTCCTTGCTTGCCAAGGCACTTTTACGACTGTGGGGATGATCGCTTCACTCTTGAGAAGCTTGGAATATCCCTCAGTGCTTCCTAGAACTTGTCACAATATTTTTAACAGCAATTCTTGTTGTGTTTTTCTGTGAGAGCCTCTCGCAGACGGCTCCTCTGACTTGGCTGAGGGGCCAGGTGCTCTGGCGTAGGACTCTTCCTTCTTGCAGTGGTACCTATTTCCCAGGGCTGTGCCCACATCGGCGTCTCCCCTCTCTTCAAGCCCCCACCCACAGTCTGCCCGGGAATGTAGAGGCTGGAGGTTGGAATGTAAGGGTCGGGGCATTCTTTGCGTGGGTAGATAAAAGACACAGGCCATCCTGAAATAGGTTCAGAGGAGCTAGGGCAAATGCACAGCTTTATGGAAAGGTGTTAGTCGCAAGCCTTTGTTCACAAAGAGCTTCCCGACATAATCCACCTTGCTGGTACAACAGTTTGGAGGTGGAGATGGTGGGTGTTTTCGTCATCTAGGGTGTCATCGTCACCTAGCGCTGCGTAACAAAGTACCACAAACTGGGTGGCTTAAAACAACAGGAATTTATTGTCTCTGGGTTCTGGAGGCCAGAAGTCCGAAGTCAAGGTGTCAGCAGGGCCGTGCCTCCTGTGAAGTCTCCAGGGAAGAGCCTGTTCCCTGCCTCTCTCTCCTGGCTTCCGGCGGTGGCTGCCGGCTCTCCATAGCGTTCTCCTTTTCAGTCGTCACATGGCGTTCTGCCCTCTGTCCGTCTGGGTCCAAATTTCCTCTTCTTATAAGAGCTCACCCTACTCCAGTTTGGACTCATTTTAACTTGTCTAATTCCATCTGTAAAGACCCCATTTCCCAAAAAGTCACATTTTGCGGCACTGGGGATTAGAACGTCTGCATATCTTTTTGGAGGACACAGTTCAGTCCTTAACAGGGAGCATCATAGTTTGGTACATGGCCTTTAAGATTCACATCCTACTGGCCACCCTGGGAAGACACTGCCACCCCTACCATCACACCATTTTATTTGGATGCTTTGTCTTTCCTTTGTTCTCCCCTGGTCGCCTCCGCTTTTCTCTCATGCTTTTATCTGTTTTGAGAACAAAACTGTCATTCATCTCTGAATCCCACTTACCATATCCAGGGCCTGTCTCACAGTGAGCTGTCAATGCTTATTAAGCCAACATTGATTGAGCACCTACTATATGCCAGGACCTGTACCAGGCACCAGGGAAACAAGGATGAATGAAACCTGATCTCAGAGAGGTTTAGTTCAGTGGAAAGATAGGCAAGAAGCAAGTAGGCAAAGAAAAAGGAGAATGCCCCCGAGTGGGAAGAGCCATGGGGAAAATAAAATGGTGACAGTGCAAAAGGTGAAGGGGTTTGTAGCTGTTGGGCAATTTGATGTAATTATGAATTCCAAAAATATATATTGGATTATGCTTGTAAACTGATTTGCTAATGTGGGCATGATTAAGTTATGATTAGGACATTAACTGGGCCACGTCAGCAGGGCACTGAGCCCCACCCCTTGGTGGGTAGGAAATAAAATATAAAAGGCATGGCAAAGAGCAGTTTTGATGTTGGAGTTTTGGTGTTGGAGAGAAGGCCCCGGGATAGAGACAAACCATTCGCCTGAGAGGTCACAGGTGGCCTTGTGGAGAGAGGCAAAGCCTAGAGAGCCTCATAGTCTACAGCTGACCTTGTGGAGGAACCAGAGGAGCCACACCTGGAGAGAAATGCAGCCCCAGGAAGAGAGGAACCCAAGAAGCCTGAACCCTGGCAAATGTCAGCAGCTGTCTTGCTCCAACACGTGGTAATGGACTTTGGTGAGAGAAGAAACTTATGCTTTATGGCCTGGTAACTGTGGACTTCTACTCCAAATCAATACCCTTTATAAAATCCAACCCATTTCTGGTATTTTGCATCAGCACCCCTTTGGCTGACTAATACAGGGTTGGAGGGAAAACATGAGCTAATGGGTCAAGGAGGGAAGACATATGGACTGAAACCTGAATGAAGACACAGCCAGAGCCAGAAAATGTCTGGGGGAAGAAAACTCTGGGCAAGGAAACAGCTAAAGGATGAGGATGCACTGGGGGTGTTAGAGGGACAGGGAAAAGGACAACAGAGGGGAGTGAACAGGAGGGCTGCTGGGACCAGCTCAGATGCCAGCTGGGAGGCCGGGGTGGGGCCAGGAACTCATTCTGAGAACAATAGGAAGTGACTGCTGGAGGGTTCGAGCACAGGAGCACCATGATTTGGTTCATATTTTTTTAAAGATCCCTTGCGACTGCTGGGTGGAGAGGGAGGACAGTGGAGGAGTGGCCATGTGGACCCAGGGAGAACACAGCACCTCCAGGCTGGTGGGAAGGGTTTAGCCAAGGGAGCAGGGCTGGAGCTGACAGGAGTGGCTTCCCACTGAGACAGAGACAAGCCAAGCCCTAAAGGTGATATCATCTTTTTAAAGCATCCACTATGTAGCAGGCACCTTACACTTGTTAGTGCGTCCTTGCGTTTACGAAACATCTACTGATCGCGCTCTAGGCCAGGCACTAGGAAGTGGAAATGAGTATCCCCATGTCAATACTTGGGAAACTATCAGGAAGGCAGAGGAACTTGGTTAATATCCTAGAACTAGGAACAAGATTCAAATGTGACTCCAAAGTCCACGCTTGTTCTGTTACACTAAGCTATATTCCCATCCGCGTCCGCAGAGATGCGGAACCTCCCAGGATTTTATGTTCTTCCCCCAAAGTAACTGCGGCTACATATGATAATCAGAGCTGACGTTTCCTGAGCACTCACTGTGTGCTGGACTCTGCCCCGGCAGTGATGCACATCATCTCGTTTAATTCTCGACTACCCTGTGAGGTACACAGGGAAACTGAGGCTCAGAGGGCTTAATTCGCTTACCCAAGGTCACATAATTAGCCAGGTTTTTAAACCAGGACTGTCAGATTCTCCTCTGCCAGGGCTTTCTGTCTCCAGTAAGACACAGATAAAACGGTTACTGCTCTTACACTCTGTGGCAGTTTTTCAGAAGCCACATCAGCTCCTACAGGATTTGGACCATGGACCAGCCCAGCTTCACGCAACCACACCGCCTCGGATGAGCTAGCACCACTGTGATGTCTGCTGTCCTGCTGCCTTGTTTCCAGAAAAACAGCCGTCACCCATGAGGGATGACTTTCAATAAGCACATCAAAGCACCTGAAAACATAACCCAGGCAGAGCTTTTCAGACTGACATCGGAGAACCACCCCAGAGTGGTATTGAAAACCTTGCCAATAAAAGTGATGAACCACTTTTGCAAGTGACCCAAGACCAAAACTTTTTTCCTTCTTTGCCTCGAACGGCATCCCCTTTATCTGCCGTATATTGTAATCAGATACAACCTTGATAGAATGAAAGCAGAGGTCACACGGAACAAACTGGCATTTTACGTGCCCGGAAAATGGCTCCTTTGTAACGGGGAAATTATAGCATTTCTATAGAGGGATTCTTCTTAAAAGGACAGGCTGCTTTGTGGGAATGATGCTGATTTCAGCACTCTGAGGAGATGGCCCTTTCAGACTAGGGACCCGCTGAAATTTGTGGGGTTCCTTTTATTTGTAGAAGCCTGCATATTTTACAGGGAGCAGATTAAAATAGAAATTCTAATTCACAGGCAATGTTTTTATTGTCCAAAAACATCAGGCCAAATGTAAAATGGTTTCCACTTTGCATTTTGCTTATCCAGTGTCAGATGTCATATGGGTCCTGGGTAAAACACGGTTCAGTAGAGCTCTGTGGTTCCCAAGTTTTACCTTCTGCCTATAACCATGTTGATTCTCTTGGAAAAAGAGCTGACATTTTTCAGCAATTGTATTCCAGATCACAGTATTAGATTTGCATTTAAAAGGAAAAAAAAACTCTTGAGTTTAAATAATGTACAGGAAGAAAGGAAATATATAACTTAGGTCTCTTGTTTTCTTCAATCAGCTGGAGCCAGGCCAAAATTTGTGAAATCATATTGCAAAGCAGAGTGTGAAAGTACAAGATGTGTTTGAGCTAAAAAACAAGATTTTGTGTCAATCCAAATGCCATGCATGTCATGTCTTAACATGCAATGTTATCAAAAATTAAGCAAAGTGTTTCATTTTCCCAGTGTCAAATTTAACACTTAACAATATTTTTGGCATTGTAATTACTGTTTTCATTCCATTAGGCTTTCTGTGAGTAGGAATGTTTTGTCTGTAATTCTAATAATCACTATACTTTTTATGAGCAGATGTATTCTATCATTAAACCTGATTATTTTTAACTAGTAATAAAAGTTTTACCAAATCTACTAAACCCCAGACTAGTATTTCAAAAGTGTTTGTTTCTCACTCTTTTAACATGTTATGAACGAAATCAATATTGTCATTTTCATGAAACAGCTATATTTGTGGTGGGATGAAATGAGACTTCTAATCCCCTCTCTTAGGGATTATTTTTTAAAAAGGAGTTCCAGTATGATGCTCTTTCATTTTAGTCACAATGTAGAATGCTTTATAATTGAACTCAGGGCAGGAAGCGGCGTTTATTCACCTTCGTATAATGAAGCCATTATATTATTTCCCAAGAAATAGGGTAAAAGTTATGTTAACTGGAGAAATATGAATGCCTTGTAGGGACCAGACCATAAGTTAGAAGGAAGAATCAATCCTAGAGATAGCAAGGGGAGTGTGATTTCAGATACCCTGGGAGAGACTTCGCTCCAGACAGATAATAAGACGCTCACTCCCCATCCTTTCCATCCCCTGAGCAGAGCTGGGCTTCCAATTTCATGTTGAAACCATTTCCCCATTAGTCCTGTCCTGCAGTAAAACCCTTAAATTATCTGATGCCCACTGGACTCTCAATAGATCTGGATTCAAAGAAGGAGTGTGACGGAATAGATAAGAGGACTGTCTGTGTGGTCAAAAATACCTAGACTTGAATTCTAGTTTCTATCACCTACTACGTGACCTTGAACAAGTCTCTAATAGATCTGGATTGGATTTCAGTTTCTTCACCTCTAGCCTGGGGTAATGACACTGTAACAGAGGCTGGCTCCCCATCCTGTTTCCTCTTTCTGGGCACTCTGTTCAACTACATGCTCCAGCCCCACGCAATGGGTGGAGCTTTGTGACTAGTTCACATCAAGGGAATGTGAGAGAAAGCAGGTTTTATTCTGAGCCAAGGTGGTTAAAAGTTGGTGTGCTTTACCAAGCTCTTTCTCTTTCCCTGCCTGCTGGCTGGGTGATGTCAGGGCAACCTTAAAGGCAGAATATGGTGGAACAACAAATTGGAAATGTCCTGGATCACCAATTAGAGGCAAGCTGCTCTGGAAAAGCTCCACGGAAAGCACCTCTCCAGCCTCGATTTGCATGACCAATAACCTTGCATTATGTTAAGCCACTGAGATTTCAGGATTTATACCTCCCCGCAGCAGAACCTAGCCTATGCAAACTAATAGATGCTTACTTCTCAGGGCTGTTGTGAGGGCTAAATTAGATAGGTACATGGACTTCCCAGAGCAGTGCCTGACATCTTGCATGTGCTCAAAAAGTGGTCGCTGCCTCCCCCACCCAAACTGCCCAAACTGCCCCCTCACCTAAGTTGGATGGTGAACACAGATGAGGAATCAAAGATTCACCTGGGGCCCTTGTGGGGCATGTTGCTCCCACCTCATCTCTCAGGTTGCCTAATTCACTCCGAATGTCACAACAGCCTAGAACCTGTTGTAGACGCTACTTAGGCATTTGCAAATGAAGCGCAACTGCCAGATTCATATAAAGCCGATGATAGAGATCTTGGGTTAACAAAGGCAGCTTCTTGGAGTAAAAGGTTGAAGACAATTTTGATGCAAAGGCACAAAGAGGTGATTCCCTACCACCACCACCACCACCTCTGGTCTCCATAGCTGGGATGATAAACAGGCTGTTAATCAGATCTTCCATTCAAGGAAGACAGGCTGGCAGGCCCCTTAGTCGGACTCAGGAAATCTGTCCATTGCCATAGAGGGAAATGGATCCTTGCTGGAAGGGACTCATCTTGGCCTTTTGGACACAAAGGGCTGGGCTCTGGTTTCAAGTCCCTTTTCTGTCTCAAACCAGCTGTGTGACTTTGAGAGAGGTCCCCTCTCTCCAGGACTTTATTTCCTCCCCTATCCATGGGGAGCTTAGGGCAGAGCATGCTTTTCACATTTCATGCAGCAGCAGCAGTACCCATTTTCCAAACAAAATCTTGTGCAGAAATACAACATAAAACTGTAAAAGCTGAAATGTTTCGGTTGAAATAGTAAGAAAGGCTGGGAAGCACACCCAACAGTCCTCTTCAGCAGGCCCTGAGGCAGCTCCCCAGGAGCCCATGCTCTGCAGGAGTCAGTCTGCAAATGGTAGGCATAGCTATCTCTCAGGTCCTTTTGAGCTCTGATATCCTAACACTTCTACTGCTTCTTTAATGTTCAGCTTCCCCTCCCCAGAGCAGGCCCTGAGCTGCCAACTATCATGGAACTCACTTTGCAACACTCAGTTTGACCTCTTGAATTCTAAAATCTAAAGGTGGGATTCTCAGTCATCAAAAACCTCCCAACTAAGAAAAGCCCAGGATCAGACGGCTTCACAGGTGAATTCTACCAAACATTCTGGAAAAAAGCTAACACTTAATCCTGCTTAAACTCTTCAAAAAAACAGAAGTAGAAGGAACATTGCCTAACTCATTCTATGATGCTAACATTACCCTAATACCAAAGCCAAACAAAGATGCCACAAGAAGGGGAAATTACAGACCAATTGCCCTAATGAACCCAGATGCTAAGATCCTCAACAAAATACTTGCTAATCGTATTCAACAACACATCAAACGAATTATACACCATGACCAAGTGGGTTTCATCCCGGGGATGCAAGGATGGTTCAACATAAGAAAATCAATCAATGTAATACACCACATAAGCAGATCGAAAGAAAAAAAATCACATGATCATCTCTATAGACACAGAAAAAGCATTAGACAAAATACAGCACCCTTTCCTGATAAAAACACTGCAAAAGACAGGAAGAGAAGGAAAGTTTCTGAACATGATAAAGGGTATATATGAAAAAACCCACAACTAACATCATTTTCAATGGTGAAATCCTAAAAGTTTTCCTCCAAAATCAGGAACAAGACAAGGATGCGCACTATCACTGCTCCTGTTAACACTGTGTTAGAATGCTTACACATTCTAGAATGCTTGGGCACTGAGGCAAGAAAAAGATACGAAAGGCATCCAAATTGGAAAGGAAGAAGTTAAAAACTTCACTATTTGCAGATGACATGATCCTATACATAGAAAGCCCTGAGAAATCTACAACAAAGCTTCTAGAACTCATAAGAGTTCAATAAAGTTACAGGTGATAAGATCAATGCACAAAAATCAGTGGCATTTCTGTACATCAATAATGAGCAATGCGAGGAGGAAATCAAGAAAAAAAAAATACCATTTACAATAGTAACTAAAAGAATCAAATACCTAGGAATAAATTTAATTAAAGATGTAAATGACTTAAACACAGAAAACTACACAACATTATTAAAGGAAATCAAAGAAGACTTAAATAAATGGAAGAATATTCCCTGTTCATGGATAGGAAGACTAAACATCATTAAGATGTCTATCCTACCCAAACAATCTACAGATTTAAGGCAATCCCAGTAAAAATCAACACAGCATTTTTTACTGAATTGGAAAAACTTACTATGAAATTTATTTGGAAGGGCAAGAGGCCCCAAATAGCCAAAGACATATTGAAAAAGAAAAATGAAATTGGAGGAATCACACCACCTGACTTTAAAACATACTACAAAGCTACAGTGGTCAAAACTGCATGGTATTGGCACAAGGATAGACATACTGACCAATGGAACCAAATTGAGAGTTCTGATATAGATCCTCGCATATACAGTTATCTGATATTTGACAAGGCCACCAAACCCACTCAACTGGGAGAGAATGGCCTTTTCAACAAATGGTGCTTGGAGAACTGGATATCCATATCCAAAAGAATGAAAGAGGAACACCATCTCACACCGTATACAAAAATTAACTCAAGATGGATCAAAGATCTAAATATAAGAGCCAAGACCATAAAGACCTTGGAAGATAATGTAGGGAAGCATCTACAGGATCTTGTAATCAGAAATGGTTTCATGAATTTCACACCCAAAGCACAAGCAATGAAAGGAAAAATAGATATTTGGGATCTCCTCAAAATTAAAACTTTTTCACCTCAAAGGAGGTTATTAAGAAAGTAGAAAGGCCGCCTACCCAATGGTAGAAAATATTTGGCAACCATATATCTGATAAGAGCCTAATATCCAGCATATATAAAAGAAATCTTATACCTCAAAAATAAAAAGACAAACAACTCATTTTAAAAATGGGCAAACAACTTGAAAAGACACTTCTCCAAGGAAAAAATACAAATGGCTAAAAAGCACATGAAAAGATGCTCAATATCACCAGGTATTAGGGAAATGCAAATAAAAACTACAATGAGATACCATCTTAGACCCATTAGACTAGCAGCTATTAAAAAAACAGAGGACTATCAGTGTTGGAGAGGATGTGGAAGATGGGAACCCTCATCCACTGCTGGTGGGAATGTAGAATGGTCCAGCCATTGTGGAGGACAGTTTGGCAGTTCCTCAAAAAACTAACTATAGACCTGCCATGTGATCCAGCAATTCCACTGCTAGGTATATACCCAGAAGAATTGAAAGCAAAGACATGAACAGATATATGCACACCAATGGTCATAGCAGCATTATTCAGCAATATTCACTATTGCTAAAAGTTGCAATCAACCCAAATGTTCATCAACAGATGAATGGATAAGCAAAATGTGGTACATACATACAATGGAATATTACTCAGCTATAAGAAGGAATAAAGTGCTAACACACGGGATAACATGATGAATCTTGAGGACCTTATGTTGAGTGAAGCAAACCATGTATTGAAGGATGAACATTACATGACCTCACTGATATGAATTAAGCAGATTCAGCAGACTCAGAGAGGTATTGTCTGGCAGATAGGTTTATAGGAAATAGAAAGGGAGAAGAAGGTTTTGAGCCAATGCCCATACCACCATAATGTATGGTAAGGTGAAAATGTGTAGTTGTGCATTGAAGGGATATGACAGGAGGGTAGTGATATTATTGGGTTGGGTGGTGCAGGTTTGACAGGTGGGTAGATTAGGGAGGGTGGATTGGAAGGTCAAGGGAACTGGGGGGAGAGTTGGGAAAGGGACCAGGTGAACACTGGGGATTTGCGGGTATGTGGTTGAAAGTACAAAGTTGGGAATACTCTTATGGCAATATGACAAGGAAGGGTTACTGGTTTAGGGTGTTGGATGGGGAGGGGCATTCGGGACAGGGCACGCCTGGAGCAGGTTTCTAGGGAGTGTGTGAGTGATCATTTTGTCATAATGTGTTGTATCAGTGGGTGGAAACTCACATAATGAGGGGGAAGGAGTTGGACTCCCATCTTGGAGAGGACCGATATGTTCACAAACAGAGGGGCAGGAGTCTTCCGAAAGCATGGGCGGTTCCTAATAGGGAGGACAAACCAGTGTGTCAAGACCTCAGTGTTGTTGCATGTAACTATGAACCTTGTCATCCAAGGAGTGAACCCGGGGGGTCACCGTGGGCCCCTGAGGGGAGGCGGAGGGAGGAATAGAATAGATTGAACAGGGGGTATTTAGTGGGCAATGGAAGTGTTCTACATGATCTTGCAATGATGGACACAGGCCATGTTAAATATCATCAAAATTTATAAAAGTGTACAGTCTAAAATGTAAACCATAATGTAAACCACTGACCATGGTTAATACCTATGTTTCACTATTTGTGTATCAGTTGTAACAAAGGTGCCATACACATATAAAAAGGTATTAATACAGGAAGGCGGAAAAGGGGGAGATGTTGGGTATATGTGGGAGTCACCTGTATTCTGTATACAACTTTACTGTGACCTCAAACTTCTTTGAAAACAAAATGAAAAAAAGTAAGACACTGGGTAATAAATGGAAGAAAATGTTGCTCTACATACAGGACAAAAGATATCACAGTGATCAAAGGCAAAATGTCAAAAAATTTTAAAAAATATTTTTCATTATTTTTTAATATCCCAATCTTTTTATTTTATTTTACTTTTAGTTTTTTAAACATTTTTATGTATTTACTTCTTATATTTAAACTACCATTATTATTGCATTTTCCTATTAATCATAGTTGGCTATTTTATTGGCTTCATGTTTGAAGAAGCTTTGTATCACAGAAAGGTGACAACTGGGGCAGGGGAGGATCATTGGTGTGGGGTGTCAGTGATGGGGGATACATGGGAGGAATGTCACCTGGGCATACATATAAGGCATATAAATGTGTTCAAATGTTCATGGGGCATTGTCACAGTGGGTGGAGATTCACACAATAACTGAGAGAATATTGAATTCCCATCTTGGAGAGCTCTGCCATGTTCTCTAAAGAAGCAGCAACATGTTGTCCCCCAAGTGCAGACACAACGACTGGCGAAGGAGGATGGTCCATTGATGGGCCCTTGATATTGGCGACTATGCGTGTGAGCCTTTGCTCTTGAAATTGAAATTTACCCTAGTGTTGCGGAGTGCCTAAGTGATGCCTCCTGAGAGCCTCCTTGTTGCTCAAATGTGGCCTCTCTCTAAGCCAAACTCAGCATATAAATGCATTACCTTCCCCCCAGCGTGGGACATGACTCCTGGGGAGCCTCCCTGGCACCAAGGGATTACTACCAAGCACCAACTAGCAATGCAACTGGAAAAAGATCTCAAATAAAAGGGGGAGAAAGTAAAGACAAATGGGTTTATATGGCTAAGAGACTTCAAAGTGAGTTGGGAGGTCATCCCAGAGGTAACACTTATGCACATCTCAGCAGAATCTCATAGGCTGCCAAAGTGGATACTAATCCAAATAGTGGGGCTCCTGAGGGCTCTGGAGACACCCAGGCCCTATAGTCAGGGCAGATAGCTCCAGAGTTTGGTGCCTTGCCAGTGTGCCCTACTTTGGAGTTTGTGCTCGCAAGTCTGACAGGGTTGGATTCATTTGTGACTTCTCTACACATGGTTCATCTGTCCCTTCCATTTAAACCTATAGCTGGTGCTGGAGTTTGTAGGTGTACATCCAAGAGACCTGAATCTTTGGGCTGTCCATGTGCCAGGTGCGCCCCGAGCCTCAGCGGAGTTGCAATACCTACTCTCCAGTTCAATGGACTCACCCAAGACAACTGGCAAGAAGGTGAGGATTAACAACCACCATATCAAGGAAATGAGAGCGCCTACAGCTCCAAGCAAGAGAATCCCATCCATTGGCTGAGATCGAAGGCCCCTCTCAATTAGAGGTTCTTGAGTGGACGTCACCATCCCAGAATCCTCAGGACTGGGGAATGAACTATGGACTAGAGTGGACTTACTGGTGTTCTACTATAGACTTATTGTGAGTCCAGCAATGGAAGAAATTACAACAGTGATGTGGAGGCAGTGGCCACTGGAGGCTCTGGGGGCAGGGAGAGGGAAAAACAGGTGTAATACGAGGGCTTTTTCGGGACTTAAGAATCATCCCAAACGGCACTGCAACAGCAGATATAGGCTATTTTGTATCTTCCCATAACCTGCAGAACTGCGTGGGAGAGAGTGTAGACTACAATGCGAACTATGGTCCATGCTCAGTGGCAAAGCCCCTGGATGCGTTTATCGATTGCAATGGATGTGCCACACTAATGAATGATGTTGCTTATGTGGGAGGGTGTGGGAGGTGTGGGGGTGGGGCATATGGGAATCCCTATATTTTTTGAGTAACGTTTATATAATCTAATTATCTTTTAAAAAATAAAAAATATGAAAAACATTAAAAAATAAAGATTGAAAAAATTAATAAATTTAAAAAGATGGAATTCTTTTCCTTTAAGGAACCAGAAAGAGATCCTTTTGCAACTCTGAACTAGCCCCTATCTCCAGGAATCTGTCCCTCTCCCTTTCCCATGTCGGAGGGATGGAGTGGATAATAATATGAACTGTTTCTAGTATTTTCAGAGTTTTTGTAGTTTGTATGAGCAACTTTAAAGCCACTGTGTAATTTAAGCATATGTAAAAGGATGAGAGCAGGCAAGAACATGCTCCTTCACCTATAAGGGGGTCCACAGATGCCCCTCAAAGAACAACCCTGGGCTTCTGCAACTGAGGAGGAGTCTTTCTCCAGCCTTCCACTCTGAACCCATTGCCTGTCTGTGCCTCTACTTCCTTCCTGCTGCCGTGGGTCTGATTCTTCTCTCTCTGGATATTGCACCTGCTGGACGATCTCCTTGACTCTCAGTTCCAGCTTTGCTGGGGCCACTAGCTGTGCTCTATATGGGATGGTTCTACGTCTCTCATGGAATGCAGCCCAAATCTGACATCCTGGTCTTCTTTGTCCTGGAGAGGCCTTGATACAGGAGGAGACCCCCAAACATATCCTGGGCACCACATATTGAGTGTTCTTGTAGTGTTTTTTTTGTTTTGTTTTTGTTTTTTTTTAAAGCCTACAGTTTCCTTCCAAGATTATTCTTACTTATTAATTTTTAAAGTTTATTCAAGAAATTATACTGTTGTATTAGTTCTAATTGCTTTAGGAAACAGAAGTATAAATCTGAATATATTTTTAACTTTATTTTGTACATTTAATAATTGAATATATAAACAAAAACTAAAAAGTAAACACAGATGAATAAATACATACATTTCTCAATTAAAAGTATGGATACATATAATTTTTTTTTTTTAATCAAACAGTATGTTACACAATATATTTGGTTCATAGTAATGCAATGATACAGTATTTGTCCTTTTGTGTCTGGCTTGCTTCACTCAACATAATGTCCTCTAGGTTCATCCATGTTGTCATATGCTTTATGACTTCATTTCTTCTTACAGCTGCATAATATTCCATCATGTGAATAGACCACAGTTTGTTTATCCATTCTTCTGTTGATGGACACCTGGGTTGTTTCCAACTTTTGGCAATCATGAAAAATGTTGCTATGAACATCAGTGTGCAGATGTCTGTTCGTGTCACTGATCTCAGTTCTTCTGGGTATATACCCAGTAGTGGTATTGCCGGGCCACGTGGCAAGTCTATATTCACCTTCTTTAGGAACTGCCAAACTGTCCTTCACAGTGGCTGTACCATTCTGCATTCCCACCAACAGGGAAGAAGTGTTCCTATCTTTCCACATCCTCTCCAACACTTGTAGTTCTCTGTCTTTTTAATAGTGGCCATTCCGATAGGTATAAAATTATATCTCATTGTAGTTTTGATTTGCATTTCCCTAATCATGAATGATGTTGAGCATTTATTCACGTGTCTTTTTGCCATTTGTATTTCTTCTTTGGAGAAATGTCTATTCAAGTCTTTTATCCATTTTTAGTTGGGTCATTTGTCTTTTTATTGTTGAGTTGTAACATCTCTTTATATATCCTGGATATTAAACCCTAATCAGATATGTGATTTCCAAATATTTTTTCCCATTGAGTTGGCTGCCTTTTCACCCTTTTGACAAAGTCCTGTGAGTTGCAAAAGTGTTGAATTTTGAGGAGGTCCCATTTATCTATTTTTCCTTTTGTTGCACGTGCTTTGGGTGTAGGTCCAAGAAACCACCACCTACTACAAGGTCTTGAAGATGTTTCCCTACATCTACTTCTCGTAGTTTTATGGTCCTGGCTTTTATATTTAGATCTTTGATACATTTTGAGTTGATTCTTGTGTAGGGGGTGAGATAGGGGTCCTCTTTCATTCTTTTAGTTATAGATCTCCAGTTCTCCCAACACCATTTGTTGAAGAAACTGTCCTGTTAACATGGACTTGGTAACACAAAATCCAAAAAAAAACAAAAAACCCAAACATGGACTTGGTAGGTTTGTCAAAGACAAGTTTTCTGTATAGGTGAAGGTTTATTTCTGGGTTCTTAATTATATTGCACTGATCGATGTGTCTATCTTTATGCCAGTACCATGCTGTTTTGACCACTGTAGCTTTGTACTATGTTTCAAGATCAGGCAGTGAAATTCCTCCCACGTCACTCTTCTTTTTTAGAATGCTTTTGGCCAAAGAAGTACAGGACCTATATGTGGAAAACTACAAAACAATGCTAAAAGAAATGTAAAAAGACCTAAACAAATGGAAAGACATTCCATGTTCATGGATTGGAAGACTAAATATTGTGAAGATGTCAATCTTACCTAAACTGATTTATAGACTCACCGCAATACCAATAAAAATCCCAACAGCTTACTTTACAGAATTAAAGAAGGCAATTACCAAATTCATTTGGAAGGGTAAGTGCACCCGAATAGCCAAAAGCATTCTTGTAGCTTCTGACAGGAAGAGCCTTTATCTCAGAACCCCAGCTCCTCCCCTGCTCTGAGCTCTCCCAGATCCTGAGGCCGTTCCTCACCCATCTTTTCCTATAGCCTGTGCAATGCAGGCTCTGCTGAAACTTGGTTTCTGTACATCATCTTTCTCATTCTCTATCCCTGAAATAAAGCTTTTATTTCAGGGATAGAGAAAGTGTTGGCTAACCCCCTCCAATTTCAACTGTGATACCTGCAGGGAAAGCTCTCATCTGGTTCTCCATGCTCCTGTAAACAGAACTCAGTCAAGAAGAAAGTGGGAGAATAGAAAGAGAGAAGGTATAAAGTTTTCTTTAATAAGGTGCTCTGTAGCCTCTCATATGTGAAACACATGGATTCCCATTCTCTTGAAAGGAAAACAGAAGCTACAAAGAGGATAAGTTGGTGGGCGGGTAAAACAACAATAGGAAAATAATAATAATTGCTGACATACATGGCACATATCAAGCATTGTCCTAGTCATATTCTTTATTTGGTCCTCGTCAGAGTGGTAGTAGGGGCCAGGCACCGTAATTCCCAAAGTCATCCTTTTTCCAAGGAATGTAGTGAGATCTAGTGCAAGACTAATAAGAATTCAAATTCAGCCTGCCACTTTTTGGTTTCTTGAAAAGTCACTTCATTTCTCTGAGCCTTAGTTTCCTTACAAGCACAATGGGAATAATGACACGGTGTGCCCTACAGGCTAGTGGTGGGTATTAAAGGAGATCTGCACATAAACGCTTAGCACAGCATTAGATGTGATTGATAAACACCGGCTCTTTCCTTTATTCATAAATTTACTCAGTCCTTGAACACTACTGAAATTAACTAACCTAAGTGACAAGAGTAGAAGTAGGAAGTTAAATGGAAGCCTCAACACTTCTTCTGAGCCATATAAAACCTAATTCATTCATTCATTATAAGAACTAACTCTGGGTCAGGCACTGCGAGAGGCACTATGAATACGGTGGTCACCAAGACGGGCAAGCCCCTTCTCCTATGGCGCTTACATTCCAGTGAGGGAAACCGAAGACGAACAAGGAAACAAGTTATGTTAAATGATTTGAAATAGACCCAGCAGAGACAACTGTGTGTCTTTCTATACGTCAGTACACATGAGTGTGCACATATACATGCAGACACACATGTGGGAATACTTATGATACACACGTGCATGTGTGCGCAAATGGACACACAAATGCACACGCTCATATGCATGCTCCCTCACATATATGCATTTTTGCACCTCCTTTTACACGATCTTTACCCTGTTCAGCTGGAAAAATCCATTGCCTTAGGAAGGATTGGAAAACTTAAAGCAGGAACACTAAGGAAAAGAATCTTTATGGAACTTTTGATTTCTAAAATTGTCACCCAGAGTGTAAGGACACTGGAGGATGTCAGGCAAGGGAACTTCCCACCCAAGAAGGAGAAGTAGGAGAAGGAGAAGAAAAAGAAGAAAAAAAGAAGGTGGAGGAGGAGAAGAAGTGGAAAGTTTTCTAAAGCAAGAAGAGGCAGAGAGATCTGGAGGGTTCTCCTCCAGGGTGGAAATGCTGCCTCGGTCTCTGAGAGACACCACCCCACCCACACACCCTGAGCCTCAGTCACAGGATGGAGCCATGCCAAGCATACCCTGGTAGGTTACAGCAAATAAGACAGTGCCCCTCTTCTCCACTAAGTTCAAGTTAGAGTAGAGTAGCATGTGGATGGATGGCCCCAAGATGCTCCTCCAGTCCCCCAGGACATGTGGCTTTCACAGCACTAAGCAGTTCCCACGGGTGCCGTTGTGTCCTGAGTGGATGACAAACTGGCAGGGGCCTGAAGTTGGAGGAAGAGTCAGCAGAAAGTGGGGACCTCATGAAGTCAAATGGCAAGGGCTTTAGCACCAGACCACGTCATGGTCATCAAAAGAACCAAGCAGGATTAACCATACCTCAGGGTACCATAGGACACAACACTAGTGACCCAGTACTGGACCAAACTGGCCACAGCACAGACGAAACATCAGGACGGGCTGCACACAGAGGACCCCTTCTTCCAACACTGGGAAGCAAAATCTTCCTGAGTCCCTAGACAATATCTAAGAAAAACAGTGGGGGGCAGGGAGGAAACTCACTAAGAGAGGAGGAGTACAGATAGAGTTTGGAGTTAAAATTGATGTATTTCCCCCAAAAGAAACTGAATTTACCTGAAATAGGCTATTTTAGACTATTTTAGATCAGAAGAGATTGAGTTTCTACTCTCCCCACAGTCTACTACCCATGACTGTCTCTAACAGCTGGAATGAAGAAGGCTCTAGAGCAAGATGAGATCACCTACAGAGACAAAAATTAAGCTTTCATTTTTGCACATCTGATTTACAGTGTGTAAATCTCAGTTCCACTACATAAACAACACAAATAAGACATTGAGAGAGAGAACAAGGGGAAAGGGAGGTAGATAGTCTTACCTAGTGTGATCAGAACTCATCTTACTACGATGGTGATGTTCAAGCCATGACCTAAAGGATGAGAAGAAGCCAGACACACAGAGATCCTAGAACAAAAGGATTCCAGGCCAAGAGAACAAGATGCAAAATGGCCCTCGGGTAGGAGAGCGCTTGAGTGGCAGGAGGTGTAAAAAGTAGAGTGATACGACCTAGGATTGGAGCTATAAACAAGGCGAAGGTCATTTAAGGCCTTGTAAGCCATGGCAATGAGTTTAGATGGTTTCCAATGACCAGGGAAAGGCATGGAAAGGTTTTAAGCAGGGCAATGGTATGATCCAATCCATATTTCCTAAAAGGTTCCTCTGGTAATGTACAGAAAATATGGTAGGGAAGCAAGCATGGAGCAGGGTCATCCAAGAAGGCTATGGCAATAGACCACGTAGGAGATGATAGTGCCTCTGCTGGGGGAGTAGGAGAGGAGAGGGAGAGGTCTGAATGGATTTGTGGAATGTTCTAGAAAGGCACTCACCCAGATTTGCTGATTGCTGGTGGATTGGATGTGGGGATAAGGGAAAGGGAGGAGTGAAGAATGACTCCCAGATTTAGAGCTTGCACAGCTGTGTCTAGGCACCTGTCATTTAATGATATGATGGACTCTGGCTGTGGAGATTTTAAAACATGGCTGTAAATTATTAGGCCCCTCCCTCCTATCAAGAGTGGGCTCCATGCCCTGTCCCCTTGAATCCTGTGACTGTGTCAGCCAATAGAATACACAGCGGAATTGACTTTGTGTGATTTCTGCAGCTCGGTCATAAAAGGCCAGGAAGCATCCCTCTTCTTCACTGGAGCACGTACTCTTGGGTCCCTAAGTTGTCATTGTTGCAGTTTTGAGACTGAAAAATGAATTATACAAAACGTTAACAAAGCCAAGCAAGCATTTATTATGATCATGGATTCTTAAGGTCAGAAATGTGGACAGGGCATAGAGAGGAAGGCTCAACTCGGCTCCACTTTGCCATCCTGCTTTCTCAAAGGTTGGGAGCTGGGCTGAATCTGAGGGCTGGGAAGACTCAGACTTGTCTGGGGCTCCTTGAATATCTCTAACTCTGTGTCATCTCTCCACGTGTTCTCTCCAACAAGGCAGCTTCAGGGCCACCAGGCATTTTGTGTGTCAGCCCAGTACTCCAAGATGTGTGTCCTGAGAGTGCAAGCCAGGTGGAGCCTGTATCACCTTTTCTAAACTAGCTTCCAAAGTGACACAGCATCACTTCCATTCATTTGAAGCAAGCCACTAAGCTCAGCCCATGTTCAAGGAGAAGGGACTCAGACTCCACCTTTGTGGGGTCTCTGTAAGAAGTACATTGCTAGGGCCATGGAGAAGGCATGTATTGGCCCAGATGAGTCCAGATTTCTGGATAGCCCCACCAGGGCACCAGGCATGTGAGTGAAGCTGTTTTGGACCCTCCAGAAGAGCCCATATGCCAACTAAATACCACTTATCAGCCTCCATAAAAGCCATGTGGAACAGAAGAATCACTACACTGAGCTCTGCCCAGATCCCTGACTCCCAAAATCATAAGATATAATAAAATGGTGTTTGTCTTAAGTCACTGTATTTTGGAATCGTTTGTTACACAGCATTAGATAACAGTAGCCCTGGGAGGGGAGAATCCTTTCTGGGAGGCAGGATGGTTGGGAAAGAGAATCAAGAGCACAGTTGTAAACCTGTTAATTTTGACATTAATGACGTCAGCAAGTCATCTAGAGAGGTAAGGCTGGAGTCCAGCCCAGGGAGAGATGGGGCTAGAGCCTGGGCATCATCAGGGGAGCACGTCAGTGACAGCTGCCACTGGCGGGGGAAGCACTGACTTGCGGACCTGACAGAGCATGCTTGAATCGAGTTCAACCATTCATTCATTCATGCAGACCCGGGTGAGGCAACCTCTCTGGGCCTCACCATTCTCTGTTAGAAAACAAAGCTAATCCGTATTCTTGTGTAAGTGTGAAGCAATATTACCAGGACAAAGGCACTCAACAGATAGAGCCTCCTTTCTCCCATCCTTCCCTCTAAGATGAAGAAAAAGAGTATAAACTGAGGCCCATCTTGGGAATGGAAACCTTCACAAGCCAGCGTGATGTTAATGAAGTGGAAAAGATGGTTATTTACATTCTAATTGTGAAGATACCTTAAAAAAGAACAATGTCCTAAGATGAAATGCAGTTTCTAAGTAAATTAAAAATAGACACTGCAAAAGCACACATCTCAGGTAACTTCCTTGTCTTATATAAACAGCCAGGAAGCCCAGGTTAATTTTTTTTTTTTTTCACTCAAAACATCTAGAAAAAAAATCCTTTTCTTCTTTTTTACTGCTCAACCATATTCACATCCTTTCCTCCCCCGTTGGGATTTTTTTTTTCCCGATGCACTTGACAAATGTGAAAAGATTTTTTTCCCAGAGACTTTGTTTAGGAATAAGAAGGAGAGAGGCCCCTGCTGTGCCCTCCTTCTGTCTCTGCCTCCTTTCTCTCACACAGACGACACAGAAAAAGAGGAAGGAAAATTAAACATCAGGAAAGGGTCCGAATGCAAAACAGAAAACAGGCACGCTGAAATCAAAACTAGGGTCAGTGACCTTCTTTCCAAATTGGGTCCTTGATGGAGGATGAAAACCAAGGGAGCTGCTTCACTGAAATATGCTCTGGCCTCTGGAAAGCGACATGCCATTATCCCCACCACCACCACCCTCCAAAAGAATTTGTCTTGCAGAAGAACAAGATAACAAGGCTCTAATCGTCATTTTCCTGAGATAAGTAAAACATTTTGAAAGTACTACTGGTATCTGGTGGGGAGGAGATGGGGCTGGGGGTTCCTGAAGGGCTCTCTATGAAATTCTCCAGGTCCCTGAACACTCTCTCCTCCCTGGCAGAGACATCACAGAGCTCTCAAGGCTGCTTTGAGGTTTGTGCAGAGGCGAAGACAACCCTTTGGAGCCCAGGTATGATGATCACTTAGCTTTGTCCCGGCCCCATGGTACAGGAGAGAAAGGAGGCGACCACAGGTGGCAGGGGTGAGAGCGGCTGAACAGAAGCCCCAGGAGACAAACCAGATCTGAACCCGGCTGCCGCGGAGAGGACTGCTCGCAAATGAGCTCAACCCTTGTGCAGTTCCTTTCACCCAACGGGAACGGAATTCTAGGGGCTTTTTGAGGTAAGACAAATATATCTCCCTGGAATGGATGAGAAAAGCTACAAAGTCTGCAGGGATGAAGTTGAAAGCTGCTCCTGCTGGCTTGGAGAAAGGGAGGGTGGGGAGGTTTAAGGGAAGAGACACCCCTAACCTTTAACGATGCCACCAGGAAGGGTGACCTTGCAACCCCACTGGTCCCTGAGGCATAGAATCTCTGGGCTGGAAGGGACCTTGAGGTCCGCGAGGCCAAGGCTACTGCCAGGCCAGAGCGGGAATCTCATCCAGGGCCTGCATCCCATCCTCCCGAGTCTGCTTGAATTCCCTTCGCCAAAGGAGCACGGCCTCCTGAGGCTGGCCCCTCCGTAGTTCCAAGGCTGTGGTGGAACTCGTCTCCCTCACGTGCCTAAGACCTGCCCCTTCCCTCCCACGCTGTCTTTGCCAGAGTGTACTTGTGTGTTGTGTCCTAACTGACTCTGAAGGGCCAGCTATGGATGGGAACCAGTGCCGTTTGCATTCATTCCAAGGAAGGCATCCTCGGGGGACTGGGCTCTAGGCCCAGTCTTGTCCTCTTTGAGCCTCACTTACCCACCTGTCAAATGAGGTGCGAGTCCCTCTGGCTGCCATGCCTGGTGATCCTCCTCCCCAGGTACCACCATCAGAAGGTGGCTGTCGGGCCCATGGGCTCCACCCACAGTAGCTCCTCGGTTGCCTGTAGGGTTAAGGCAAATTCAAATACTTACTCTAGACGAGCTCAGAGCCCAGGAGAGCACAGTGTAGGGACAGTAGGAAGCAGTTCCCCAGGAGCCACCGTGAGGAGCTCTGAAGGCAGAGAGCTCTGCATCTGTCTTAGTTTCCTGGCGCTGCTGTAACAAATGACCACAAACTTAGTAGTTCAAAACAACACAAATCTACTACCTTAAAGTATTGGAGGTCAGAGGTCCAAATAGGTCTCACTGAACTAACATCAAGGTGCTGGCAGGGCTGCGATCCTCCTGGAGACACCGGGGGAGAATCCCTTTCCTTGCCTTTTCCAGCTTCGAGAGCTCGCCGGCGTTCCTTGGCTCTCTTCCATCTTCAAGGCCCGCAGTACAGTATCTTCCAATCTCTCTCGGACTCTGACAATCATTCTTCGGCCTCCCTCTTCTACATTTGAAGGACCCTTGTGGTGACACTGGGACCACCCAGATCAGCCAGGATAACCTATTGCAACCTTTCTTCTATCTGCAACTTTAACTCCCCCTTGCCATGAGGCACCACAGTCACAGATTCTGGGGATTAGAACATGGACGTCGATGGGGGACAAATATTCTGCCAGCCTTAGGATCCATGGCCACCTCTGCCCCACAGGCATGACATTGGACAAGTCAAGAAATTGCTCAGGTCTGTGGTCTCATCTGTGGTCACTGAACCCTAAGGCTGTATTAACTCCCATAGCTCCCCCCCACACACACCTATCACGGAACCCTGAATAATTTATTATGATTCTTTAATATCTGTGTTCCTGATTAGGTTGTAATTTCCATGAGAAAAAACACTGTCTGTCTTGTTCAATGTTCCACCCCAAGTAATACACAGAGTGTATTAGTCAACATTTGCTGTGGTAACAAGCAACCCCCCAATTCTCAGTGAGATACAATGCTTTGCTCAATGCTACAGATTGAATGAAGTCAGGTCTGCTCCATGTGCTTCCACATTTGAAGGCCCAGATAATAGTGGGAATGTATAATCCTCTTACAAGGAAGGGAGCAAATAATTGGAAAAAATAATACAATCTACCCCACCTAGGATAATGCCTGATGCAAACATTATTTATTAATTAGAGGCTGCATCTGTAAAAAATGGTAGAATTGGGAATGACTGAGCAGGTCCCGTACATGGCCACCCCTTTTAGTCTTCATAACAGGCTTTCCAGGGATGTCTTATAATTTCAACTGCATGCTGGAGGGAAAATTGAAGCTGGTTTTCTCTGTCCTAAAGTCCATGCCTTTCATCTGATCTTTTCCCTTGAAGAGTTACTGGGAGGCTAAGACATGTGAAAATGTTTTCTTAAAGGACCAAAACTTACCATATGAGCACAAATTATTATTAAAGGAGGGAGGTTTGATGAATATGAATATGTTCTGCAAAAAGTAAAAACACTGATTTGTAAAAACTCTCAGATCCCGTCTCACAACATAAAGCAATCAGTGCAGAGAGAGCTCGAATCCAGCTTTCTCACCCATTCAGATTCTTTTCCCTACTCCCCTCTGAGCCGAAGCTTCTTCTCCTTATGGCAACATGGAGTAGTTGATATGTAACTGGTGAAAATTGCATTTGCTTTTCACCCTCTACCAGGATATGAGAGTCAACAATCCAGTAATCCAATTGCCTGGTGCCAATTTCATTTGAAATAATTGCTGATAAAATCAGAAAGGAAACTTCAGCAAATCTGAAAACAGAGTATGGCAGAACTCAGTGGCACAATGGGCAAATATTAAATATTGTTTCAGTGCTTGAATCAGACTTGATATTGAATCTCTACGAATGCTAGGTTACGAAATTGGGATTAAAGCCAGGCAGAGTTAAGTCTCCTGTCATTCACGGCACATGGATTCTGACTCAGGAACTGATTTCTAAAGCAACTTACCTTCTCCACCTCAAGTTCACAGTGATTAAAGATTTGGATTGAAGAGTAGCATCCCCTGCAATTAGAGTAGCCATACTAAGTACTTATGGAGCATACCTTTTATGACATCCTACATAAGCCTTGTATCCTAAAAAGTGGATATTACTCCCCTTATATAACAGATAAAGAATTTGATTCTTGTCCAAGTTTACACATATAGTAAGTGATAGGGCTAGAATTCAAAGGACTTGAACTTCTCATTAGACCACCCTGCCTCTGAATACTTTCTGAATGGTGGTAGCCATATCACATAAGTGAGGGTCAAAAATCTATCTTGGATAATCCTATTTAGCTTTCCACCCTGTTTAGTTTAATTATATGACTGCCACAGTCCACTTCATAATGTTGCACAGAAAAAAAAAAAATCTGAATGTAATTAAAAGAACCAACTATTCAAACAGATGTGCTTTTGCAAAGCTGATCGCAAACTGAATTTTTAAGCAAGCTATCGTGTTTTACATGCAAAAACATCCCCATTAATTTATTCATTCAACAAACATTGATTAGTGCTTTGATGCCGGCAGGCGCTCTAATAGACACTGGGAACACAGAGACAAATGTGACGTGTCTGCCAGCAAAGGGTGACAGATCCAGTAAATCAGTGCCAGGATGAGGCTTCTTCTCACCCCCTCTCCTCTCCACCCTGGAAAGGCCTCCAGCGCCAGCCCAGGCTTCTATTCCCGCACCATCTGCAATTCTTCTTTCCCACACGCCGGCTGTGTCCATTTAGTCCCTGCAACCCTGAGACTGTGCGAGGGCCCAGAATGACCCTTTGCCTTAGAACTGGCATCACTAGTCATGTACTCTGGGTGTCAGCTGGGACCCCTGTCCCTGAAACCTGTTGCACTAGTGTCAGATGCGTTCCCGCCACTGCCCCAGCCCGTGTGGCTTCTGCTCCTTCCTTTCTCCGAGCTGCTTCTCTTGGGCTCTCGCTTTGTGGGCTGTGTCAGTCCTACACCACACCGACCCCAGCGTGAAAGCAAGTTCCTTCTCTCTTTCTGAACATACATGCACGAGGCAGTCACAATAAGAATTCCTGGGGTTTGGTAAATTTTACTGAAAACTTGGCACCTGCAGGGAGCGAATGCATCCCATACTACACAACTTCCTGCCCTTATTTTCTATTTTCTTGCCCCACCCACCTCATATCACACCTTGCAACGAACTACCCCCAAGATTTCCCTGGGATACCCCAAACTCTTCTTCCTGTATTATGCAGAACCACTCAGCTCCCACCCCCAGCTTCTCCTCCCAAAACTGCACACTCAAACCCATCAAGCAAAGCTCAAGGCCTTCCACTGGACAGGTTCCACCTTCCACACACCATCCCGTATAATTCTAGGTAGAAAAACCTGCTTTTTCCTGCTATACTCATTTCTTCCTTCATTTAACAAATTCACTAATCACTTACTACAGACAGCACTGTTCAAGGTGCTAGAGACAACAATAAGTAAAATACTCAGAGCTCAGAGTCATGCAATTACAAAGCACAAACCACATGGAAAGCACACGGGGGCGGTGGGGGGCAGAGGGAGGGCGTGGCACTAGGTATGTGAGAAATTTCCACAACCAAGGTGCTGGCCCCATAGCCTGATGCCAACTTTCCACACACTCTGCCTCCTTCTGCTTCTGGTACTGCAGGGAGCTTGCTTTCCTACTTCCCACCCCATCCTTTAGGATTAGGGTGGGTACCAGCCTTCCTGGGGGAGCAGACAGCAGCATGCTAGTTCAGTCTCCACTGCTTCGCACCGGAGTCGCTGCGTATTTCACTTCTTTTTCCCCAGATTCTCTCTGCCCAAGCTTTTCTTTCCCTCCAACCTCCAGCCAGACTGGTTTTCTTAAAACACAATTCTCCTATGTCATTCACTGGCTCAAAAAATGCAATGCTTCCCCAGAGTGTACAACCTTCCTGCAAAAAGTCTGACCCTCTCAGCACAGAATTCAAGGTTTCCCAAGATCATTCTGGGTTATTTTCCAGCCACATGGCTCCTTCCTCCCCATCAGCAAATTGGACCTGTTTTTTTGTGTGTGTGCATTGTGTAGAGGCTGTTGTTGTTGTTGTTGTTGACCGGAGGCAGGCTGTACCTTTGGTCCCAGCACACTGAACACGTTTGCTAATCTCCATGCTCTTCTCTTCCCCTGACATTCCTTCCCTGTCCTGCCAGGCTCCACTTGTCAAAGCCCCAAGTGCCCATCGTGGCCTGGATCCAGCACTGCCCCCTGCATGAATCTTTCTCCAACTCCCAGCTGAAGGCACGTACCCTGTTCTCTGGACTCCTAGCAACTTGTAGGAACCTACATCACTTCCCATGGTTTCCCTTGTTTTGTGGTTACTTCTGCAGGTGGCCCATCTCTGTTGCTATTCGGTGTCCTTCTCTGGGGTAAGGATGACCATCTGTGATCAGGTTACCTGGAGGGGTTGGGAAAGACAGTGAGTCCTCTTTGGGCAGGGCCAGACAGAGGGTTCTGGACCTTACTGCACCCCAGCTCTTGGGACTGGGACAGCTGCAGGTATTGATTTCTTCCTCTATTCCAGAAATATTCATTGACCTCTCACTGTGTTCCATGACTCGTGGTGGATTGAATCATGGGTCCCACCTCTCTACTGCCCTGTAGTTGTGTAGACATCTACACCCTCCTGTGTCTCTTGATTTGTACTTGGCCATGGGAATTGCCTTGACCAATGGGATGTGAGCAGACATGCTGTAAGTAAAGGTTTGTAGAGGACCCCATCACAGTTCTGGCCAGGTCCCTTCAGATCCTTCTACTGTTGCTGTGACCTCAACCCTGGCTTCGGTTGTACTTTTGCCTCTGACAGCCTGAAAATCCATCTTTTTTTTGTAAGAGCAACTTTGTGGGCAGATACCAGGAGCTGCAAATGCCATCTGAGACAGCCGTGCTTCAGGTAGCTTAGTTTAACCCTAACCCTAACCTAACTGTGACCCTCCCCTAACAGGCCCTTCCAATGTCATACTTCCTATTTCCACTTAAATTTTCAGATCAACAAATTCAAATTCCCTGTGCCAGCCCATCCGGACACAGACCTACTCCCTCCCTCTCCCACCAGTCACCTGGTACTAGAACACTCCCACCTCCCCACCCAGGTCGGCCCTCAACCACAGACCAAGGAGTGCAGGACCCTTGTCTTGGGCCCCACCCAGGGTCCCCTGTCTCCCCAACCTAGCTCTCCCCAGGGAAACAGATAGGTAGAATAGGTAATAGGAGGACAGGGAAAGCATCCCAGGGGCTGGGGCATGAAGGGGGATTGAGCTTTGAAGGACGGTTAGGGACAGTGAAGGGCAGGGAGTTCAAGGTAGAAAAAACAGCACGTGTTAAGGCCCAGAGCATGACAGCATAATGCCACATTCCTAGGATATAAAAATAACAGTGGACTTTGCCTGAGCCCTTTATTTCTCAATCTTCACCGCAGCCTATACCGGAGGTGCTGCCATTAAACCTCATTTGAGAAAAGAGGAACCTGGAAACTGAGGCTCAGAGAGGTTCTTTTAACGCAGCCAGTATCAGGGTTACTCCAAGGTCACCTCTCTAGTAAAGGAAGCAGCCAGAGCCTAGGCCTTTAATCACTGTTTAGTGCTTCCTCCAGCTACTCACTAAATGTTTGCTGAATTGGGTTAGCAGAGTTGAGCTGAACTGTGAGGTCACAGCACTGGAAGAGAGCCCGGCACCTCCCACTGAGGAGCCCTGGCTTGATCAGGGGGGCAACGCCACTGGAACGGCCACTCTGAAGTCCTTTTTAAGGGCAGTCTGCGGGTTTAGAGCCAACTACCCAACAAAGTGGGAGATGTCTTTGAAAGGCCAAGTTTTATCTTAAAACTTCAGTTTGCACTCTAGACCACAATATCCCAATGTTTGTTTTGACTTGAGACTAATGTCAAATTCATTAATATTGAACATATTTCCTGCCCCAGGAGGACATTCTGTGTTTTTCTGGGGCTTCAAGTCCTGCCTGGCACAGGGTGGAGGACCCCAGTGAGAGGACTCCAACATGAGTGACAGAGGCCCACAGAGGGCTCAGGATTCCCCTTTCAAATGAGCTCTTTTCCTCTTGGATTATCTACACTGATAAAATTAGCCACCAACTTCCTTCATTTTGAGGGGTCTAAGCTAATGGAGTTCCATTGTCAGAAATTCTTTTATTCTTCATCTCTATAAGAGGCCACCCCAATGAGCTGTGGCATGAAACATTTCAGAATCAAATTTTCATTATAACTACTATATTCATTTGGCTCTATCCTATACCGCTTTACCAACCAATGGGGACAAAGTCTAAGACAATTGGGCTGGAGGCATAGGAGCCGAAAGCCTGACCACCGTCCTTCTCTCCTTTACTGCCTCCTGATGCACACAAAGTCCCCAACTGCAGCCAGTTTCCATCTGTGCCCCACCTTGACCCACTGCCTTAGCCTAGGGGCTGAGATCTATTTCCACATAGAAACTCGAGCCTTCAGTGTGACTCTTCCTGGGGCTTGGGGTCCAGTCCTGTCCAAGGACACCCTGCCTGCCTTTTCCTATCATCCCATGAACAGCATGTGCAGTAGGTGGAATCCAAGCTGGCCACCATCAGTGCCTTCCTTCCCTGGACGCACATGCAACTTCTTATGTCAAGAGGTGCCTTTGGATACCGATATTCTTGGATCTGGCCTGGCCTCAAAGACTTGGTGAATATAGAATACAGTGGGAGTGATATCCTGGGACTTCTGTGGCTGGATCATAGGAAGCCTTGGAACCTGCACCTAGATCTCTTGGAATGCTTGCTCTTGGCCTGCTCCATCCCAGAACCCAGCCACCCTGCTGCGAGCTGCTGAAGCCAAATGGAGGAGCCACGTGGAGGTGTCCCAGTTGACAGCTCCAGCCAAGAAACCAGCCAACCTGCAGCATCAACGGCCAGCCATGTGAGTGTGCCATCCTGGACATCCAGCTCAGGTGGCTGCAGGCCCAGCTGACATCTTGCCCGTGAAAGACCCAAGAAGGAGTCACCCAGCAGGGCCCAGTCAAGCCACAGAATCATGAAAGATAATGCCTTTCAGGGTGGTTAATGTTAGGCAGCAATAGATCCAGGAATACTGTCTTGCCCAGTAACCTCATTTAAGGCAACTCAAACCAAGTTCACGTGTTATCTAGAGTTGCTCGTGCAATATTAAGCAAAGAGGCTGGAAGAAAGCAGGGATCTCCTATTAATACTAAGGGATCTGGACCCAGTTTGAAAGGGGCAACAGACCTGTAGGTTTTATACCAAGTGGAAAGTAGCAATCGTTTTGAATACAGTTCTTCCACAGGGCATGGGGGCTGAAGCGAGGGCCCCTCTCCACCCAAAAGGAAATCTCTAACCCCTTAGGAGGGGAGATTCGACAGTCATTATGCTTGATGCTCATGAAGTCTTTAGGAATGCAGGAAGGGCCTTGCATTTCCATAAAGTATGAGACAGCAGTAGAAGTGCTGTATGTGCAGTACCATGCCTGAGACCTGAGGGGCAGGACTTCCTCCCATGCCCCGCCCCTCTGCCAGGCGGAGGTGTCACTGGTTGGCTTGGTCAGCTCCGGGTGGCCCAATGGATCCCCCTTCCTGGTGCCCTGAAGGCCAGGACATGGGTGGGTGCTGTCCTTCCCTCTCTTCCTCACTGAGTAGGCCTCTCTCCCTCTCCCTCTTACACCCACAGCAGATGTGGTAAGAGGCCCTCTTTCCTCTTTCCAGGTGGTGACTGGGGGTGACAAGGTTGGAAATCTGGCCTGGGGGTGAGATGGTAGAGAGACTTCTCAGACCCCAACCTGAGGCCACCGGGCATGGCCCCGCTTTCCAGCGCACTCTGCTTGGGGGCTGGGGCCCCAGGTCAGCGGGCAATGAACACGCCATAACCTTCTGTCTCGCGTTGTTTCTTGCCTGCATAGCTCCCTTATGGGCTTCACGGGCAAGGGTGATGTGACCTGGCCTAAGACTCTGAGGTGCCTGGGTCCCTTGGCCATAGAAATAAATCATCTTGATGTCATTGCCAAACACCTCAAGCCCCCTTTATTGCTTCACTCAATATTTATTGAGCACCTACTGTGACAGGCTGAGGGAATTCATCATAGAACAAAGAACACAGACACAATGTCAAATAAAAAACAAATTGTGTAATACCTTAGAAGGTGAAAATTGCTAGATGGTGTGACTGAAAATAGAGCCGGGAAGGGGGATGGGGTGTAATTTTAAACAGAGCAGCCAGGAATGGCTTCACAAAGAAGACAAGCAAGCCAAGATTGAAAGGGGTGAGGGCAGGCCAAGCCGGTGTCTGGAAAGGAGCACTGAAAGCTTCCTCGCCTGGGGACGGGAGAGTGCCTGAGGCAGCCCCTGAGGCTACACTGCAGTGAGCAAGGGGGTGGGATGGTGGGAAGGGGCCAGGGAGGAAATGGAGGGTCAGTCCAGGAAGGGCGTTATCAAGTTTGTGGCCTTGACTTTGAAGGAGGTGGGAGCCATAGGAGGTGGGCACCGGCAGGTGTCTGTTTGCCAGGGCACCCCCTGGCTGTAGAGCTGAGAACACACTCTAAGAGTAAGGGTGAAAGCAGTGAGCGCAGATGAGAGAGAGGCAGTGATGCACTCGAGAGGCCGAGCTGCCCCAGTCCAGAGAGGTCGTGAGAAGCGGCCAGTTCTGGATTTATTTTGAGTCCATGAGAAGTGGCCAATTCTGGATTTACTTTTAGTTCATGAGAAGCGGCCAGTTCTGGATTTATTTTGAGTCCATGAGAAGTGGCCAATTCTGGATTTACTTTTAGGTCATGAGAAGTGGCCAATTCTGGATTTACTTTTAGGTCATGAGAAGTGGCCAATTCTGGATTTACTCTGAGGTCATGAGAAGTGGCCAATTCCAGATTATTTTGAACATGACTTTTGATGGATTGGGTGTCGTATATGAGAGAAAAAAAGGTTTGGGCCTGTGCAACAGAAAAAAAAAATCGTTATTTAACTGAGCCAGGAAAATCTGCAGGAGGCACAGTTTTGGAGGCAATTCCCCCATATTTCATCATAGATAAGAAGATCGTTACTTACACAAGTTCTGTGCTGGGGTCTTTTACTAACGGCATAAACGTGACCGCATCATTTAGCCTCTTGAGCCCCAGCTCCCTCCCCTGCACAATGAGAATAGTAATAACTAGCTTACATGTTTGCTCTGTGGATCAGCAATAATTTGTTAAGGCACCTGTAGGAGATGTTTAATTAACATTAGCTGAATGACTGCTTGGAAGGAAGAATGAATGAGTAAATGAGCGAAATATCTGTGGACATGATCATTACATAGGAAAGGCCAAAATCACATGCACGGTGTGTTCACTCACTCATTCTCCTACTATGTGTTTACAATCTTCCGAAATTGGTAGAAAACTGTGATTTCTAGTTCAGCAAGCATTCTGCACAAACATGCATTGCTTCCACAGTAGATTTTAATGCTCTAAGAAAATGGGAACATGGTTGGTAGGTTTCCCATCCAACCTGCTCTGAGCCATGAAGGCAAGGCAGCCACTGTTTTATTTCTTAACTAGCATTCCAGACAGAGAAGGCAGGTTGTTTAAATCCTTCTTTCCATTTGCATCCAGGGAAGTTTGCAGCTGGCCCAGCTTGTTACCAAGTAATGAGATGGATTAAATGATGTACTCAAACATAATGGTATTTCCTTGAGGGCCGCAGCTCTGCCTTCCTTTTTTCTTGTATCTCAAGTAGCAGCAAACATGTGCTTAACAAGTAAGGGGTGGAACTGAATTGAACTGATTCGTTTGCACATTTGTTCATTCAGCACCGTGTGTCGGCGAACAAGGCAGGGCTAGGATTTACGGCTCACCGCTTCCATCTCCACCCCCCAGGTGACTGTGGTGCTAATGTGCTCGGCCATTACAAAGATGTATTGGGCACCTCTTACGCAGCAGGAGCTATAGGAGGCCTGCTTATGATTTTATCTCCCATCTCACAGCGGTCCAATTAAGTATTATCACCCCACTTTACAGATCAAGACACTGAGGCTATGAGGAGTCAATGAATTGCCCAAAGTCCCACCGCTGCTATGAATCAAATTTGAACCCATGTCTGCCTGACCACTGACACTTTTCATTTCTCCGTGAAGAGAAAAGCCTCTCTCCCGTGTGAATAAATATTTCCTCACCAGCCAGCTGCGCACAGTGAACGCAGACTCAAATTCCTTAATTCCAAGCTAGTAGGTCTGGACTAATTCAGTCCAATCAGCTTCTTTGTTTGAACACCAGGCTTTGTAGCACACATTGCACAGAGGGAAGAAAGAGACCAAGACCACCCCCTGCGGGTCTTGTTGTCTGTGCCGGGGGGAGCCCAAGGGTCTCCTGAGTCCTACAGGTGCTTTGCTGGCTCCAAGTGGGCGAGGGAAGGACAAAGGCGATGACAGTGTAGGCTCCCCACTCGCATTTTAACTGGAAGAATTGAGATGTTTTGATATTTTGGATGTGAGGGAGAGAGGGAGGGAGGGAGGGAGAAAATATGACTTACCTCTACTAGAGAATTTCTTTTCAATCTAAAACAAAGCCTTGGACACAAAGAATGAAACCACCATGGTGAAATCTCAGAGGGCAGTTAGTAGATGAAAACAATGTTTGGGGGTGCTGAGACACATGCCAGAGATAACTAAAATTCTACTATGAGGACTCTGCCTACTTTAAGAATTTCTTTGCAGTCAAGCACCATAGAGGAAAAAAAAGAGAGATCAGATGCATTACGGGAAAAACACTTTGTATAAGAAAAATAATGTTGTTGATATCCTTTTAACAGATCTTTAAACATAATATTTTTCTTTGTTTAATTTATTTAAGATAGCAGAGACCTTATACTATGAAAAAAACTTTGTTCTATTGACACTATCGCCTATTGAAATATAGATTGTTTTAGACTATTTCTGAAAAATGTCTTCTGCATATAGATGCTGATTATATAGATATTAAACAAGCATGAATTACCTGGCTCTATCTTACCTTCCCCACAATTTCTCCTCATGGGTCTTCAATAAATTGTTTTGTACTTATACCTGTTTAATGGGGAGTTCCATTTCAGAGTAAAATTATGTTGTGGAAGATGAAAGTGGTTTTCAGATATTGAGAAAACATATCAAAAAAGAAAAAAAGGATGAAAATAAATCCCCCAATGGAATCACCATGATTAGTTTTAGTCAATGATTCATAACGGGATCAGCAAAAAAGGAAAATATTCAATGCGTGTCTAGTTGAGTGGATTTAATCGAATAGGATCATAAACTATTAGAGGTAGAAGGACCTTAGAAATAACTTAGTCTTACTCTTTCTTTGTGAAGATGAACCAACAAGCAAGGAAGGACTTTGACTTGCACACTGCAAGGTGAAGTCTGGCCTTCGACCAGATCTTGAGTCAATTGTAAACCTTTTGGTCTCTCCCCAATCTGTAAAAGTAAAAGGACTCAGGACAGTGGCTCTCTCTCTAGCCTGTCACTTTCCTGGCCATCTGATTTAGCTGGGTCGCCCTCTGTTCTTTTCATTCACAGTATTTATCACCATTTGTAATTTCCATATTGATGTGTGAGCTATTTGCTTAATGTCTGTCTTCCCCACAGAGAAGAGGGCGACGCCACAAAGCCTCAGCCCTCTGCCTTTTGCTCCCCAGTGCCTGGGACATTGTACTCGGTGTTTTGCTGAATGAATAAAAGAATGAATGTGTTCCCATCATGGTGGAAGTGGAGACTATACCTTGGATTTCCTACGTAGCAGTGAAGGGAGAAAAAGAATCCCAACTTTTTGGACTCACATAGATTTCAATTTTTATTAGAATGGATGTGGATTTTTTTTTACATAATTGACTTTCTAGCCCTGATATATAACAAACTATTAAGTAATTTAACACTACTTTTTCACACTCTTAGCTGCTAAAACCCTGAAACCTGAAGTTTCTCATGAGTATAGGAAAAGAATGTCCTGTATTGAAAGCCTCACCTCCCACCTCCTTTAAGAATTCTCTAGATAATAGCTATTGGCATTTATTTTTCTAAATGCTAAAACTAGTTATCCTAAGGATCTTTTCTTTTTCTTTTCTTTTGTATTTGAAGCTACCACAGCTCTGAACAAATCACCCCAGTATAAATTTGTTGAACAGGAAATGTATGCAGATGGCTTACGTAGGTCACATTAAAACCTATTTTTTAACTTATTACAGGGAAAGACTTGCTGTGAACACACAGCTATAGCAGTGACACATCATTTGCCCATCTATTCGGCTAATATTTACTGGGCACTTGTGACCTCAGGCCTCCGGGAAATCGCGGCCCAGTTGCAGGGGGGTGGGGTGTGGGGGTGGATAAATGAAGGGGAGGCTGCTGTACCATGGGGGGACCCAGCACAGTTTCATCTGGAAAGAGCATGGCGTGAAGATGCGATCTGGAGGGTGTGTGAGGGAGCTGGGCTGGGGACAGAGAAAGTGGCCCTTTAGAATGTAGAATGAGGCCAGGAAGGTGCAGCTGGAGTGGCAGATAGGGACCAGCTTAGGGAAGGTCATGTAAATGGCAGGTTTCCAAAGGTTGGTTAGGCTCCTTCATTCAGTCATTCCTTTAGTACACTGGGCCAAGCACTATCCCAGGTGCTGAAGCACAAACGAACCTGATGAGCCTGTGCACTCACAATCCATGGGTCTAGGAACAAGTGGACAGGCAATGTCATATAATAAGATGAATGCTTTGGCAGGGGAGGTTCAGAGTGTTGGTGTGTCGGTAGGAGTCATGGGCATTGCAAATAATCAAATCAAACCGACCAAATGATGATGAGTTTTGTGTACTAGGGAAGGCTGCAATTCAGCTAAAAAGACAAGATAGGAATACGTATAGAGCTAATTCTCAGGAGAAAAAAGCCCCACCACTTATTTCAAGGCCTCTAGCCCGAGAAGCTGAATGGTCTTTGGTCTCTATTTCTTTACCTGTGAAATATTACTGATAATATCCTTTAGTAGATATTCCACACACACACATAAAAACACTGATTTCAATTTTCCTTCCACCCTCTAAAATATCCTGACAATTCCAACATTTTAGTATCTTCACATCTCCTTAGCTTCCTTTTCAGAGGTTGTGCCCTAATTCTTGTATCAGAAAAATAGGGCTTTCTCAAAAAGTACTGCTTTAATTCGGAGATTATTCAGACATTACTTCCAGCAGGGAGGATACAGTGCAATCCACTCACGCTAGAATCGCTGGAATCATTTTTCTTTCCTCACTTTCCATCACCTCTCATCCAATGTTGTTGGGACTTGCCAACTTCACAAGTCTCCAGATCTGTGCAACGCACAAAAGGAGATAAAGGAAAAAATAAAGTGGAAGGAAGGAAGGGAGGGAGGAAGAAAGGGGGCAGGCGCAGTTTCTGCCCCTTGAAAATGTAAATCTTTTACACAAGAGGAGATCGAGGTCTAAGCATGACAGAGGTTCTGATTTTTCCAAATTGGCTCAAGGTCACCGTGGGCTGGAGCAATCCAGAAGCTTCCTGAAAGAAGTGAGCAGTAATCACGAATGAATTCACTGTGATAGGTCCAGAGAGCCTGCGAACAAGGAGCAAGGAGAGGAGAGCATTGAAAGGTGCTGGACAGTGCCCTCAGCAAGCAACCCCTTTACTGGACATGCTGTCACGTCCTCAGGTCTCTCTCTCTTCCCTGTAAAATGGGGTAAAGAGGAGAATCCACATTACTGAGATGTTGTGAGGAGTAAAGAGAATTCATGGGAAAAGCCTGGGTTGGGTTATGTGCTCCCTCCGTTCCTTAGCTATCATGATGCTTCTGGAATTGAGGAGTGGTGAAGTGGGAAGGACCCAAGCTGGCAGTGAGATCGGCCTGACTCTGGAGCCTCACTTAGGTGTTGAGTGATGGGCCTGGGCAAGCGTTAACTTAGGAGGATGCTTGGCATAGGGGAGCCGATGGGGGATGGAGAGAAGCCCAGCATCTATTAAATGCCTGCTATGAGTGAGACTCTTTGCTTGGTGATTGACATGAGTTATTTTATTTAAATCTACCACATTGCCATTATCTCCTTCATTATTATCTTTATATTCATTCCTTTATTATTGACATTGTAATTTTCATTTTACAGATAAGGAAACTGGGCCTCTGAGAGGCAGCATGACTGGCCTGAGGACACACAGCTAGAAAGCTGCAGAGAAGGCATTTGAACCATATCTATGTGTCTAGGATACCCATGTTTGCTCAGCTACAACCCAGACCCAGCCCTCTGTTGGGACCCTTGGCCACTTCTCATGTCTGACCCATCATATCTTAACAGCTGCCTCTTCAGAGGGCCTGTCCCTGATGATGCCATTCTTTATCACTGCACCCTGCTCTTCTCCCTGCAGAAGACTTATCACAAATTGAAATTCCACATGTCTTTGTCTGAATAAGAATAAAAATAAGGAGAAGGAGAAGGAGAAGAAACTATTACTTACTGAAGACTTTGTTCTGGCATATTCTAACTATTTTCGTGTATTATCCCATTATTTCTCATGTAAATCTTATGAGGTCAGTGCATAGTAACTTGCATAGGTCATTTCATTTTAATTCCATAAGAACACTGTGAAGATGACATCATTTTCATTTTACAGATAAGGGACCAGGGGCACAGAGCAGTTAAAAACTTATTCAAGCTCAGGGAGCTAATAAGTGGCATGTGTGACTCCTCCACTAGATTCAATGCTTTAAGAAGGCAGGAACCCTGTTCCAAAGGCAGCAGCCCCACTGACACTTAATATACGCTTAGTAAACACTGGGTCAGTAGATGAGTACTAAGGACTAAAGAATTATGAAGTTAGTGATGAGGCAAAGTTGTTTCCTTTGTGCTTAGAAACAGCTGCTGCATCTTTGACCACATTAATTTCTTGAGTTTGCTTTTTGGGTGTCCAGGCACTGGGCTAGGTGCTGTAGTCCGGGTACTGGTGAGGGTATGTGCATGTGAGTGTGTGTACACGTGTGTGTAAGCACATTTGTATGTATGTGAAAATGTGCAAATGTGAGTGTGGTGCACGGGTATGCATGTGTGGGTGTATTCATGTATCTATGTGAATGTGTGCATACGTGTGCATGCATGAATGTGAGTGTGTGCCTGTGTGAGCAAGCGTGTGCATGTATTTATATGAATGGGTGTGCGCATGTGAATGTGTGTGCATGCATGTGAGTGTGTGTAGTGTTTGTGTGAGCATCTGTGCGTATGTACAATGGGCTGATGGGTGGAGTGTGTGAAGTCAGTCGAATCTGGCCTAGGTCACCACAATGAAGCCTGGGAGAGGGGCCAGAATTTGAATGTATGCCAGCTGTGATGCTCCCACAGCGTGAGGCCAGCCACACCTCCATACCTGCAAAGAGGCCTTTCTCGTGGGAAGTATGGTATGGAGGAGGAAGAAATGATGGGAAATGGTCAGTAGCCAGGTCAGCGGAATAGTAAACTCTGATGCTGTGGGCCAAAGGGAGCCATTGTGGGTTATAGGCCACCCATTCAATTCATTCATGGTACATTCCCCAAACCAAAAGATGTGTGTGGCTGGCGTGGTGTTAGAAGAGAAGGGCAGAGGAGCGGCGCCCAGGCCTGCGGAGCCCCGTAGGCTGGATAAAGGATTCGGGCTTTCATGTTAACCAACAGCAGTGGGGACCTCTGAAAGGCTGCAAGCGAGGAAGAAATGGCCAGCTGTGCAGTTTTAAAGATGCTTGGGAGTGTCCTGTGGATAAGAGACAGGAGGGGGCCCAGAGGTGTGAGGCCAGTGAGAAGAGGAGGAGGGAGGGAAGTGGAGGGAAACGCAATACTCAGCAGGACAATCAGGAGGAGTGGCGCATAGAGTCACTGTAGGGAGTCAAGGCGAGGGCGTCATCTTCCTGGTTTCTGGAATAATTTGGGGGGGAGGCATTCAGTGAGATAGAAAACACTGGAAGAGAATCCCATGTGAGAGATTGGAGAAAGAAGAAGAAAACGACTTATTTGTAAGAGGATGGACAAATATTTTATGAAAGGCAAAGATGCAAATGCAAAATAAGACCACAAGAATCCTTTAAGCAGATTTTAGTTTGTTTTAAGGGCCCTTAAGCTAATTTGAGGGACTTGTTATAAGAGCAGATTTGACATCCGGGAGAAAGCCTTCAATGACTCATGGCAACTGCTCCCACGTAGTCTCTAATTCTCCAGCTAATTTTAAAAGACTGTTTAGAAGCAACTTCTCCAGCACTGAGCATCTGCCTGAACTGTACGAGACGTAAATTGTCCTCAGGTCATTAAAACATAACAGCTTCTTTAGAAGAAGTGGCATTATTTCTTTGGAGGACAATGCTCTATTCCTCCCTATATTTTAGGAAGTCTAGAAAATAAATCTTTAGTGCAACCAGCAACCTCTGCCCCCAAATTATGTGCAGATAGTGAATCTTTTTTCTTTGACCTCTTTATTTGGTTTGATGAGAAGTCTAAATTTATTTCAAGGGGGATGTGAACTTACTGTAACAGTTAACATTTACTAAGCCCCTACTGTGTGACGTCTTTATGTACATCATATCACTCAACCCATCTCATTTTACAAGGTAGATATTTTCAAGTGAGGAAACTGAGGCTTAGAAAGGATGTCACTTGCTAAAAACTATTACAGATTTTGGAGTTAAAAAGCTGGCTTCCAAAGTCTATTTTCTTCCCATATACCTCCCAGGGATCAGCCCTTCTTTTACTCAAAATAGGACAACAGAGCCTTCTTTTTGATTGGCACAGGCAAGAAGCATCACTGAGCACTGACTCATTAAAAAAAAATCAACAAAAAACCCTTTGTTTTCTAGCTTGTTGATGTTTTAATTAACTCACGGCCTCTGTGAAATCCAGTCTCCCCAACTAGTTCCCTCCCAGGCGTCCTCCTTGTTCAAAGGCTTTCAGAGGTGGAAGGTAGAAGGAAATTACTTCCGCTTACTGACTACCTGCTGTGTGCTTATAAAAATATTTGACACAGGAATTATTATCCCCATTTCACCAATGAGAATATGGAGGCTCCAAGAAAGGGGAAGTGACTTGGCCAAGTCCTACAGAGATGCTAGTAAGGGGGAAGCAAGGAGTTCACTTCCACCTGCTGCTTCTGTAGTCTGTGATCTGGAAGCACCACTCTGGTTTTACTTTATCCATAGGATAAAAAATCAAAACATTCTTACAGATTATTAGGCTATAGAATGCTAAACAGCCGATTCGAGGGACGTGTCAATTAATGGGCCTTTTGATTTTGCCGACTTAAGTATTTTCTATCTTTTTCCTGGACAAACATAATTTTGATTTGTTTTCAGCCCCCAAAGGAGAACAGTGTCTCAGACCAGTATCGACACTAAGGAAATCGATGGCCAAAGTTGGTTTACTAAACTGAGGCTATTTGATTTATTTAAGAAACCTTCCTAAAGCACTTAGGGCATGCTTGGGCTGTTCTAAGTACTTTCAAAACAGTTGTTAATGTAATAATATAACTGGTTTCATTCTCATCACAAGTCCTATCAGGTAGGCGTCATTGTAATACCCTTTTTACTAATGAGGAAACTGAGGCACAGACATGTTAAGGAACTAGCTCAAGGCCACACTGCTAGGGAGAAGCTGGAGAAATGCAGGCTCTTGCAATGATGCCCTTATCCACTCCGCTAAGTGCTCCTGGACTTGGGCGAAGCGGGCATTTCTAGGCTGGGAAGGTGGGGTAGGGTCTTCTGTGTTGACGTGCTCTCTGCTCAGGCCAGGGAACCCTTGCTCTCAAAGGCCCTGTCATATACTTCCCTGCCTGCTCAGGTGCCAAGAACACTTGCCTCTCTTGTAACTACACTAACAGAGCATAGGAAGAAATTCTTACCTTCAGCCTGGGAGAGTCCAGAGAGGCACTGTGCTGGCTGTGGGTGCTTGCACTTCCCTTACTGGAAGGAAGGAAAAGGGAATTAAATATGCATTGAGCATCTTCCCTGTGCAGCTTGGCACTATGCATATAATAGGGGACACTGAGTGGTGGTAAGTGCCAGTGCCACCCTCTCTTCTAAGCACTTCTCATGTAATGTCTCATTTATTCTCACCACAATCTTATATGGCACCGACAATTTCCCTCCGTTTTGAAGATGAGGATGCTGACATACTAATAAGCTAAGTAACCAGTCCCAGGCCACAGAGCTTCAGTAAGTCAGAGGTGCACTTGTGCCCATGGTTTCCCTCTCCAGAACCTGAGCTCTTAACTTCCGTGTCTTTGGCTTCCTTCAGGTAACACATAACAGAAGCAGGATTGTGTCATTTCATGTAACACTCACAACTTTCCCTCCCAGGAGGGAGAGGCATTGTGTAATTCTAGGTTGTTCCAGAACTTGTGTTCCTTCTACAACACCGAGATGTCTTGGCCTAGGGATTCTCCACCAGAAGTCATGGGTGCAGACAGCTTGGGTGAAGAGAGCAGACACCCGAGTAGAAATCCAGCAGTCAGCTCCAGACAGTCAAGGAGAAACCTGTTACCCTTGCCTGTCGCTAAGCGGTTTCCCCATTCTCTTTCTGCCCCTCCGATTCACTCTGTCCCCTCCTCAGCCCTGTTCTGTCCCCGGAGGTGGACCTCTATGGAATGCATCCCTTGGGCTCCCCTGGGCTCCTGCTTCAGTTTGACCTCAGCCAGTGGGAGGCACCTGCCGATCCGAGGGGTGGGGGGGAGCGCGGCCAGGCTCCTTCTGGAGAGGCCACGGCTTGGCATCGGCTGGATTCTCTATCTGCAGCCACAGCTCCCATGGCAGGGCCTCCTCTGGCCTCTACATCACTCCTGGGCTCCTCCACTCGCTTCTTGAGGCCTAGGAAGGCAAGACTTCCCGCTGTGGCTGGCCCAGAGTGCTCCCCTCTTCCTTCTGTTCCTCTTAGGCCTTTTATGAAAAACAGCACATTCCCAGCTTCACCTTGTGCAAATAAGGGTGGCCGCAGGACATGGTTCCGCTTAAAGATAAGGAAGCAAGAGCCATTGGGAGAGGCTCCAGGACAGCTTCTTCACAGCAGGGAGGATGCAACAGCTGTTCGCCATCTTCCCTCTACCCCTTCTCCTGCCAGGAATGAGGTCATGATGCCCAGGTGCATTGGGGACGCCTCATCCTACCACCCTAGGGTTGGTGAAGTAGGAAGATTGGAGGGGCCTGGCACATTGACGACACCTGGCAGCTGCTGCAGCAGCCTGGGACAGCCTCCTTCTGCACCTCATTTGGTGTAGGTCAAGGACAGTCTATCTGGGTAAGCACTAACAGCCTGGTTTTCTATTCCAGTCCCTGAACCTCTTCTTCTAACTCTGCACAGCCCAATAGCATGGCCACTAGCCACATGAGGCTAATGAGCACTTGGAAGGGGCTAGCATGAGTAAAGGACCAGTTTTAATTTTATTTAGTTTTAACTAATTAAAATTTTAAAACAGAAGCAATAAAAGATATTTTCCCATTAAATGCAACTTTATTGTTTTGGTAGGACCACATTTTGCTTTGTTGAAAATTTAGCATCAGGACTGAAATGTGGTGTGCGTGCAAAATAAACACTGGATTTTTAAACCTTGGTACCCTCCAAAAGTGAAATATTTCATTAACAATTTTTAAAATATTGATTATATGTTGAAATAAAATTCTGGATTATGATTAAATTAAAAAAAAAATCTTAATTTCATCTGTCTCTTTCCTCGTCTTTACTGTGGCGCCAAGAAGACTGAAGATACACAGGTGGCACACATTACCTTCCTGTTGGACGGCACTGCTCTCGACGCTTGGCCACTCTGTGCCCACTGACTGCCGGGCTCTGTGCTAAGCAGCTTACACACGTCAATCTCAAGATCTTACAGCAACTGGCTGTGGGAAGCGATCTCACCTTCATTTTAGGAGTGGGGGGAAGAGAGGCCTGGGGAGGCTGCCTTGCCAAAGCATGCAGCTAATTAGGGGGGTGAGTTCAGCTGTGTTTGGCTCCCCACCTGGTGGTATTCAAGGGAAACGGACCATGTGGAACTTATGTGGATTGCTGTGGCATGTACATCTAGGTTGCTGCAGTGTGCGGCCCTGTCACCAAGTGTGGCTAGGAAACCGAGAGCTGAGTCCCAGCAGATTTGCCAGAGGAAGCTGGAACCCCTTGGGTACCACCATCACCTGAGGGCTGGTCAAGCCCATCAAGGCCACCTGAGCTACCTCTCCACCCCACCCCCATAAACAATGGGTGAGGGATCTTGAGGGGTTATGCATAACTCTGGAATAAGTCCAGACAGAGTAATGATGCAGGCTGAGATCTGTGGGAAGGACAGGGCTATGTCACAGAAAACCCAAAGAACAGAATCCACAGAGACATGTAGAAGTCCAGGCAGGTTACTAGCCAAAGTCCACACCACTCTTGTTTTGAGAACAAAAGTTTGCAGTTTATCTGCAAGTAAGAGAGTCCCATCCATCAGCTGTATGAGATCGAAGCCCCCTGTCAATTAGAGGTGGCGTGGACATCGCCATCCCAGAATCCTCAGGATTGGGGAATGAGCTATGGACTAGAGTGGACTTACTGGTATTCTGCAACAGACTTGTTGTGATTCTAGCAATGCAAGAAATTACAACATTGATGTGGGAGCAGTAGCCACTGGCGGCTCTGCAGGCGAGGGGAGGAAAAGACAGGTGTAATGCAGGGACTTTTTTGGGACTTGGGAATCGTCCTGAATGGTATTGCAACGACAAATATAGGCCATTATACATCTTCCCACAGCCTGCAGAACTGTGTGGGAGAGAGCGCAAAATACAATGTGCACTATGGTCCATGCTCAGTGGTAATGCCCCAGGATGCGTTTATCAATTGCAATGAATGTGCCACACTAATGAAGGATGTTGTTTATGTGGGAGGGTGTGGGAGGTGTGGGGAGTGGGGCATATGGGAATCTCTATATTTTTTGTGTAACATCTGTGTAATCTAAGTATCTTTAAAATTTTTTTTAAAGATTTAAAAAGTTTATCTTGTAATTCAGTTATCTTACAGTACAAAACTTCAACCTTACGTCCATTCTTTGATAGCCATTTTTGTTAAGGTTATCTCTTCATTTTTTTACTGAATAAAAAAAAGTACAAGTTGCCATTTTAATATGAGCCTTGGACAGGTTTACTTTACTTTTGCAGTGGATGTTGAAAACTTCCAGACCTTCTTGGTTGCTGTTTGTATACTTGATACTGCACAGGATATCTTGTTTCTGATCATTTTGCCAAATTTGGACTTGTGGAGCTTTTTGTAAAAAGTTGTGTTAATGTGGCCGGAAGTGTTTTGTATGTGTGTTGATGCATAATGACAAGAAATAGTGCGTTAGGAGATGGACATGGATCTTTTTACGACTGTGGCAATAACGTAATATATTTCAACAGTGCCTTTCAAATCACAGCCTCCTACAAAGCACTAGAGGCCTGATAACTTGATACATTGTTGAAATACAGCAGGTACTTCAGCAGTTCAGCATCACATATAACCTTTTAGACCAGGAAGCAAAGGATGGAAGACTGCTGCATGGAGGAAAGTAATAAAACCCATTTCTGTGGTGGTTGTATCCGAGAGCTCGGAGCACTTCCCAGGCTTTCTCTGCAAATCTTTATTGTTCACATCAGAGCTCAATAAAATAGGAAAACGACTGCTATTAACCAACCCTTTACAAGCTCAGGAGTAAGAGACAGTTTAGAAAGGGTTGGATTTTGAAAAGACTACCAGGTCAGGCCTTGATGGGGTCGAATGCACAGTCCCAACCCCGCCCCCAGCCCTGGCTCCTCTGAGCCCACCTGCCTGCGCCCACTGTGCAGGTCATGTCCTGTTATTCTCCATTGCCGTTTGGTTGAGTGTTTATCTTTGAGGGAGAGCAAGGCTTTCAGTGAAGAAACATCCCTCCTTACAGGTTTCTTCTTCTATTTTTTGCAGTCTCACCCACTCTTCTATATATTTTCCTTCTTGCGTCCTTTTTTTTCTTCATCCTCGTTTTCCTCCCTCTCTCACAGTTCAACTTTCCTTTTTTTCCATTTCCTCTGCCTTCTTCCTTTTTCACTTTATTTCACCTAAGACGAGAGTTCGTAATCCTCCTTCCTGGGATGGCAAAACAGTTCTCTCTGGGGCTCCCTCTGGGTGGAGATCCGCTCCAGCCCCAGCAGCTGCTGACGAAAAATACTTTTTGGGAACACGCGCTTCCAGATTTGGCCACTAGGGGGAGTGTGCGCAACAGCTGTGGTTTCCCTGGCCTTCGGCAGCGGGAACCAGGGTGGCTTTGATTTTGGTGAAAATGGAGTTAGAGGAACTGGACTTTGCATCCGCCAGAGTGAGAGGAGGCTGGAGCCTTGTAGAGCAGGTGCATGCTGAGGCAGAAGGACAGGCGTCTTCCGGTACGGAAGGTGGCGGGGCCCAAAGGCCTGGTTCCACCCAGGCCGCGACACGGGGTAGCGCGTGGGTGTGCACAGTGGGTGTGCACGGCGTGGGGGTGTCCGAGTCTGCTTCCTACCTGTGGATCACCTGGACTTTCTGTGCAGCACTTTCCTGTCTCTGAAAGCTGGTGGCCCGAGAGCTAGCTGCCCGCTGAGGCCCCTTGCAGTGACTTTCTGTACGCTGAGTGCAGCAGTTTCTTGGGGGGTGCGAATAAACCAGAGGCGAGCCCCTCCCAGCCCCGCCGGGCCTCGTCGCGAGCTTCCCTGACTTAGGGACAGGCTTCGACCTCGCCGAGTTTCTCCGTGACCTCCCTGTGTCTGCACAGGGGCGCCTTTCAGCCCGAGTCACAAGTGTTGGGCGTGTGTGTCCTGCTGGACCCGACAGGAGCGGCTGCTTTCTAGGTAAGGCTGTGCCATCTTTTGGCGCCTGACCTACATGACAGACTCCTGTGCCGCAGGTGGCCCGGGTTGAGAACGAGGGTGGCTTGGGTGCTGTGGACTGACCGCCGGGCCGCCCGGGGCTGTGGAGGTGGACGGGCCCCGTCTCGGTCCCACGGAGCTCAGGATATGGGGGGCGGCGGGGGAGCCACTGGCGACCGTGCCAATGTGTGGCCTGGGATCGGGGCTTGGACCGTGTTGGGGGGCAGAAGCCAGGGAGGGTGAGAAGCTTTGACGCTCGGCCGCCTAGCGCCTTCCGCGAGCTGACACTGCAGGCTCGACCTCACAGCAGTCCTGCGAGGCCGCCCTTCTCCCCTCCCGTTCCCAGGGACACCCCGGAGCTGACTCCAGGTCACACAGCCAGTAAGTAGGGAGCCTGGGCCCAGGCTGAGGTCTGCCGGGCCTCAGTGCACCCCCAGGCGGCCGGAATTTGACTGCCCCACCCAGGGCACGGCAAGGTCGGGGGAGACTGGGGTGGGGCCCACATCTCTTCAGCAAAAGAAACAGGAAGCTTCTTAGCCTGAGCAGCAGTCCTGTGCAAACACGAAACTGTCGCCCAGACACGGCCCGCCCCCACCACATTTCGTGCTTCCTCTGACAAGGCTGGACAGGCCCTGACTTCCTGCAGTTGGCGTATGGAGTCCAGGAGGTGTTTGTCCTTCTCTCCTGGGGCCTGAGGGATGGTGCTCTGTGGCTGGCTGGGCCTGGAGGGACCTGCTGCGGGAGGCCTCGTGACACCGCGTGGGGCAGGGTTGGGGAGCGCCCCTCCTGTCTCTGGGGCTTGAAGACGAACTGCTGAGCTGGGGGTCTGAGGGGAGAGGGCAGCCAGGATTTCTTATTGCAAGTCAGGGCCCCCAGTTCCAGGCACAAGCTAGGCAGACCAAGTGGCCCCGGGAGGCCTCGAGTGGCTTTGGAGAAGTCCATTTAGGCTACAGCTGTGTCCCTGGAGCCCAGGAAGGCCCTGGCACATGGTGTGCTTTAGGGTAGGTGCTCTAAGGGGCACCCGTCAAGTACTCTGGTGGATACCTGCAGAGATGGGCCTGGAAGTCCTGAGGGTGGGCACTACCTGTCAGGACTGCTGTGAGGTTGAGCCTGCAACTGCCCGCAGGACAATCACACCCTTTTCTGAGGTCCAATTTTCTCACCTTCAAAAGGATCTTCCTAAGAGTGAGGGCCCTGCAGAAGGGCAATCTCGTGAAGATCGGCAGCGTCTGGCAAGGCGGCGTGGAGATGCTCTGCGCCCCAGCCAACTGCTCAGCCAGGCTGGGGGTGGGGACACTTTCCCGACGGCTCCTAGAGCCTTGTGTCTTCTTCCTCCCTGGAGGACCCAGCACCGGCCCTCGCGACCGTGGCAAGGAGGGGCCGCAGCAGAAGGGTCAGTCCTTTGCTGGCGACTTCTGGGTGTACAGCCCTCCTCCCCAGCTGCTGGGGGGATGTCTCTGCCAACTGCTGGGATCAGGGAGGGGGCGGCTGGGCAGCTGGTCTTGAGCATGCAGACTGCTACCTGGGAAGGGGGCACAGGGAGAGGAGAGAAGGGAGGCTTCAGTGGCAGGTAGGCCTGCCATCGCCTTCTGGCAGCCATGGGACCTTAAGCAAAGTACTGAACTGCTCCTAACCTTGGTTCCCTGATTTGTACATGGCGATGAAAAGTATCTTTCCTGCAGGGTGTCGAGAGACCTGGAAATAGTGAATGCAATGCCCTAAGCAAGTTGCTTGCACTTAGTCAATGCTTAATAGAAAATATTCTTACTGAAGGATTGCACTGCTGCTGGGGCAGAAGGTCCCAGTGGAAGTTGAAGAAGGAGAAAGCCCATGAGGATGGGAACAAGGATCTCTGCATGGGCCCAGGGCCGAAGGGTCAGATGGGAGCTGCGGTGCAGCTGGTCCCCATTCTCCTCTCCTCTCCTCTTTGTGTGTCTTTTTTGTGTGTTCCTGAGACTCTCCTTCCCCTTCCTCCCTTTTAAAGCAGCTGCCAGGAAACCACACCCTAGACTGGAAGTCCTGTGAAGTAGGAATATAAGCCAGGTGCTTCCATTCAGTTGTCAGAGGAAACATTCCCCATGAACCCTTACAGCTGCCTTCGGGGATGGCTGTTGGAGATGTGGACCCTGAGGCTAAGAGGGGTAAGGTAACGAGGCCTCTCCTTGACCTACCAGGCCCCTTCTGGACCCCGGGTTAGAAACAGAGGTGCGTGGGGCCCTGGTGGCAATGCATGTGGTCCTGGCAAGGGTCCCACTGGGTGGTGCTTCCTAAGTGGCCCTGGGAGCCACAGCCAAAGGGAAGGGGAGGCCACTTGGAGAGCACGTGCAGGGGGCGAAACCCCACCCACCGAAAACTGCTAAGCCTCTACCCTGTGCTGGGTGGCTTTGGGTATTTCATTCGAGATAAGACGATTGATTCTCAGGCCCTCTTATGAGGTGGGTTCTATTATCGTGTCCATTTTACACAGGAGGAAAACGAGGCAGAGACAGGTGAATTAACTTGCCCTAGGTAAGCAGCTCATGAGAGCAGAGCCGGGATTCCAATCCCAGGCCGTCCAGCCCCAGAGGCCACACGTTGAAACATCTCATTTGGCTGCTTCTTGAGAATTCAGGCCTAAGAGAAAGGGGAGAAAGATTCTTATTGGGGACTCCGAAATGGTTCCTTACCTGAGCAACAGGTCAGTGTGGGGGTGGAGGTGGGGATGGGGTACTGGAGAGCGAGGGGCAGTTGGATACTGGGGGCTGGGGGGCTTATAGCAGCCATTTAAAAAGCCTAACTGGCTCCTTTGATTTCCACTCCCAGGGCTCTGGTCACAGAGCTGCCTCCATTTGCACCGAGAGCGCAGGGGGGTGGTGTGGGGGTCGGGGGCTGTGAGGACTCCCCTGGCCACAGAGAGGTGACAGGGCTCTCTGGCTTATTCCTTTAACAAACTGGTGCTCCCCCACCCCTGCTCCACATCCCAAGGCCCTGGGGACCCTTCTCCCCAACCCAAACCCTAGCCCTGCCAGCGAGAAGCTCACGGTATGGGGGCAGAGGGGGGGCGGGCCTGTCCTTGGAATCAGAGCATTTCTGCCGTCTCTGGGGACTGACCAGCTTTGCTGGGAAGTCCAAGAAGGCTGTCCAGGGAAGGTGACATTGCTGCTGAGTCTTGAGCTTGGAGTTAGGCAGCGAAGGCAGGACACAGACTCGGGACTCCTTGGGCCGCTGGGGATGTTTACTCCACACGTCCTGGGAAATCTGACAGCAGGCCGGGGGAGCTCGGGCGCGGGGCAGTGAGACTCAGAGGACATCGCCCCCACGTGTGCCGGGGGACTCTCGCCGCGAAGGCGCTGGCGGCTCGGGCGCGGCTCATTCATCCGCACCCAGGCACGGCGGGCTTTTTGGGGAAGGGGCTGACAACCGGCTGGCAATCGGGCCTGACAAAGACGCCCCGAAGGGCACGCGCTGTGACGCCCTGGACCTCGGCGCCCAGGGTCTCGGGAGGTTGGCGCTCAGGGCGCGGACGCCCAGCGAGGACTGCGCCCCCTGCCGCGCCTTCCCGCAAACACACAGGGAGGGCGGCGAAGCCAAGGAAGTTGCGCCAGGAAGTCACGGCGCCTCCGGGAGCTGCGCGCTCGCCCCGCGGTCCCGACCAGCGCCTGGGGGAGGCGGGAGGGGCGAACCCCAGGCCCCCTCTCCTTCTCCCGGCTCAGCCCTCGTCCCGGTGGGCGGGGTGCGCACCCCGCCTTGCGGGATCACTCGCTGGGTGACCTTGGGCAAGCCACGGGGCCTCTGGGCCTCAGTTTCCCGGCCTGGGCAACACCATAGCATCCCGGCGCCGCTCCGCCCCGCGCGCCCCCGGACACCCTCCCGGCCCGCGCTCGCCCGCGCGTGCCGCGCCCCAACGCCCGGCGCCCCCACGACCCGGCCCGGGTCCCCGCGCAGTCCGAGCGGCCCCACGAGGCGGCGCGCGCCGCGGCGGTTGGGCGC